>JAQMRL010000011.1:362500-812500 GCA_035578175.1 Catonia carolina
AAGTCTTGTGAGTGTTTCACACCAGATTTTTTTATACATCTTTTATTCGCTGTAACACATAAAAAAACTTGGATACGTATCAGCTAAAGTCTGATGTACACGAATGCGAAACTAGATTTAGGGCAGATCTTGACGCTCTACGTACTCGGTTGAGGGGTCATGCCGTAATGTTTTTACATACGGATTAAAAATATTTAATAAATTGTCTTTAGCAGCTAGGGTTGTACAAATAAAAAAATTCAGGACACAAATTCGCTCCTGGTTGAAGCAGAACACGTTTTATGAGACAAAACAATTTTTTGCAGGTCAGGTTGACATAGCTATTTGACTATGATTGTCAGTTTTATTATTGTATGTTATTTATGCATTATTGTAAATTATATTATATTTTGTGTTATCAATAAGTATATTTTAATCTTTAGTCGATCTACTGTGAAAGTGCTCCACGCGAGGCAAGCGCCTATAGGTTGTGAACGAAAGTTTTACACTAGTTAGCGCGTATCTACCTCTCCGCTTGACAAAATTATCTTTCACTACGTTCCATCATAAAAATATCTACATCCAGCTAAAATAAACTTTAGGCCTATCTTTTAAACGTTTTCAAATATATCTCTCAAATTACTTGTAATTATTGTAGTTTCGTAAAGCGACTCCAAAATTAATTTTTTTAATAATTTCATTTATCAAAGCCAATTTTTCTTACTGAGGGAATTAAAGACAATTAGAACAATTTTTTTTCTACTTTTTATCGGTTTACCGCTTTTGTTTCAAAAATAAACACATTCACTATATCATACATGTTAACAAAACACAGCGTTCAACTTCAGTGTACGAAGAAAATCCATACGAAGCGATACAATACCAAAAGATAACTGACGAAACTAAAAATGAGTTAAACACGGGCAAGCGCAAACAGTTACATTAAACTAGTCACAGACGTTAATTTTAATGATCTGAAATAAACAATCTGAAATGATAAACAATGAATCACGGGAATCGTGTACTGTCCTGTTATAATTCAAGCGCATTAGTCTGTTAAATTACTTGTGACCAAAAATAAAACTGTGTCTATAATAAATACGTAGTACATACATACTCGTAAATAATAATGTAATTATTATAAATAATGTCACGAAAAAAAACAATATAAGAGTAACAATAGAAAAAGAGGAATAATTATAGTAAAAGTTTTAGTTATTAATGGTTCGTTAATCTAAGGTTCGATTTATGAAACATTTTCTAACAAATGAATTAAACGTGTGTATCACATTAAGCTTACAACGTACGAATTAGTCGTGCTGTATGTAATTTTGTTTTTAATCATATTGTGCGTACTTTTAATTAATATGCATGCTCACTTGTATTGCTAATTGCCTACTGCTGGAGTACTCTTAGCGTAGACCGACTTAAAGTGTATTGTTTATAAATGTATTGACGTATTCTATTCTGTGTTAACAGTCATTCAACAAAGAGTTTATTATAATTTTTATTATTTTTATCAACTACAGGAAAACTAAGGAATAGTATAAGTGAATTCTAATGAGTTAATATAACCAGACCATAGAAAAGAATCGAACGCAGAGCCTTCAAATTTGACAAACCCTGTCTCTTTAATATTGCATTTTTTTATATTTATCACTTCTTTTTATATTTATGCAAATTTCATTGAATCTTTCTGCACACATCACCTATTGTGCAAAGCATAAAATAAATAAATTGAAAGTCACATTTCCAGAATTGTAAAAATTAATTACACCATCTCTAAATGATGTTGAAACTGAATATGGTAATCCAAGTTGGAAAGGCTATCATTATCCTTCCAATTGTTTTACACAGAATATATCGTTGATAAAAATATTTTGCCGTTAGGCTACTTACCTATGAATGGACAATGCCGTATTTTTTCTGGTCCTTTTAGGAATGTAGGTTAATTGAAGTGTATATTCAACCTCTGCAGTTAAGGTCCTGTTCAGGTAAATACAAAGATTTTTGGAGTCGAGACTTGTACTCACAACCTCTACATCTTCTTCATACGCACTTTTTGAAAATATTTTGGAATTAGTTACTTCTATAAAATCGTGATGACTGTTCAGTTTGAACAACATAACACCTTCTACGCACTTAAACTAAAAAATTTTATTTAAATAAATTTTGATAATGGCAGTTGCTTTTTTAAACAAAAAAGTAGATCATCTAGATCTACAACTTAGATACTAATAGAGTATAAATTTTATTAACGCCTGGTACATTATTTAATTATCTAAAGTTAAATAATTATATGCACTGCCATTATCAAAAATTTATAAAACTATAGATAATAATATACAAAGTGCTAATAAAATTTATACTCTTAAGAGTATCTAACTTGTAGATCTGGACGATGTAAATAGTTGTAATCATTTTCTATTATTAATAAAATAAATTATCTTATGAAGTCAATAATTTAAGAGTAGAACTCAACAAAATAGGGGGACACACAAATAACAGGGCTGAAAGCGCGCTGCCATTCGCAGACGTAGTAGAGAGTTCTCCCGCTAGATGGGGCTTGTAGAGACTTTCAACAAACAACTGCCTAGACGGCGTCAGTTTGTAGGTTAACGGTTGATCGCAATATTGTGTTTCACTTACTGTTATTTTGTTATACCTGCGACGCCATTAAGCGTCAAACCAATCTTCCACTGGCTTGATGCTTGTTTGTTTTCTAGGTCACACCCGTAACTCCAACTCGCATACCTGTAATGACTATAGTCAAAAAGTTTGGATCACTTTTAAACTCGTTTTTTAAGTCCTGACTTAAATTCAATCGAGTGTTTTGTTAATCCTGTTTGAGAAGGCGAGAATCAAATTTAGCGGCAACACGTCTCATGTGCAAATCCTTAGTCAAAATCCGCTGGCACGAGCTCCAACTCACGCTTGTCTCTTCAGAAATTTTGTCGATCGTCAAACGACGATCCTCGTTAATTTTTGGCCATTTTTCAAGTTTTTATCGTTTCCGAGATGTTGAAAGGCCCACAGAAAAAAAATGGCCTCCACCATTCATTCTCTCTACATTTAAAGCACCCAGACCACTCGAAACTTGTGTGCGGCGCAAAGCGTCCTACTTGGAAGCCTGTTGAAGCATTTAGAAAACTTCCGTTGTCGGTTTTTCAAGCAGGAAACAAACTTTCAAATACACTCTGTTCTTTTAAATCTGTTTAACGACGTCGCAGACGTAACAAAACAACAGTAAAAGAAACACAACATTATGATCAAACTTTAACCTTCAAACTAACGCCGTCTGGGCAGTTGTTTGCTGAAGGTCTCTACTAACTCCATCTAGCGGAAGACCTTTCTACTACGTTGACGCACTCTCCACTGGTAGCGATCTCTGTTCGGTTTTTTAGTCGCCTCCTCATATAATGTCCGCCAATTACAGTGGCGTGTAGGAAGGGTAGCGAGCCAGAGATAGAACGTGTTGCGTCCGCCGTTCCCCTCAACTCATTTCAATCAGTGCACTGTGTTCAAGCGGAATTGTGACAATACGCGATCGGTAGGGTACTCTGCCGGCCCGTTTTGTTCACTACACTCTAACAAGCTCATTTTTCATCAAACAATTCTGAAAAAATTACGTTCGCTTCCTAATCAATCTTATTTTATTACGCTGTAAATGTTATTATTATACTCTGATTTTTAGGTAAAATATGCTCGTACAAAATAAGACGTTTAAATCTCAGAACATTTTTTGCATGTCACGTAATGTAACTTTTTCCGGGACGACATATTGTGCGTTTTATTATTTTGTTATGAAATAGCCTATAAAATTTTATCTGTAATTTGATATAAATCGTGCCATATGTTGGGCGGGAACAGAAATAATAAACGAGCTTGAAAAAATCACTTTTTGAAGGGAAGTCAAAGATAAATTGTCGTGTCCGGTGTCTCCTTCCTGTAATATTCCAAGAACCTGAATCATTTTTTACAGTTGTGAAAATTATACCAAACATACGTCAATTTTTAGAAATCAACTACACACGCACAATAATCATTGTATGAAATTTTAACAAAAAGAACCGCATAGTAAATATAAGAGAAAAAGGGTATGACATCCCTCTCTTTCAGGCCTGTCAAAACGTATGGTGCTTCATTTACAAAAAACTTATTGGCTCTTACTCCAAATTGAATCGCAAACATATTCCCCCGAATTTCGTGCGCACGCAACTAATCGGTTATCGACAGCGACACTAATGTAAACACGATAACCGCATGAATACAACACAACGAGTAGTGAGTACTAACTACTTTAGAGGCACCTTGGTATCAGGCTACGACACCGTGGTGGGTAATCTACTTACTGCGTATGTGCGGCCCGCACGCCACCGTAGTTGGTTACCATTATAATATATGGTAGAAGTTAGGCATTCCATTGGAATAAAAATTAAAGTTCAAAAATTTTTTGAATGTTGAATCCTCTATTAAAAACCTATGATGTAATTAAGTTAAATTGCAAATTAAATAATGTGTTGACTACTTTAAAGCAACCTCTGGGCCAGCCCAGTCAGTCAGTTAGTGATTAAATCTAAGCAACCTATTTGGGTGAGCAACTTAATTCAGTTATCTGCTACAGTTACACATGATCGACTTCAACAGGGGGTACATTTTCAAATTCGTATCTACTGCAAGGCAAAAATACAAAAAAAGTCAATGGTTGAATTAGGTGGTAGAGTTTAATGTGTACCATCGCCGATAATAAATAAGAGCTTTTTAAAATATTAACAAGTGACTGGCCTGTCCAGCCAGTCAGCTGGTAATAGAACGTTGCTTTCAATTTAGATTTCGCCATTTAAGTGAATGAATTGAACTGTAATCGGGGTAGTTGGGATAACGATTAGCAAGGGGTAGTATAGTTGTGACATCCGAATGTTTATTCTTCAATTTCTTCTTCGTTAATTCGCATTAGAAAAAGAAAGAAACGTAAGTGCAAAACAAATTACAGATTTCTTTAAAAAATACAGGTGAAATTTCTGTAAAATGAAGTGTAAATAAGCATATATTTAAATAAGTTTTTATGATAGTCTTTTACGTACGTACGTACGTATTATAGTGTAGTATGTGTAGTAATTTTTGTTTAAATACAGTCCGTTCGTAATTTCTATAGAAATTGTGTTAGTGAATGGTTCGTCTAAATTATGTAAGTATTGTTCTACTTATTACTGTACTGTACCGGGTATCCATAAATGAATGTTCCAGTTTCAATTGTGTATTATAACATTTTAATTTTGACTATTTATAACAAATCATACTCTAAATTAAAGAGTAACTCAAACCGTTTTAGATAAGCGCATGTGTGAGTGGTGCTTTGTTGTTTTCCCGCTTTCAGCGCTATGTATGCGAAATGGGGCCTTCTGATCGTAAACCGTTTTGTGTTCTCCCATTTGCTAAGAGTGATAATGGAGTTTAATGATGAGTCAACTTTTTTTGAAGTGCGAAGGTAAATACCCATAATGTTCGAATATGGCGGAGAGAACATCCTCATAAAATTGCGCAATATCAAAGAGATTTCCCAAAATTAAACGCTTTCTGAACTGTACCCCAAACTCAAGTGTAGGGACCACTTTTGTTCGTTGAAGCTACCATAACAGGGTGGCTAATCTGGTCATGTTGCAAGAACGGCTCTTTTCTCAATTAGAAGATAAACCCGAAAACTTCATTTGATAACAATAAAAAAACCCCTCCCAACTCTCTTTGTACGAGAGCGGTTGAACGTCCAAGTCTCTGATCGTTGGATTGGTCGTAATGGTCAAAACGATAGTCTTTTTTTCCGCTGGCTTCCTCGTTCACCTGACATCTAGCAATGTGATTTTTTTCTTTTGGGGCTTTATAAAAGATTGTGTCTTTGTTCTGCCACTACCTAATGATTTGCCAGAGTTGAGATAAAGAATTGAACAGGCTATCGCTTCCATTACTCCGGATGTGTTAACCAAAGTGTGATAGAATGGAATTTTAGGTTAGAAGTGTGCTGTGCAACTAAAAGTGCACATATTGAACATTTATAAGAAAAATCAAATAAGTATGCCTTTAATTTGATGCATGATTTGTTATAAATAATCAAAATTAAACTGTTATAATACACAATTGAAACTGGGACATTCATTTACGGACACCGGTATAATATAATACTAATTTAAAGGTTCGATACAATATTGTAGTTAAGCCTGATCATTTGCAATCCTTTTATGTCAAATTTAGTAATGGAGGAGATAACGGATAGGCCAATAAAGTGGTAATTTTTACGTAAGCTGACTACGACAATGGCTATTCGGTAGGTCTTCTTTTCCGTAAATTCGTCACCCACTCGGTCCCAATAGTGACGAATTATCGGGGTTCAAATGTATTGACTTTTGAAGAGATATATTATCTATGCATTTAAGCAACGTTGTTCGATATTGACGAAACTATGAAATTATAAATGCAGTTTAAAAATATAGACACATTATTTAAAATGTTGGCCTAAAAGTACGATATTCAGCCCGCAATATTAACCCTTTCCAACTCTTAACGTTTCAAAGACAAAACCATGATTTTAACATATTGTGACAATATCGAAGGAAGATGTGGTTCTCGAAATTTCTAGTAGATTTCATTCATGAAAATAGTAAAGAGAGGATATAGAGTGAAATAGTAACAATAAGTGACAATAGGACAAGAGTAACAATGGGGTGGCGATAAAGGTATGCCTATTCATGAAAGTTGTTTGAAAGGACACTGCGCTATTATCTATGAAAAGGTCGGCCTGTAACAACTTCTATTTACAAAAGACCTATTGCTGACTTGTTTACAATGGATTTTTCTAGCACTCACCTTATAAAGGGCTTTTTTGTACTCTATTGTTTGTATCGAAATTCGGTGTTTTTTGGGAAGGTTCTTTTGATTTACCATAAAAGAGAGCTCCGAGTGCGGTCAGCAGTCAGTATTCGGTTGATCTTTGACGAGCGATTATCGGAGCGTTATTTCAGGTTAACGGTTCCGAGGTATTGTTATACCGTCTTTGTGTGTGTGTGTGTGTGTGTGTGTGTGTGTGTGTGTGTGTGTGTGTGTGTGTGTGTTGTTTGAAGTTAATGTGCAGTTTTTGTGAATTCAGTTTCTGTGTTTTGTATGTTTGTGTATTCAATAAAATTGATTGTAAGTAGTGCTAAGTAAATTACTAAGTTATTTATTGTTTATTATTTTAAATAAATTATTAAAACAGTTATTAGTATTACTTCATTATAATTAGTTAATTATTTATTTTGTAATCTTTTAGTGTAATAAATATTTGTAATTGTAAACTTTGGTGTAATAATAATTATTTAATGACCTAGATCCCAAAACGGACCTTAGCGATAAGTGTCACAATATATAGACATAATTGTCTAATACAATCTAATGCAATTCAATGTATAATATTTTAAAATACATATATATTTAAACTAACATGATTTGTATACGCACATTTATTTCCAATATAGAACTGAAACTGAGGTACATGTCGCCGTCAATTTCTTCAAAGTTAATAGTCATGTCAATATCATAGAGCAATGGTTCTAGTTCAGTAAGTGGTGTTGCCTCGTTCATTCCAAATGATAGTAGTTCTTTTTCACTAAAAAAAAAAATTGTTCATTTTTCAATGAGTACTAACTTTCCACCTCTTACATAATTTTCTGTACGAATAAATCTCTACGGAGGAGGCCATTGAGAATTTAATCAATTTTCCTGTTAAGTATGAAGGCACCAATTTTGACTATATTCTTGGAATGATATTATTTCCCTCGTTTTTTGCTTTTTTTCATTCATATTTTGAGCTAGAACTTTTAGTTTTTCTTTTACGTATCCAACAGAAAAGGGATCATAACTTCAATAATAAGATATACATTGGTAAAGCTTATATCCGGTTTTCCTATTTGATATACTACTGTCTATTTTTGGGAATTTAATCAGGTTTGAAATTTAAAAAAATTAAAGTAGGTTATTTTTATTCACAGAAAATAATAAGTAATATTTTAAACAAAATCCCAGAAAAAGTCATTTTTTGACGCGATTTCAGTCTTATTGCTCTCCTGAAAATTTTGCTTAGTGAATCCCTTTTCTTATAATTGTCACATATTTTGATAAATAACAGCTGTCAAAAGTATTCTGCTAAAACTATGAATCGGCTGTTTATAAAAATGTACCCTGGCCGTCTCCTTAGTGTAGTGGTTGCGCGCTAGCCTACAACGGGGAGGTTCCAGGTTCGACTCCTGGCTAGGGTCTGGAAATTTTCACAAGTTAAAACCTACCGTACTCGCTAATAACCAAGCTGTTGATGTGACTTTAAATAAATCTACAAAAAAATGTAGCAAACAAATTCACTGCTACACACTGTAGATGAATTTATTCGCAATATTGAATTGGTATCTAAAGTAGGATATTGGAACAACACTGATGCTTTCGCAATAAGTAGATTGAAAGTGAGTGCGCTGGTAGCAGCCTGCCTGGATGCACATCCGGAAACTGGTACGATCGGAGGAAAATTTTAGCCATACCGGAAATAGAGGTTTTGAAGTGAAACTACCCTAGAATGATATAGACAGTGAGTCACGAGAATGCCTTTTGCGTATGGATGAGCTGCGAAGAAGGGAAGAGAAATCACTCAGTGCTCCCAACATCACCAGTGAGATACTATATTTTACTACCGTGCTATTGCACCATTAGTTAACCACATGGTGCTTCTCAATTAATATACTTCGTTGTGACTGGCACTTTTTCCGCTTAAACCCTATTTCCTTTAAAATTTTTCTTAACGTACAAAGTTCCAACTAAAATTTAGCCTTTCCTTCAAACCCGTAATAGCGTTTCATATTTCGGCATCACATTCTTATTGATATAACCGTTTCTTTTTTTACCATGTGTCAACGAAACTGTTGATGAAGATTCTTCTCATTATCTGTAACTTCCTTCTTTATATTTCAAATTTTGGAAAGAGAAACATCACAGAAGTTAACTGCTCGCTCACGGATTTTGTTAATTGGCACGGAAACGTATTTTTGTTTAGCTTTAACTTCACAGCATTTTATTACATTTCATACTTGATTTCGTCTAGCACTGTAAACAGTTCAACCGCGCTTTCGAGAAACCGACATTTCCGTTTACGGTAACAAACCGTTAAATTCGTACGGTTAACCTGCTAAAGGTTCTGCGATATACCATATGTTCTATAAGTATAGTTTACGTTGTTACGGTGGCGAACTGATATCAAAGCAGTCACGCATGCGCGCTGATGCTTTTACATCTTTCCCCTTCGTTAAAACTAAATGCAAACTAGTGTCACGAGTAACTATATGACACAGAGTTAAGTTTAATTAAGCAAGGAAAAATGAACGTGTATGGCAGATAAATGCCAAATGATGGGTCAGCGCACAATGCCCCAAGCCTGTCGATCACTAAAGCTACGGCTGCACTGCAAGAGGCAAGCGTCGAGGCAAGTGTTAACGGTGAAGTAAGACTCTAGGGGCAAGATTCATTACGGCCAGACTCCAAAAGGGAGGTCGCAAATGAAACTATATACCTCAGTCGAGTTCAGCCACGCGCAGCGATGTCATGTCTAAATTTGTGTGTGACGTTAATGCTCGTGGAAAGTTTAGCTCTAAAATAAGGTGACCATTGTATATATGAGTGGGTTTACGATAATGATGTAGTTTTCGGCCAATTTTATCACTTGTACAAAAAAGCTCATTTTTATAATAAACTCGTTGAATATTTGAGAATGAGAAGAGAAACGTTCGATATGTTACACAGTCACTTAAAAATCACTAATAACAGTATAGCCAACAGATACTAAATGGTACAGCCACCAGTATGACACCAGCCTCAGCACCTACTGAACCCACAAATTAGTTAGCTAGGGTGCACGCCTGGCAAGTCACCCTGCTTCAAAAAGTGCTAGGTGGCTCCAGTGTCGCCACCGCTTTAAGATTTCATGTGTTGGTTTTAGGTGGAAGAAGAATCCGGGGCCATTTCCTTCTTGCCTCGACACCTGCCTCCTGCAGTGCAGCCATAGCTTAAATGACTGTATACATACATCTACATAGAGATAGAATAGTACTGTCAGTTCTGTGAGAGGGGTACAAGAGGGACGGCCACTGCAGGTATAACTTTTTTAAATTTTCAGACCAGACCTAGAATTAAAACAATGGTAAGAGTCGAACAAGCTAATACTGTTCAGACGAAAAATGGGATGTAGTGTTCAGGTCTTCCATCAGTTGGGTACAAGAAATAGAGGGTACTGCTCCAGAGTGTTAACAAGCGCTGCTAGCGCACCCGTGGAAGGAAAAATAACAAAATATAAATGCTCTTGTGCGGGTAGAAACCACTTTGCTCGTCATTGCTAGAAATGAAATTATTTTCAAGTTATATTAGAGAACAAGTTAATTTGTATTACTTGTATGTGTACAAGTAAGTTTTAAGTTGAGGAAACGCAGCGTTAGCCCTACATTAAGTTAAATGACTGTAGATATTTGAATGCACTTTTATTTGCGGATGATGTTATTTTCAAGTTATATTAGAGAACAAGTTAATTTATATTACTTGTATGTGTACAAAAAAGTTTTAAGTTGTGGAAACGCAGCGTTAGTCCTATACTAAGTTAAATGACTGTAGATATTTGAATGCACTTTTATTTGCGGATGACGTGTGGATTGTGCAGGAGAAAGAAGATGAAAGAAGTGTTACACAAATTGTGTAAAGATTTTGGCTTAAAAATTTCTATTGATAAAACCAAAATATTGGCTTTTAAGGGAAAATATCCTGTTCGTTCGAAAATAAATGTGGATAATACCAGTATGGAGAGAGTATCTCACATTCGTTATTTAAGGTGTAATGTGGGATTTGATTCTGATTTGGGTAAAGAGCAGAAATTAAGCCAATTCCAGAGGACATGCGGAACTATGAGCAGAACTTTGGATAATAGAGCGAGGAAGGTTACAAAACTTAAGTTCTACAAAGTTATGACAGCTCCAGTAATTCTGTATGGAAGTGAGGCGTGGACAACGACAAAAACCCAAGAGCGGAGACTGCAGACAGCAGAGATGAGATTTCTTCGAAGAAATAAGGGGTGCACACGCTTGGACAGAATAAAGCATGAGAAAATCAGGTCTGAATTAGGTAATTACAACTTGAACGTGAAGATAAAGGATTATCGCCAAAGTTGGAGACAGCACATGGCAAGGATGTCGGATCACAGGATACCTGAGCAGGCACACTGGTATGCTCCAGAAGGGAAAAGGGATGTCGGTTGACCTAGGGCAAGATGGAAATAGATGATATAGTTTCTGAGTTCGGAACAGGCTGCGGCCTAATCCTTGGTTGGAAGAAGAAGAAGAGGAGTGTACAATACAACCGTAGTGGTTAGTGTAACAAAATTGTATTTCTAATATCATGATTCTTATCGTTTTCAAATACTTAGTTGTGTACTGTAAATGTTTTATTCTGGGTGATTTTCAATTAAAAAAGACAAACTTTCGTTTATAAGTTTTCAATGCTGTTTCCAATGACTTTGTTCTGCTAAAAAGGACTAACGAATTTTTTAGTTTGTAAAACAGTGATTACAAAGCAATTATTTTGTGAATTTTCTAGCACAGTTGTTACTATACATAAGGCCTTTAAAAAGCTATATTTTGCTGTGTATCTGAAATACTGAAAGTGTGTATAATATTATATAATACTTAATGTTATATAATACTTAATGGAGCAGGTTACAGGCTGCTGAAATGCGATTCCTAAGAGCAGTGAAGGGTTGTACTAGGGAAGACAGAATCCATAATACTGAGATTAGAAGAGAGCTCAACATACCCTCCATATGGCAGAAAATCGAGGAAACCAAACAAAACTGGAAGGATCATGTGGAGCGCATGGAGGATGGAAGAATTCCCAGGGCAGTCATCTCCTATCAGCCAGTAGGAAAGAGAAGTGTGGGCAGGCCTCGTAAGAGATGGAATTGATTAATAAAGGAGTTTGCAGTCGGAACAGGTAATGTGCCTAATCCTTGAAGGAAGACGACGACGACGACTTAATGTTAGAACACAAAACAAATTTTTTTATAGCTCTCATGTCAGTTTATCGTCTTTAGCTAGAAAATAACGACGTGCCTCATTAAGAAATCTATTTAAGAAAACTAATTACCATATTTTAAAAATTTATATTTACCTTATAAATACGATTCCGGGATATACAATAGGTCTCCGAAATTCGCCATTATCAAGGTCATCAGGTACACCTACAATTCGTAAAGACTTGAAAAACTCTGGCCAATTTTTTCCTTGTAGACTGTTTTTATAATATTCTTTAATTGAGACGACTTGTTCATTTAACGAGGATGTAATCGGTTTTGAAGTAAGAAAGCATGAAACATTTGAATCATTAGTTATTTTTTTGGCTGTCATTTCACCAATCACAAAGGCTAAATCACAAAGTCGTAGAGTCACCTCGGTAAAGTTTGTAATATTAGAAGGATCCGATCTATAAACAAAAATAATTAACAAAAAGCATTTATGAAATATGTACTATTTTGTCCTAAATAACAAGAATTAGGTTTTATCAAAAATACCTGACTGTTTGGAAGTGAAGACAATTCAGCTACAGCCGAATTGTGTTTTTTAAAGGTTTATTTTGGTTTAGAACTTTGACGCGGGTTTTAGTAAGGTTTCCATGCATAGTCTTTAATATTTAAAATATTAAAACAGATGATCTATCTGAAAATGATAGTTTTGAAAGGAGGGTAAGAGTACTCCACATGAGGCAAGCGTCTATAGGTTGTAATCGTAAGTTTTACACTAGTTGGCGCGTATCTACCTCTCTGCATGACAAAATTATCTTACACTACGTTCCATCATAAAAATATTTACATCCAGCTAAAATATAATTAAAACGATAGTTTTAATGAATTATCGTTCAAATGTTTTCAATATTATCGCTCACATTACTTGTAAGTATTGTAGTTTCGTAACACAAATCCGTAATTAATTTTTTTAACCATTACATTTAACAAAGCCATTTTTTCTTACTAAGGGATTAAAGATATTTAAAACCATTATTTTTCTACTTGT
Source organism: Catonia carolina (assembly GCA_035578175.1). NCBI lineage: Eukaryota > Metazoa > Arthropoda > Insecta > Hemiptera > Achilidae > Catonia > Catonia carolina. Next base: position 375,595 of record JAQMRL010000011.1, read on the forward strand.
TAACGGTTTACCTCTTTTGTTTTAAAAACTTAACACATTCACTATCATACAATGTATGGTAGTGAATGTGTAAAGTTAAGCTGTGTTAAGTTTAACATGTCATGTTAAACTTATCAACTTCAGTTTACGAATAAAATTAAAACGAACCGATACAATACCAAAAGATAACTGACGAAAGTAAAAATGAGTTCAACAAAAAAAGAGAGCAAGTGCAAACAGTTGTCTTAAACTAGTCAAAGACATTAGTTTTAATGATACGAAATAAACAGTCTGAAATGATAAACAACGAATCACTGGAATCGTTTACTGTCGTTTTATAATTCAAGCACATTAGTCTGTTCTATTACTTGTGACAAAAACCAAAACTGAGTCTATAATAAAAACGTAGTACATACTCGTAAATAATAATGTAATAATATTGTAAATAATATCACGAAAAATAACAAGAAGTAACAATAGAAAAAGAAGAATAACAAAAGTAAAAGTTTTAGTTATTAATGGTAAACTAATGCCGATTTATGAAACATTTCCTAACAACTTAATTGAACGTGTTTATTATTTATTATAATTATAAAGTTTAGAATGATATAGTCATGCCGTATGGAATTTTGTTTTTGGTCATTCTGTACGTATTTTAAATTAATGCTCATCCTCACTTGTATTGCTGGTTGCCTACTGTCAGAGTACTCTTAGCGTAGACAGACTTTAGAAAAATTGTTCTCCTCCCATAACTTTATTACATTAGCCTACACAAGTATAATGATTAAACAGACTACTTCTTGCCAATACAAATGATTCAAAATATTGTTTAAATCTTATACTATTTTAGTGTTTTTATTTCCATCAACATCTACATGTTATTCCACGGGTTTTTCATTTTTAGTATTAAAAAAGTAATATTCAAATCAATACTAATTTTCTCATCCTATACCATGTTATTGTTATTGTACTGTTTTAACAGTTTTTAACAGTTCTTTTTACATCCAGTGATGGTAGTTGTAAAGAAAAGACGAGAGAACGTAACGGAACTGATACATGATTCTGTAAAAGAATGATTTTTTTTTTGTTACCGTGTCTATCCGCTTCGGATGTTGGCAATCATCGTGGCTAATCTAACCCTATGGCCAATTAAAGAGTGATTATCATAAAATAAATTAATTTTTCACGAGTATTTTCTATAGCAAATAACTAATAAATATACCAACAAAACTAAAAAGTGATGGGGTCGTGCAAAACGGACGCATTTAAATTGAAAGCTTATTTTCTTCGTTGAAAAATAGTTCGATTCGAGGGCTGCAAGAAAGATGCAATCATCGCTTTCTCTAATGAAATTTTCAAAAATTTAAACAACAGAAAAATGTATAGCAGTTTTTATTGATTTGGCCAAGGCGTTCGACACTGGCCCGCATGCTGTTTCTTTATAAATTAGAAAAGTAAGGAATTAGAGGCATTATATTAAACTTATTCAAAACTTATCTTGGAAATAGAGCAAAATTTATAACACAATAACAAAACTTCTAATTTATTAAATTTTAGCACTTTTGGTCTCCCTCAAGGGACGGTCTTGTCACCGGTCCTATTTTTGTTGTATGGCAATGACTTGCTAAATAGATAATTGTAAAATTATGTCCTTTGCAGACGACTCAATGCTCATATTCAGAAATGAGAAAAGGATTAATTCTTTCTCTACAGCGGAGAGTGAACTGTCTCACGGTAAAAAATGGCTGGATCAGAACATTTAAGTATGAATGTAAAACCAAATTTATTGTTTTTTTTTCACCGAATACACTGGGTCAACCATTTTAGCGGCTTTGTTTGACATTGCATGCTAAATTTTACATACCTGGTCATGCACCTGTCCATCTATAAAGAGAGTGTCGGAGACTAAAAATATCTAGGAATAGTAATGGATGAAAACCTGAAATGGGACCTTAATTTTCGATATCTTTGTAAGAAATTTAAATTCTCTTCATACATGTTTTACAAAGCCACATGTATATTGAACATCAGGGAATTAAAAATCTTATATTTTTCTTTTGTGCAATCTATTTTGTGTTATGGTTTAACTGTCTGGGGTGGTACATTTGAGTCATGCAAAGGATATTTTTGTAATAAAGAAAATGATGATAATTAAAACTATATGGCAAACCTAGAGTGTATTCTAGCGTAAATACTTTTTCATAATTTAATGTATTAACTTTAACGAAACTTTATTTAAGAAAAACGTATTTAAATATATTATATAAATGTATATATTATAATAATAATATAATAATATATATTATAAATATATTATATATAGAGATTCATTTAATATTAAAAACCGTTCCACTTATAGTTTAAGACCTGAAAATGTAAATAAATTTGTTATAGTAAATTCTAATCTAACAATTCTTAGGAAGCAATTAAATTACATTATTAGCCGACGCATCAATGTTGTGTCGGCTCTTCTGTTAATCGATCATAGGAGAATCTTAATAAAAATAATGTAATGCTGAATTGGATAAAAAGAAAATGTGTTTTTTGAATTAGAATTATTATAATATAGGTAATTGTACAAAATATTATTCATTTTTCCATTGCTTTCTTCTTATTTTATATATGATTGTTTTTTAATAATATTAAAATCTTTTTTATGAGTAAAGAAGTATTGTTCGGTTTTATTTTTATTTTTTATTTCTTATGCGATTGCTTTAAAGTTTAGGTAATGCTTAACAATTAAATATGTGAAAATTAAATTATAAACTGGGTGGTTTAAACACTATAAATTTTATTATTTTGATATTATTATGATTATCATAAATATTCTTTTTGTTATGATTACTAACTATAGGGATTGTTTTGGATACATAAAAGTATGAAAACTTATCATAGGCTTATATTTTTATCAGAAACTACGTACTATAGTACGGCTATAGTACGGTACGGTATAGTACGGTATAGTACGGTATAGTACGGCTCTCCCCCGGCGGACAAGGTTATTTCACCTTTGCTGGGAAATAGAAGTATTTAGACTTCGGTTGAATTTATGTATAATAATTGGAAGTTCTGTTACGTGAATATATTGTATAATAAAGAAATACACTATACTATAGTGTACTATGTTGTTTAGGTCAACAGCCGAAAGGCTAATTTGAACCTCTAGAGAGGTTTTACTAAGTAAAAACGAGAGGTTATGTGATTTAATATTGCCTTCCTCACTGAGTTGAAAATGTATGCTTACAAGCATGTCAGACTCTCCAAAAAGCACTCACTTTCCATGCTGTGAAGTTCATAGAGTTCACAATAGTGAAATTCATTTCTCTCAGAGGCGATAACTCTGACTAGTGTCTTTTACACCTCTACCTCTTCTGTTCTTAAATAATTCAGTCATACAATTAGCTGACTGACTATGTGATAAGAAACAGAACTATTTTTGTTGCCCTGGAACTAACAGATCGAGTGGAATTAATTAACACTCCACCTGCCCGTTATGGGCAAAGTGTACTATATACTAATATAGTGTCTATACTATACTAGGTTCTACACCCGGGCCCCGGGTTCGATTCCCGGTCAAGTCTGGCATTTTTTCATCACTCATTTTTATATATTATCATTCTCCACCGTCTGTATTAGCAAAAATTACAAAACAGTCAGAGGTAAAACAAAATGTATAAAATAGTTTAACTTACGTGGAGAATTGTGGTTTTCTATCCACCACGTTAGTAATTGCTGGTAAATCGATATTGTTTCTAATTGTAAGCACAATGTTTACTTCATCCTTTTCATCGAAACAAGGTATCAGTTGACTGACATGTCCTTTTTTAAGATTAGATACGGCAAGTAAACTGTGAAAAATTAAGCTTAGTTATTGCTGTTATTGCAGTTGTTTCTCGTTGTATTAAGTACAAATAATTAAAACAATATGTACGTATTACAAAAAGCAGATTAAAATGAGCGAAATATTGAAAATTCGTAATTAAAATTTAATTAAACACTGTAGGAAAAATTCTTGAATTAAAAGTTCTAGGTTTTTATTGCCGTAACTTCAATTAGCTTATAGGCTACATACGTTTATTTCCTAAAATTCATGATTAATCCGCAGTATTTAAAAAACTACTTTTTCCACGAGATTACAGTCCTTTCCCAAATTTCTACAGGAATATTTTTAATCCCATCTTATCAATCGTAGAAACTGTTCGAGAAAATCGCAAAAATTGCACGAATAAACTAATATTTTTGTTTGACCGATTTCGATGAAAATGTTTGTGCCCCGTTCCCTTATGGTATCTAACTTATGTTGCAAACTTCAACTTCGTACAATGTTCTGTTCTTTAGATATTTTGATGACAAGCACTCTGACCAATCGGAATAAAATAGGCTTTTGGCTTTAGAATATCTGAAAATAATTTCGTTTTACAAGTTGTTTTTTGCTTTTGATAATACACAGACATTCATTAACCCTACACGTAAGTTACTTTTGAAAACATTTTCAAAGTGAAATTTTATAGTATGTTAGACAAAAAGATAGTTAAGTGTGATTGTTAACATCACTTTTGCAATCAAATTTTCCTTTAGAAGCTGCTCTGCGAAGGTTCAACAGATGTGTCTCATAAGTGTAACATCCGATACGTCCATCAAAGGATATTTTGTATTTGTTTTATTTAATGGATTATCATTTTAATTTACGTCTATTGGTTATCCAGTGTGCCGATTATGAATGTATATTATTTTTCAAGTATTATAAAAACAAACAGTTTATTGACTGGTCAGCCAAATACGGCTGTGATTGTAGGTTACAGATTTGTATAGATAAATTTATTTATTAGTAATAAAATAATGAAATTAAATAACCAGACCAACTGAACAAAGATTTCGTAAAAATATGTTCAAACGTAGATACCTCGTTAAAAGAATACTTCAACGTGAATATCCAATTTATAACGCAAGGCAAAATACTAGCATACAGTTATTACACGGCTAACTAGATTTCGCATACAGAAATATTTATTTTAACTTACGTGTCTCTGAACAGTGCAAATACGTCATTATCTTTTTCATTTTTGGAATTATATGTTATTTTAAGTCTGTATTCAATCTTCTTAGTTAGTGGCTCTCTCAGAATGACTTGGTACAAATGTTTGCCTATGAAACTTTTATTCTCGACCTCTACATTATTTTTACTTTCTGTAGTCTCGCCTGTTGGAAATATTTGTAGATCAATTATTTCTATAAAATTTTCATCCACATTCAATGCGATCTCGTCAATACTTTCTAAGCAGTCAAACTACAACAAAAGTTTAAATAAATATTATATATTTGCACTTCACGTAATTTGATTTAATTATTAAATAACATGCAGGCCCATACGGGGGGTCGTTTCCGTGCACTTTAAAGAGCTTGGACCGATATAAACTGCGCAATGCTTCTGCCGGAGATATTCGGTAAGGTCCACATATCAAGGTAAGACCTCCACGAAGTGGCCTTGGATAAGTATAGATTGTGAGTCACGAGAATGCCTTTTTGCGTATGGATGGGCTGTAAGAAATCTGACAGTGCTACCAACCTCAACAGTGAGACAATATATTTTACTACCGTGCAACTGCACCGTTTGTTAACCACATGTTTCAATTCGTTGTGAACTTAAACCCCTAATCATTTAAAATTTTTCTTAACGTAAAACGTATCCAACTAAAATTTAACTTTTCTTTCGAAACCGGTCAAAACTTTTCACATGTCGGCACCACTTTCTTATTGATATAACCGTTTCTTTGTTACCAGGTGACAAAAAAATATTGATGAAGAATTATCTTCACTGTCTTTAACTTCTTTCGTTATATTTCAAATTGTGAAAAAAAACATCACATAAGTTAGCCGCTCGCTCACGGATTTTGTTAAGAGGCACGGAAAGGTATTTTTGTTTAGGTTCAACTTCACAGCATTTTATTGTATTGCATATTAGATTTTGTTCAGCACTGTGAACAGTTCGACCGTGTTTTCGAGAAAATGACATTCTTTAGGGTAACAAACAGTTATATTCGTACAGTTAGCCTACAAAAATTTCCGCAATTGTATGTACTTTAAGTACAGTTTACGTTGTTGAGTTTGAAAATGAACTGATAGTAAAACAGTCGCGCATGCACACTGATGCTTTCCTCCCTTTCCCCCTCGTTAAAACTAAAGACAAACTCGTGACTGAAGTAACTATAAAGCATCTTCTCTGCTGAACTGAAGAGGAAAACCTACTCGTGACTGAAGGAACTATAAAGCATCTTTTCTGCTGAACTGAAGAGGAAAACCTACGCCTTACAACCATAGCGCTAAATTGGCTAGAGCAAGTTTACTCCATTCCGCCAAATTTACTGATCAGGCGACTTTAGACAAAATGAAAGAACATTTTGTTTGATGTTAAAGTTAATGATCAGTATCTTTTGAAATTATACATTTGTGTAAAGACATTGAGATATCTCACCAGAAAAAATGTTATAAGATTATTCTCAAACAAAATATGTGTTTTCCATAGTAAAAATCTCAAGAGATCATAATTGAGAAATTATGCTTATATTATAATTCATTATTCAATATTGGCTAATAACCTCCTCATTGAGATATGTTTTAATTTCTTTATCAAAATGAATCGCTGTGACTAAGAAAGCGTTTGTGATTTAAGCGTCACAAACTAGTATCTAGTACCTTAATCACTTACTACAAAATTGTAATAACTACTATTTTAAATTGGTTTTTGGTAATATAAGTGGCAATATGAAAGAAACAATGTTTTAAGAAAGTTCCATACTCACTCAAACCGTTACTCAGTTCACTGCTATCGTTTCAATGAGAGAGCTATAGTTCTAACATTTTATTGCAAAACAATAAAACATGTAATACTTGAAAACCTACATTTTCAACTAGCGTGTATAATATCATACTTACGGTTATTTCCAATGTAGCACTGAAATTGAAATTTAGGTCCCCATTGTAATGTTCCAAATTAATAGTCATGCCAATATTATAGAGCCATGGTTTCAGTATGTCCGATGTTGTTACTACACAGTTTTTACTTCTTAGTGGATTTTCTGCACTAAAAGTAAAAATTTGTAATATATTTATAATTTTTTGTAGAAAAATTTATCATAACTTATGATACGAATTGTATAAATTGCCATAATTCTGCCGTGAGTTTGTACTCAAGCTTTGTAGCAAAAAAACTATGTTTTACATTTTTCATTCATACCATTGCTGATAATTGTGGCGGTATAGGTTTACATAAATTCTAAAGTACATATTCTTACAAAATATAATAATATCCATTTTAAATCTAATAATACAATGTCAAGCTAAACAAGCTGTACTTAAAATAAAAGTATAAATAATCAGTTTACACCAAATAACTTAACAACTGAAACAAACATTATTTGAACATAATCTAAAGGCTCAGAATAAATCAAAATCTCAATTAAAACAATCTACAATTCAAACATAAACGTGCCTCTCTATGTCCTGAATCGGCCGAGATATTGCAAATTAAAAATTTTGGTCAATGAGTAAGAAATTGGATTGCTGAAAATATTTTTTACATCAATATCTAGACTGCAAACCTAATGCTGCGTTTCCAAGAACAAAATAACTGTCCAAACTTAGCAATTTAGGTTAGGTTATTAGACGAAATACTTTATCTTTCCAAAATATCTTAAATCCTAGAATTTGTATTAGTCTATTTTATCAGATAAGAAGTGTAGATACAATTAAAACCTATGATGTAAGTCTGACGACAATTTCAATCAAAATTACAGAGAAACGACGTTTCAAAATTAAATCAGACATGGGGTGAGAAATTGGGTTTTTGTATCCTATTTTTGGTTTTTCTATTTTAAGTGCCTGAAAAATTAATTAAATCGGCTGTGTTTTATAAGATACTGTACGTGAATTCGTATAATAGAAATCTGGTGTAAACAGACGCAAAACTTTCTCTTGATAATGTGAAAAAAACTGATTTCGTTCTTTAAGACATGGCATGTTTCTTTTGAAATAAGGGTACCTGAAAACATGTATTTTCTGTTGAAACTCGATTTAGAGAATTTGACAGAAACAGACCTTCCTGTTCATTAAGTGCAAGAAAAATAATGATGAAACTCAGAAAATATATTTAATCAGGAGTGGACAGTGTACAATGAAATTATTCATAACTAATTTTAGTCATCAAGTGGATGACCTGAAACGAAAAGCAACCTCTGTTGGACTTGATTTTGATAATAAACATGGAAAATCACTAAATAACGCTAAAATTTAGACAAAAGAGCTTCAAAATGGCGTAGTGGTAAGTACACTTACTGGCTTCCATGCCGGAGTGCCGGGTTCGATTTACGGCCAGATGGTTCCATTTTTTCAACTATATATCACCTCATATCATTTCCAATGAATAAACAAAGGCAACGTCGCTCAACAAAATAGAGAAATAAAAGTAGTAGGTTTGTTAAATTGTAAATTGTATGTTGTAAATTGTATGTAATTGTATATAAATGTATTACAACATACACTTTGCTCTAAAATACTGTGACAATATCGAAAAGGAATGTGGTTCGAGAGGCTTCTAGAAGATGATAAAGTGTTAAATAGTAAATAATAGAGTGACAAAGTAACAATAGAGTTAGTTATAAAGAATATTTAAAAAGGGTCGTGTATAATAAGGTAGGGTCTTTGTTATACAACTATTTGTGAAGGAGTCGGTTGGTTACCTCTAACAACTTTTATTCTATTGTGACTTGTTTACATTGTTAAGATTTCTCCAAAACCAATAAAAAGGATTCTTGTATTTTATTATTGCATCGAATCTCTGTGTCTTTCGAAAAAACTCTTTGAACCACCTATGTAAAGAGAGCCCCAAGTGCGGTCGGAGAGTTAGTATTCGTTTGATTTTTGACAAGTGTTTATTGCGTGCGCTATCGGTGCATTAGAAGAGGTCAACGTTCCGGGCATTGTGATGGTCAACTATTGTTATTCACTTTTATTGTGTATGTGCATTCTATACAATTGTTTGTAAGTAGAACTAAGTAAATTATTTAAGTTATTTATTGTATGACTTCATTATAATTAGTTTATTATTTATTTTGTAAATCTTTTAGTTTTTTTTTTTTTTTTTGGTTTAACGTTCGACTGTTCTGCAATTACTGCTAATGCAGACGGTGAAGGATGAAATAATATCTTGTAATTTTAAACTTTAGTTCATTAATTATTTAATTACCTAGATCCCAAAACGGACCTTAGTGATAAGTGTCACAATACATTTATTATTACCGCAACCGTAGATAAATTACTTTTTTTGTAATGAGAGCAACCTCCACGAATTTTTCATGAGATACCGTTCTACCCATCTAGTAGAGTAAAAATAGAGTAAAAATAGAGTAAAAATAGTGAGGAATCATACGAATACACTTCAACTTCCGGTTTTGCTTGATTAAGATGTTCGTGTCGGGTTTTCTCATGGTATATAGCTGAAATTCACTTTTGTAGAACTTCTACAAAACTTCTACAAAAACTTTTGTAGTTCTTCTACAACTTTACGTTTTTTAGTGATTTTGTTCAAAAACACAACAATCGGTAAAAACATGTTATATGGGCTCAGAACACCTGAAAATGTGCAGGCCTATTTCCGATGAAATTTTGATTTCGTAAGATTTGATACCAAAATTTGCACTGTCTTAATTTTTTTCAAACACAGGTAGAGCAACTGAAGAGCAGGTATTTCAAAATTTACACGATTAGATACTGGATTTCAACTATTTCCAGTTATTTCTTAACAGTTGTTATTTAGACAGAAATTAACAAAGCGGGTCATTTAAGTATTTTCTATCAATAACTACTTGACTAATATTTTTATTGTATATTTACCGTAAAAATATAACTCCTGGGTGTATTACAACCTCCTTAAATCAGTCACTAAGGTCATCAGGTACAATAATAATTTGAAGAGACTTGAAAACCTCTGACCAATGGCTTACAGATTGCTCCGCTTGGTACCAATCTTTTATTAATGAGATTTGTCTTTGAGTCATGCTGACATATTTATGTGAAAAAACACAATATGAAACAGTTGGATCACTAGCTTTTCTTGGGTCTGTCATATTACCAACAACAAAAGCTAAATCAGCAAGTCGTAATGTGAAACTGCCGAACGCTGAAGTTTTCTGCAAACCCAATCTATAAGAAAAAAACACCAAGTTGTTATGAAAATTGTTGAAATAGTATTAATCTCATATAACCAGAATTCTCTACCAAAATAAATTACCTCTTTAGAAGTGAGGGCAAAAATGTTTTCAAAACTGTATATTCGTAATTTTGAGGTTGGATACGGATTTTAATAAGGTCTTCATATAGAACATGTGCTGCCCTTCCAGCGTAATGATTATAATTATTTCTTGCATTTATTATTCGGTATGTTATAACATACTGACTTGATTAATAAAGTAATGACTAATTAATGCCGCTAATAAAACTGATTCAGGAATTGCATACATCTTCTTCCATTTAGATTTTTTATTTTTATCAAGGAATATAGTTATTTTGGGTTTTCATTTTAGAGTTTAAAATAGAAGTCAATATCTCAATTACTAGTCTACTAATTTTCTCATCTCATACTCCATTAGTTTGTTGTATTATTCCTGATGTTTTGGAAAGGTCTTTTTAAGTTCATTTTTTTAATGTAAGCCTATTAATTTTTAAAATCAGCGAACTATTAAGAAATATAAATTGCCAGCTTGTAAAATTAAAAAACGTTATTTTTTAGATAAATAAAATTAAACAATACGAGATACAATCAGTAGATTTTTATTTTCAAGTTTTTAAAAATGTTTATAGCAGAAATATTTTTGCGTTGGGGCTTCAGCGATCGTTGTATGTTTCAAATGAATTTTATAATTATTTCAACGTTTCCTAAAAAATTCAGAGGTGATGCCATTTACTGGTAAATATCCCACCAGGTCTAAAATTGTGGTAGATCATGTGGTGCTCGAACACGTATCAAAATGCAGTCATTTAGGTTGTGACATCGGGTTTGATCAAGATTTAGATAAACAGGAGAAAGTTGGTAAATTCCAAGCATTGTGCAACAATATTGGAAGAACCCTAGGCAGGAAAACAAGAGAAGAAACTCAGATAAAATATAAGATATGGCTGCACAGTCCTGCTCTATGGAAGTGAGTCATGGATTAGTACCAGAGCAGAAGAGAGTAGATCAAAAACGTTAAAAGTAGCAGAGATGCGATTCTAGCGGAGAACGAAGGGTTGCAATCATAGGGACTAACTCAGAAATAAAGACACATTAAACGGAACTGGATTTTTACAACCTGAGTAAACAGATTGCAGAATATCGAAATCGAGGAGGGAGCACGTAAAGAGTACGAGGTGTGGCTATTAAATAACGAAACTGACCTTGTAAAAAATTTTATTTTTATTTTATACATAATCACTTATTGTCGACTTCAAAATACACTCCTTCTCCATCCCTACAACGCTCCATGCGAATTGTCCATTGTTGGAAACAGTGCTAGAAGTAATGTTCTGTCAACTCCTTCAGGAAACGTGCCGCTTTCACTTTTACAGCTTCCACAGACTTAAATCTTGTCTCTTTTAATGCAGATTTCACTTTAGGGAACAGGTAGAAGATAATAACATGTGATGAAACGTGGTTTTTTACTTATGATCCGGAAACGAAGCGCCAATCCATGCACTGGAAGAGCCGACCTTCACCGAAAGCTCGAATGAGCAAGTCAAAATTTAAAGCAATGATGATTGTATTTTTTATATCCACGGGATTGTATACCTTCACTGGGTTCCTGAAGGTCAAACAATTAATCAATATTACTACCTTGAGGGATTTTTTAATTTATGTCAACGAGTAAGGAAAATTCGCCTCGAAATGTGGAAGGACAAATCATAGGTTCTCCACCAAGACAATGCGCCAGCTCATTCCGCGTTATCTATCAAGAGGGTCCTAGCCAAGTACAGAATCTCAGTTTTAGAACATCTACCTTATTCACCAGATCTTGTACCATGTGACTTCTACCTGTTCCCTAACGTGAAATCTGCATTAAAAGGGACAAGATTTGAGTCTGTGGAAGCTGTAAAACAGAAAGTGGCACGTGTCCTGAAGGAGCTGACAGAAGATGACTTCCAGCACTGTTTCCAACAATGAAAAATTCGCATTGAGCGTTGTAGGGATAAAGAAGGAGTGTATATTGAAGGTGACAATAAGTGATTATGTATAAAATAAAAATAAATTTTTTTACAACGTCAGTCTCGTTATTTAATAGCCACACTTCGTATGCCTGAGGGAAGGATCACCTCAATGTTTTACAGTACAGACCGATGGGGAAGAGTAATTTTGGGAGGCCACACAAGACACGATAATAATTCAATATATTGTCGCAGTCAATATTTTTAATTCAATATTTTTTTGTTTTGTCGCTGCTGTTGAGTCGGAACAGCTGGAAGCCTAATCCTTGTTTGTGAGTAGAAGAGATATTTTTGCGTAATGTAATAAATAATTTCTGCTTATTTTCCCAATTTATAATTTAATAGTTAAATAATTGGTAAGATTATTAACACGTAAACAAAATAAAGAAACTCTGCCTGGCTTAGGTGATTAGAAAGTGATATTTCCTAGAATATTAAAAATGGTTTTTTTCATCTTTTAAGTAATTATTGAACTTACATGGAGATTTCTGGTTTTGGATCCATCACGTTACTAACTGCTGTTAAGTTACTGTTATTTCTGATTGTTAGTACAATGTTTACGTCTACTTTTTCATCAAAACAAGGTATCAGTTTGCTGACATCTCCTTCTTTAAGGTTAGCTATGGCAATTGATCTGTGAAAAAATTAAGCTTAGTTAATGCTCTGATTGCAGTTGTTTCTCGTTTTATTAAGTGCAATATTTAGAAAGCTATTAAGTATATAAATAAATTATTCCGTTGATGTAATAACACTTAATATGCTTTTCACGGTTGATAAGCTCTGCTGTTTCACACGTTTAGACCAACCAGAACGTTTGCCAGCGTTGTCAGATTGTACCTGACAAACATTACGCACGCATGCGTATAAGAGCCATAATAGTCACTCTCGTCTTGCATCTAGTACTGAACACATCGATTATAGAGCGCGTTAACATGCAATACTTTTTAATAATAATCAGCTGATGGTATGTTTAAAGGTTATAATTGTTATTGAAAGACCAAAAAAATGGCTGACGAAATATTCAACAGAGCTACAAGAGCAAGTGTTGGCAACGTTCCCGGAAAGTCATTGGCTACCTATAAAGTGGGTAGGGGCATGGCGTTCTCTAATTACTAAAGAACGTTCTCTAGTAACTAAAGAACGCCATGGTAGGGGGCAATGCATACGTTTAGAGCTCATCAGCCGTGAAACATAGTATAGTGAATTTAAGTTCATAGAAAGAATTTTATAATTATCATGGAAATTATAAATATAATCCTTCTTACAATGGTTCTAGGTCAAGAAATAATACCCGCAAAAGTGTTGCTAAAACCTGATACAATATAGAAGGCATTTAAAAGAAGATAAAAATTTCTGTGGTTCGCAAGTTGTTTTTCTTCATTTTCGTTACGTCTTTTCTAGGTCTTCCAGAAGGATTCGACTCCGTCGTGCAAGTTAGTACAAGCTCTCCAGAATCCGAAGGCCTGTGTGCGCGACATGAAGCAACGGTGGATTTCCATCTGGGGTACTTTACATAGGAAACATTCCATTGAGCGTTCTACAATGAGCCGAAAAATAGAGAGGCGGAATGAAGTAATCTTGCTCTACCCAATTAGTATTACGATTAGAACTCATTCAATCCAGTCGGAAGTCACCTGAAGAGTAAAATTTGTGGAATAGAGTAATATCCCTCTCCGGTTTAGCACTAAGGTAAGCCATAGGCTCTCCTCTTAAGTTCAGTAGAACAAATGCTCTACATACCTAAGGCAACGACGTAATACTAAGGAAACCTGGAAATCTGACCTTATCGACCATCCCGACAGAAACATTTGCCGGTACTGATCGCTCCAAACTCTTTTTAGTGTAGGAGAACGAATCCCTGAACTCATTAAATATGTATATGAAATTTTATTTTATGTGTTATTTTTTTAACATACTTTCACACCGCTCCATACTACCGTACGAACCGCCGGTCCACAATTAGTATAAAACCTAAGCGATACACGTTTCTTTAAAATTGAATAGTCTGCTACAGTCTTTCTACAAATTATGTCAGATAATAAACATACATAAAACAAATATAGTACAAAAATACGAGTATATCAATCTATAATATTAATCAATGGTTGCGTTTGAGAAGCCACGGTGAAAGGTTGTGTTTTGTCTACCGCTCTCTTATCAGTATTGTGTACTGTCGTTTGCATTGCTACGATGCCGATCGAAGTAAATGTGTACCGTGCGCGTATAGGCCTGCATACCGTTTCTGTTCACTATTGTCGGCCTAGTTTATTCATATTTAATTATTCTAGTTTTCTTAAATTTTTTGGCCCGTCTCTGGAAAACTGCTCCTTTTATGGCCTTGTTTTGTTAGTGATTTTAATAATCGGTGGTGTTGAAACTAACCCAGGACCCGTCACGTTAGAAGATTTATGGGAGAAAATGCGTGGTCTGGACACTATTAGCAACGACATCGGGGAATTAAAAAATTCTATTAAAGAAGTGATAGCGTTTAACTCGAGTTTGCAGCAGGAAGTAAGCGTTTTACGCGAAAAAATTGTTACTGCCGAACGCGAAAATAGATTGCTTCACGTAAAAATGGACCGACTTGAGCAATTTTCGCGACGAAATAATCTTATTTTCTATAATGTGCAGGAGGGAAAGGGCGAAGATTGGAATAGATCCGAAGAAATAGTGTCTAATATTATTAAAAATGAACTGGGTGTCTACATTTCCAACTATGATATAGAGAGGGCTCATAGACTTGGGCGTAGGTGTGGTAAAAACAGGCCTATTATCATTAAATTTAGTAATTATAAAACAAAAATGGCAATTTTGACTGCAAGTAAAAAACTAAAAGATTCTGGTATCGCTGTGTCAGAGGATTTCACTAAGAAAATTAGGGAAATACGCGAGGAATTAAAAGGTTACATGTTCGATGCCAGAAAGCAGGGCCATTATGCTACAATAAAATATGACAAACTGGTTGTTAATGGAAAATACTATTGTTTATCGGACTTAAAGGGCGAAAATACAGAGTCTAGCATAGTGCACCAGTTGCCGGTCACTAACGAAAATACCTCTACTGAGTCACAAAATCTGGTTCCTTCAAGCGCCGAAGCCCACCTGAGAAGGCAGGAAGTTGGTAATGGAGAGCAGGGGCGGCGAACTCCTGAGCATAAAAAATCTACAGACGGAACGCACGTGGAATTTTTTCTTAGCAAAGGTAGTGGGAATTTTAACACAGATACAGAAAATTCACCTGTAAAAACTCAAAATAGCACAGGATCGTCTAAAAAGGGAGCAGTCTCCAGGAAAGGGAATTGCACAAGTGATGTACGTCGGTGGCTTAAAGAGGGCACAGTTACTCGCAGCAAATCTAAAGGGCCCGCCCTTACATCGAGAGACAGAGTAGGAAGTGTATAGTGGGAGTGGAGTGCGGGGAGTGCGGCGAATGCCGGTAGCAGTGTGTCAGAACTAATGCCTGAACTTAGTATGGTAGGAACTCAAAATAACAACTTAGGTAAGTCGACCAACATTTTATTTTGGAATTGTCATGGCATCTCCACCCTTTTTTCTCTTGATGGTACAGAGTTATCGGAAATTAAAACAAATGAAATAATTTTTTTAAGTGAAACATGGGAGCATAATCCGTTATTAAATATTAACAATTTTTCTGAGTATGACTGTATCCAAAAAGAGGCTGAAAAACACAGCTCACGGGGCCGGGCATCCGGAGGTCTACTCCTACTAGCTAAAAAAGGCATAAAATTTAAAACACTCTCTATTAATAAATTTTTTATATTTATTGAAATTACTTATAGGAATGCCATTATTATTGTTGGGGGCGTTTATTTGAACCCACAGTGCGTTGACGATGGCCTAACCGAACTATCAGCTTTGTTTGAAAGGGAGGCGGAACTGTTTTTCTCTTACCCGGTATTAATAGGAGGCGATTTTAATTGTAGGGTGGGAAATTTAAATCAGTCGCTAGACAATTTGAACTTTAATTACTCGAGGTTATCGTCAAACAGGATTTCAAATGACGAAATCGTTAACTCAGGTGGGAGAAGGTTAGTCCGTCTAATGGAAGATAATATCTTTTATGTCGTAAATGGTCGTAGCATTAGCGATAACCCAGGTCAGTTTACCTTTTTTAACGAAAATGGTAAAAGTATAGTAGATTTAGTGTGGTCGAACTATTTATCGTTAGATATCCTTGAGGATTTATCTGTTTGCGACTTAATATTAGCTTCTGACCACTTGCCGATCTCTGTGAAAATAAATGCTGATTTTATTCCTGGTAATCGCTTAAAGACGAGCAACAAAATCTGCCCCAAATATGTTTGGTCTGAAGAGCGTAAACATGATTTTAAAAATTCTATGCAGGTAAAATAGGTTCCCTCGTCTGACTTCAATGATGCAAATTTTATGTATAATACTTTAATAAATACTATTAAAATTGCCGCTGGGGATTTGGGCATGGTAAGACACTCGACTACTGGCAAAATGATGCCAAAAAATAAACCTTGGTATGATCACGAATGTCGATTCTTAAAAAGATCGTTACGCAAAAAATATAGGCAGGCAAAAGCTGAAAATTTTCCGGATGTATCCCTGAATTTGTTTTTAGAAGAAAAAGTTAAATATAAAAAAATTCTTACCGTAAAAAAAATTATTATTATAACGATTTAAGAGAAAAATTATCGAACACAAAGAATACGACAGAATTTTGGCATGTCGTAAGAAAATTTCGCGGTTTGAGTAGCACTCCTAACTTAATAGGTCTGGGAGAATGGGCTGATTTTTTAAGGATTAAATTCTCACAAGGGGGAATGCTAAACGCGGAGTCTTACTACTTTCAAGATGCGCTGCATCCAGTACTGGACACTAATATATCCCTGACGGAAGTATTGGTTTCATTACGGAAAATGCGAAATAAGAAATCTCCTGGATGCGACGGCATCGCATATGAATTTTTTTTAAATTTACCAAGTGACTGGGTAAATTATATTGTTAATTTTTTTAATAAAATTTTTGTATCTGAAGATGCAGTGGGTGATTGGGCGAAAATAAAGATATTCTTTCTACACAAAAAAGGCGATCGCCTAACTCCGACTAACTATAGAAGTATAGCTTTAATAAATACACTTTTTAAATTATTTAGCCGCGTATTAGAAAGAAGACTGTCCGAGTGGGCAGAATTGTGTAAACTTTTACCAGAATGCCAGAGCGGGTTCCGAAGGTCACGGGGCTGCATTGATAACATATTTGTCTTTAACTCAATCATTTACAAGCAGCTAGAACTAAACAACAAAAATTTTTATGCTCTTTTTGTCGATTTCGAAACAGCTTTTGACTCCGTCCCCCACTGTACTCTTTGGAATCGTTTAGGGTTATTAGGGTTCAGTAGTAAAATTATAAGGGTTTTAAGTAATCTGTATAGGAATTCCGGTATTTTTGTAGAAAAAGACGGGGAACAATCAAAACTAATTCAACCTTCTAGAGGAATTTTGCAAGGCGACTCGGCAAGCCCCCTCCTCTTTTCAACGTATATTTGGGATATTGAGCGGTTTTTTAGGGATAGGGGTTGTCATGGTGTTCGCATTGACAATAATAACGACGTGCTAATTCTCCTCTTCGCTGATGACGTTATTATAATGGCGGATAGTGCCTCTGACCTAAGATATAAACTTAATTGTCTCTCCGAATATTGCAAAAATTTGTACCTAACTGTAAATATTAATAAAACAAAAATTATTAATTTTCATAAGGGCAGAACAAAAAAGGTGTAACCTTTTTATTATAGAGGGAATGCGTTAGAAATAGTCCAACCATATGGGTACTTGGGGGTTAGATTTGCGTCGTCCGGCAGATTTGGATTATTCTCCAGAGAGGTAGTTAAGCGCTCTAAAAGCCATAGTGAATCAGTAATTCAGATCTTAAAGAAAGCAAAATCTGATTCATGGAACTCGAAGTTAAAATTATTCGATTCAATTGTAACACCCTCTTTACTGTATGCTTCCGAAGTGTGGGGCCTCAACTATTTATATATTATAGAAACCGCCCAATTATATTTTCTTAAGCGAGTTCTATTCGTGGGAAAGACTATTCCGAGCTGGTCAATACGCCTTGAATTAAAACGTTTAAATTTATCGCACAATATTTTCATACGGACAATTAAATGGTTTAAAAAAATTATTGAGATGCCAGACGATCGTCTGCCTAGATTGTGTTATAAAATGTTGGTGGACTCAAGCAATAATACGCTTAGAGAAGTAACAAAACAAAAATTTAATTGGGTATTTCTTTTAAAAGAACAATTTCATTTGGCTGGTGTACATAACATATTGGTTGATGGGGAAGTAAGGGTAGAAGAACTAACGTCGAATTATATGAGTATAATAGAAAGCCACGCTAGCGCGGTTTTTGCGCAGGATATTCAAGCTGCTATAAATACAAATTCCTTTTCTATGTATAAAGAATTAAACCCAAACTTTGAGTTAGGCGAGCAGTTTTTGTATAGGTTGCCAATGCAACATATGAGATGCATCACTCAATTGCGCTTAGCGACTGATAGATTTGTTTATTTACATGTTAAAGGGAGGGGAACATTTATAAATAGTGATAAAGTATGCCCTATCTGCAACCTAAAGGAAAATGAAACAATTAGTCATATTTTACTTAAGTGTCCTATGTATAGAGATATAAGAATTAGTCTTTTTAGCAAGTATTTAAAAAATATCTTATCAGAAAGGGGAAAATTATTAGTTTTATTGCCCAATTTAAACAAGGATAAAATTAGTAATCTGTATTTATTTATAGTAAAAGCAATGGAAATAAGATTAATGATAATGGGAGAGGATACACGTAACTAAATTACTTGTTCAATTATCTATTAAATACAGCATTTTCACCAAATTTATATATTTTGTATTTGTTTTTGTTTAATTGTAATATTGTTTTTTCGCAACTCTATTTGTATAAGGTTAGTCCTTACAAACAAATTATTGTAAATAAATAAATAAATAAATATTAATCAATAATGATTATTATTATTATTATTATTATTATTATTATATATTGAAAAGTTAAGTAAGAAAGTACTGCGCATAAAAAAATATAGTAAACAATAAAATTAGCAGTAATTGTAACACGGCTTTAGTAATACAGTCCAACTTCGATTATCCGGGCTGACCACCGGCTAAACTCACCCCGGTAAATCAGAAGCCCGGTTAATCCGAATACACAGTATTACATAGTACATTTGTACCTATGAATGCCCATATATATATATATATATATATATATATATACGTATGTATTATATAGGTGCATAGGTGACTCTTAGTAAGATGCCTATGTGAAAGTGAATTAAAAAACCATTTCATCCCAGAGATCAACTCCTATCTATAAGTGAGTAAATAATGTTTTTTGATACATAAATACCGACAGATGTTGACGCTTAAATGTCACGTGAAACACATTGTTATAACATACCTTTTGTGTGTGTGTGTGTGTGTGTGTGTGTGTGTGTGTTGTGTACGCGCGCGCGCACGCATGTGCCGAACTTACTTTCACATATTACCACATAATGCCGGCAATATTTTTACGACACGTAAATCCCGCAATCTTTGTAAGACCGTGGAAAATCCCAAGAAATTCAAAACTGATTGCAACATATTATAAGTTTTTCCAACATACATTATACATACAAACATACATAATGACCTTTCAAGAAAATCAGGTAGACTACACAAGAGTTGCGGCCACACCTACAAATATGTTACATCAAAAGACAAAAGATATTTTCCTTGCCGCGACCGCAAAGTTACTTTTGTTCCGCGCCGATGCAGGTGTTCCCATTATCACGATCCCGGATGATCATGACCCCGGTTAATCCGAATCCCGGATAACCGAGACCCGGATAATCGAGGTTGGACTGTAATAATAATACTTATTATTATTATTATTATTATATAATATGAAATTAAAATCAAATGAAGACTACCTAAGATGCAAACTTGTTTTAAAATTACGATAAAACAATTTGAAAATGGAGTGATTACACGGAGTTATGAAGCACAGAGAGAAACGAATAACACGAGCAAAGAATAAACTATGACGATACTAGGAATGTATATGAATCAACATGAATACATAACTTTTCTTATCTATTGCATGTAGAGCAAAAAAAATAGTTCTTTCAATGTACCGTCCGTTTGTTGACTACTACATTTTCCCGAAACTTACGACCGTAACAGTAATGTAGGCCTAACTTTACTCTAAACCCTTTTGTTAACATTATTCTCAACCTTACCAAGCTCAATTATTCAAGCTCTGGTCTACCAATTCACAACCAAATTAATACTAAACAGATCACTCAAAGAAGCTTTAGTTATCAAGCACCGTGCATTCATGAACGCCTGGTTTAACGTCCCAAAGTAGATCGTAATTATTACTCGTATGTTGACAATGCGAAACATTTTGACTTTTAGTGACATATATCCATCTGAACTGAATCTTTTGTTAACTAATGCGCAGGTCTAAATAAAACAGACGATCACAAGCCTAAACAGCTCACACCAAGAATTTCCCGTCGTCATTTTCATGTTGTACATACTGAAAGATTCAACTCTCTAGCATTGTTCTTAATATAACCATGTACCTTAAAACTGAACATTCATATTCAAAGGAAAATTCATTATTTCGTACTATCAACTCAATTTTCATTTAGTACAGTTTAGGTTTATGTTTATAGGAATCTTTACAAATGTGAAAAGTTCATGTTAAAGAAACGATCATGGATTTGTGTTATCTTGTATTCTAATGAAAAATAAATGCCCTGATTCTTTGTTTTCCCCCTTAGTAACAACGGAATCATTAGTCGTCTTTATTGAAGAGTATTTGCTCAAAATTCTGGAAAATTTAAAGTTATTTAAATTTGAGTCAACTGTTTAGTTCCTAGCAAATACAATAAATTGAGAAAGGAATCGAACCCACAGCCTATTAATTTACAGTAACTGTAAATTAATAAGCTGTGGGTTAAATTAATAAACTGTTTAGGCAAAGACTAGCGCTTTAAGGTTGCATCCAATATGCTGGAAAATTAGTTGAACTCTTTTTATATAGTAGACAGTAAACACAAAGTAATCCTATACTTATTATGCAAATTACTGAATTGTTTTTGCAAGGCAATAAAACTCACAAACACATTTTCGGAATTTTATACCTTAAATAAATCTTTAGAAAGTACTGAAACCTAACTTCAAACATTTCAATTCTCTTCTCTTTATTTTTCACATAGTCTTACATTGACATATAAAGTTGTTATGACCAAAAATATTGAAACCAAGATATATCATTCAAGAAATACTTCGATTGCATAATCTATAGCTAAAGGCAAAACACAAAAATACTTTTAATATAGTGCTAAATGAATCATTTTCGTATACAGGAATATTTCGTTTTACTTACTTGTCTCTGGACAGTGCAAATACCTCATTACTTTTTTCATTTTTTGAATTATATGTTATTTTAAGTGTATACTCAGTCTGTTTAGTTAGTGGCCTGTTCAGAATGGCTTCGTACAAATGTTTGTTTATGAAGTTTTTACTCTCGACCTCTACATTATTTTCACTACTTGTTGTCTCGCCTCTTGGAAATATTTGTAGATCAGTTATTTCTATAAACGTTTGATCAATGTTCAATATGATCTCATCAGTACTTTCTAAACAGTCGAACTGCAAAAAAATTTTAAATAAATGTTATATATTTGCACTGCACGTAATTGATTTTAATTATTAAGTAACATGCAGGCAGATACTGGGGATCATTTCCGTGCACCGTAAAGAGTTTGGAGCAATCACAACCGGCAAATGCTTTTGCCGAACATGGTCGGTAAGGTCTAAATTTCAAAGTACGACTTCCTCGTTTTGGCCTTTGGTAGGTAAACCATCCTCTCTACTGAACTGAAAAAGAAAGCGGCTTACAACTACAGTGCTAAATCGGCTAGAGCGAGGTTACTCCATTTCACCATATTCATTTATCAGGTGACTTTAGAAAAAATAAAAGAACATTTCGGTTGATGTTAAATAAAGTTAATGTATCAGTATCTTTTGAAATTATAATTTATATAAAGACATTGAGTTATCTCACCAGGAAATAGGCTGTAAGATTATTATAAACAAAATATGTATTTTCCAAAGTAAAAATCTCCTGAGATCATAATTATTGGAAAATTATCCTTATATTTTTACTATTAAAATATAAAAACCTTCACATTGAGTTATGTTTCATTATTAGTTTGAATTTCTTTATCAACATGAATTACTGTGACTTAAGCGTCACAAACTAGAATCTATTACCTCTATCACTTACTACAACTGTAATAAATACATGAAGCAATTGGAATTATTGTTCATGAAACTGTTAATGTTGTTTCTTGTTAATTTAAGTGGCAATATGAAAAACGATGTTTCCAAAAGAGTACGATATTCACTCCAACTGTTACTCAGTCCACTGCTATCGTTTCAATGAGAGAGCTATAGTTTGTCACCGACTGTCCTATCAATATTAGCCCCTGCAGACGGTCCAGTATCTGCCTGCTGCGCGGAGCGCTACAGACATGCAGAGCCAGCAGCGCCTCTCCTACACTATGGAGTAGACTCGCCGGAGGGGTATTTAGGCCGCCGCATCGGCCCACGAGAGACACTCTCCAATCAGCTCTCAACTGGAGAAGAACAAGGAAGAAAAGCTCCCGACCGAAGAAGAAGAGCCTAGCCGAGACCAGACGTACCATCCCTAGTCTACGCTACTGGTGGCGGACACACATTCCCGCACCGGTTAGCCTTCACCGACCCGGAGAGAACCGCTATCGGCAGACGGTCTAAACCGATCCGACACTGCGGGGTTCTGGGGGCCACCACTTTCACACTGTGGTGGCAACCCGACTGCCGCTGAGAGAAGGCTAGGCCTCTACCCGGTAGCCGAGCCGTCACTCTTCTGGCTCCGATTCCACCACGCCGGCTTGCCGCTTTTGACCACTAACAACAGCACTTTTCAGGGTCAACCACAAAAACTAAAACGGTCCTTTTCAAGACCAACAACCAATTAGATGGCCCTTTTGAGGGTCACCAACTACGCAAGCAAGGTTTCGCCACGTGTCATCGGTCCCGGTCAGCGACAAGATCTAACAATTTATTGCAAAACAATAAAAAATTTAATACTTGAAACCTACATTTTAAATTAGCGTGAATATCATATACATACATTTATTTCCAATGTAGCACTCAAATTGAAATTCAGGTCCCTATTATTATCTTCCAAAGTAATAGTTAAGTCAATATTGTAGAGCCTTGGTTTCAGCATGTCCGATGTTGTTGCTTCACCTGTTTCAAATGTTAGTGGATTTTCTGCACTAAAAGCAAAAGTTTTTAATATTATTATATTTTTTTTTGAAGAAAAATTCATCATCTCTTAAAATACGATGTGTATCAACTGTCATAAATTCTGCCATGGGTTTGTACTCAAGCTTTATAGCAAATAACTATGTTTTACGTTTCATTCATACCATTGCTGGTAATTGCGCAGGCCTAGGCTTTGCATAAACTCCAAAGTAGAAATTCTTAAGTTCTACATATCCTTACAAAATATAAAACCTTTCATTTTAAATCTAATAATATATCAAGCAGAACTAGCTGTACTTAAAAATAAAGATGTAAATGATCGGTTTACGGCAAATACCTTAAAAACTAAAACAAAAATTATTCGTACATAATCAAAATGTTTAGGTTAAATCAATATCTACAATTAAAACATAACCGAACTCTATGCCTGAATCACCAAGTGGATGACTTAAAATGAAATACATATTCTGTTGAACTTAATTTTGATGATTAAAACATGGGAAATCATTAATGACGCTAAACTAAACTCTCTAGAAACCAACTCTCAAATTGGCGTGCTTGTCAGTACAACTGGCTTCCATACCAGAGGCCCCGGTCAGATTGTTCCATTTTTTTAATGTTTATCACCTAATATCATTTCGAATAAATAAACAAAGGCTTATGTAGGCAACGTCACTCAACAAATGGAAAAATAATAGTAGTAGAAAAAACTGTATTTTTTATTATATACACTTTTCTCTAAAATGCATTTATTACGACCGCAATCATAGATAAATTATTTTTTGTAACGACAGCAACCTCCACGAATTTTTCATGACATACCGCTCAACCCATCTTGTACAGTAAAAACCCGTAATAAATGTGGCGATTTATGTTTTGAAAAACTGTAAAACAGTAAGGAATCATACGAATACACTTTCACTTCCGGTTGTTCTTGATTAAGATGTTCGTATCGGGTTTTCTTATGGTATATAGCTGAAACTCCAATTTTCACTTTCGTAAAATTTTACATTTTTTAGTTATTTTGTTCACAAACACAACAATCGGTAAAAACATGTTATATGGGCTCAGAACTCGTGAAAATGAGCAGGCCTGTTTCCGATGAAATGTTGATTTCGTAAAATTTGACACCAAAATATACACTGTCTTAATTATATTTCAAACTCAGGTAGAGCTACTAAAGAGCTGGTATTTCAAAATTTGCACGATTAGATGCTGGAATTCAACTGTTTGCAATTATTTCTTAACAGTTTAGACAGAAATAAATAACGCGGGTCATTTAAGTATTTTCTATCAATAAACTACTTGACTAAAATGTTTAATGTATATTTACCGTAAAAATATAAATCCAGGGTGTATTTCAACTTCCTTAAATCGGTTACTAAGGTCGTCAGGTACAACAATAATTTGAAGAGATGTGAAAACCTCTGGCCAATGGTTTACAGATTGTTCCGCTTGGTACCGTTCTTTAAATAAGGAGATTTGTTTTTGCTTCATCCGGACATAATATGTATTTGAAAAAACAAAATATGAAACACTTGGATCACTAGCTTTTCTTGGGTCTGTCATATTACCAACAACAAAAGCTAAATCAGCAAGTCGTAATGTGAAACTGCCGAACGCTGAAGTTTTCTGCAAACCCAATCTATAAGAAAATACATCACGTTATTATGAAAAATGTTGAAATAAGTATTAATCTCATATAACCAGAACTATTTTCTACCAAAATAGCTTACCTCTTTAGAAGTGGAGGCAAAAAAGTTTTTAAAAAAACTTTAATTTTTTTTTAATTTTCATAATTTTGAGGTTGGATACGGATTTTAATTTTCATGTAGAACATGTGCTGCCCTCCCAACGAAATGATTTTATTCCTTGCATCAGTGTTACAACAAAATGACTGTTGATCTTTAAAGAAATTACTACTTAATGCTGCTAATAAAACTAATTTAGGAATCGCATGTACCTCAATATTAAATGCTGTTTTATTTTATGAATACTTGTGTCATCGATTAGGTATGAAAAACATCTTCAGATTGTAAATTTGTCGATTTTTATTTTAAAGTGATTGTAAAATATTTTACAGCAAAGAAATTTTTCCGTACTTAATTAAATATTATATTGCTAGTTTAATATATATATTATAATAGTATACGTAAATATTGTTTACCTAGTTTATAATTAAAATACTCTAACACGTAAAGTATGGAAACTCTGCCTGGCTCAGATGATCAGAATGTGATATTTCCCCGAATATAAAATTGTGTCGTTCATATTTTAATTAATTATTTAACTTACATGGAGATTTCAGGTTTTGGATCCACCACGTTACTAATTGCTGTGAAATTGCTGGGATTTCTGATTGTTAGTACAATGTTTACTTCAGCCTTTTCATCGAAACAAGGTATCAGTTGGTTGACATGTCCTTCTTTAAGGTTAGCTACGGCAATTAATCTGTGGAAAAAATTAAGCTCAGTTATTGCTCTTATTGCTGTAGTTGTTTCTCGTTAGGCCTATATTAAGAACAGTCTTTAGTAAAACATTACGTATAAATAAGTTATTCTGTTGATGTAATAACACTTAGTGGATTTAAGTTTATTCTAGATCAAGAAATAATATCCGCAAAAGTGTTGCTAACACCTGAGCAGTATAGGAGTCATTTTAAAAGGAGATAAAAATCTCTTTGGTTCGCAAGTTGTTTTTCTTCATTCTCGTTACGTCTTCCAAAAGGCTTCGAATCTGTCATGCAAGTAAGTACACTATAATAAGCATAGTACTTTTCCACTCAGTGAGGAAGGTAAAGGTAAACCCTCGTTTTACTTAGTAAAGCCTCTAGAGGTTCAAACCAGCCTTGTGGCTGATGACCTGAACAACAACACATTACTCTCAGAAACCATTAAACTTACCAGACTGAAATTTTTACCAGTTAATTACCTTGTACATGCACATATACCGATTTTTAAGACTTTGCTGCTCCAAAAACTTGTAATATGCAAGAAGCGTAGAATAAAATCGTATAAATTTTATGGTCCAACAGATTAAATTGAAAAACATTTCAGTAGCTCGAGACATTCAACAACTAAGAGTGGAAAGTTTCATATTCGTATCTTTAACCAATCCTACGAAAAATGTACCCAAGAGTAACAAATTTAACATTAGTGGGATACAAAATACAGACTCCCCTAAGGGACTCGTAACTGGTAAGGGATAAAAAAAACTCTATTTTTGGTTTTTCATCTAATTTTATTTTCCAATATTTTCTGAATAGTTTAATATAACATTCATAATGCGTTATCAAATAATATTTTTATAATTTTTTAAGAATCTGCAACGCAGATGTTTTGAAAACAACACCTCGCAAATTTGCAAGTTTTTAGATCTGCCGCATTCAGAGACTGTAATTCATAAAGATTTCAAATTTTTGCGGCATGGTAGGGAATTTTTTGGTTTATATAAGGATAATTCATTCTGTTTTTCTCTACAACTGTTCTGTTATAAGCTAGGTTTGTGTTTGTTTTTTAGCGTCAGCTGTGATTGTAAGGTTATGTTCGAAAACTTGTTTGTTGTTTGGGTCATCAGCTAAAAGCCTGGTTTGAACCTGTAGAGGTTTTACTAAGTAAAACGAGGAGTGAGGTGGTTTAAAAGTGCCTTCCTCACTGAATGAAAAAGTATACTTATCAGCATGCCGGGCCCTCTGAAAAGCACATTTTTTTCACTCTCCATATGACACCTTCACTTCATTCACCACAGGGTCTGGTTGTATAATGAAATTCATTACTTTCAGTGGAAATAACTCTGATTAGTGTCTTTTAAACCTCTACCTTTTCTGTTCTTAAATGATTCAGTCATTTAGTTGGCTGACCATGTGATAAGAAACAGAACTATTTATTTTAGCCTTGCAACGAACAGATCGAGTGAAAATAATTTGACACTCCACCTGACTGTTATGGGCAGGGTATTACCATAAACTTGTTTATGTAACTTTTAATTGGCGATTTCCGAAAATTATATTTTTTATAAGTGTGACCCGTTATCTCAGGAACCATTGAAGATAACTACTTGAATTTTCATGTCGTTATTTAGGATGTATATATCTTTCAAACTATCTAGAATTACAAAGAAATGTGGATAATTTATCAGTTAAAATACATAACATTCCCTTTAATTTTGACAAAATATTGTATAAAATAATAAAAATTTTATATTTAATGTGTAATTGGTTAATTTTTATAATTCTAGATGCATTTCATCTCCGTCCCAAAAAACCAGCAAAAATTTGAAGGCTGTAGCTTTATTGGTTGCTGAGATAAAGGAGCTTCATTACACCTTCAATTAACGAGGATATGGTAAAGGCGGTTACGATCCCTATTGTGTAGGTCTAAATAAAAAAGCCTATCACAAGCCTAAACAGCTCACACCAAGAATTTCCAGTCGTCATTTACATGCTTCACGTACTGAAAAATTCACCTCTCTAGCATCATTCTAAATATAATTACTTTAATACTTAACACTCATATTCATAAGAAAAATTTAATATTTCGTAATATCAATTCAATTTTCATTTAGTGCAGTTTAGGTTTATGTTCATAGGAATCTTTACAAATGTGAAAAGTTTATGTTAAAGGAACGATCATAGATTTGTGTTATCTTGTATTCTAATGCAAAATAAATGCCCTGATTCTTTGTTTTCCCCTTAGTAACAACAGAATCATTAGTCGTCTTTATTGAAGAGTATTTGCTCAAAATTCTGGAAAATTTAAAGTTATTTAAATTTGAGTCAACTGTTTAGTTCCTAGCAAATACAATAAATTGAGAAAGGAATCGAACCCACAGCCTATTAATTTACAGTTTAGGCAAAGACTAGCGCTTTAAGGTTGCATCCAATATGCTGGAAAATTAGTTGAACTCTTTTTATATAGTAGACAGTAAACAAAAAGTAATCCTACTCTTATTATGAAAATTACAAATTGTTTTTGCAACGAAATAAAACTCAAAAACACATTTTCAGAATTTTATACCTGAAATAAATCTTTAGAAAGTACTGAAACCTAACTTCAAACATGTCAATGCTCTCCGCTTTATTTTTCACATAGTCGTTATTGACATCTAAAGTTGTTATGACCAAAGATATTGAAACCAAGATATATCATTCAAGAAATACTTCAGCCTGATTGTCTAATTTATAGCTAAAGGTGAAACACAAACATACTGTTCATACAGTGCTAAATGAATCATTTTTCGTATACAGGAATATTTCTTCTTACTTACTTTTCTCTGGACATTGCAAATACCTCATTATTTTTTTCGTCTCTGGAATTGTAGGTTATTTTAAGTGTATAGTCAGTCTGCTTAGTTAGTGACTCTGTCAGAGTGACTTGGTACAAATTTCCGTTTATGAAGATTTGGCTTGCGACCTCTACATTATTTTCACTATTTGTTGTCTCGCCTCTTCTAAATATTTTTAAATCAGTTATTTCAATAAATTTTTCAGCTACATTCAATGTGATCTCGTTAACATTTTGTAAGCAGTTGAACTACAACAAAATTCAAAATAAATGTTATATATTGACACTGCAAGTATTTTGATTCAGTTATGAATAATACTGGACGGTACTGAAATTGTTCCAGAAAAGTATTCTTATGTTGTGAACCTAGACAATATAGTCTACAGTATTGTAATTATTTTCTATTTTATTATAAAACAAATTATCTTAACAATTTTGTAATTGCAGACAGACGGTGGATAATTGTAATAATGAAAATGAGTGATAAAAAAAATGCCAGACCTAACCGGGAATCGAACCCGGTACGCCGGCGTAGAAACCAGTTTTAAAGTATTGTTTATAAAAAAGTAAACTTTTCAATGCAATGAATATTCAAATCAACAGAATATTTGAATGCAGTCGAACCCTCCCTGTTCTTTTTAAAAAACTAGCAAAATTTAATATATTAAATTGGATAAGAAATAATAAGCCATGAAGTTAACGATAAAAAATTACGTTTTTGCTATCCCAGTTAGTTAAGTATTTTAGTTCTAATTAGTGATGTTGAGTAATCCTGTTTGAGGAAATAACTTTATACAGCAAACAGCTGCCATAGTTACATGACCAAACTTTTCTTTACTATGATCACCTTTTCAAATTTACATTTACTGTAACCCAGTGATATCGAATAGTTGTTAATATTGTGTACCACTCCGATAAAATAATATAAAATGATTAAAATAAAAACAAGCATCTTTGTGCATCCACCCGGTTACCTGGTAGAATGTTTCTCTAAAAAATTTGCTTCACCGATTAGATAAGCAATTGTATGAAAACCAGCTGACAGCTAGACGCAATTCCAACAGGGTATCTTCGATCAGAATATAACAGAACATCCAGAAGATAGTAGCAATCTGACTTTGTGGTTATTTAAAATTTCTGATAGCAAATTAAAATGAAGTTAAGAATGTTAACAATTTTATATTGTCGGAAAAAAATATGTAAAAATATAACTAATTTGTTTTTAATTTCTAAAATGAATCATTCGTAAGATTTTAGGTGATCCCAGAACAGTACTGTATAGTTCTAATACCCATTGAATTAAATATTTACCAAATGAACTGAAGTTAATTCTCATTTTCATTTTATTAGAATTTAGTGCCATAATTAGACTTAGGTATTACAATTGTAATAGCCACATGGAGCTATTTTAATTATTGTTAATGATATTACAGTAGTTATCGAATACAGTGACCTCCAAGGGACCAGGTAGTTCCGGCCACTGAAGGCGATAGTAACTGTAACTGACGGCCTTTTCTTGTAGCAAAGGTCCTATTACGGTCATGAAGTTTGCCCGTTGCAAAGTAAACCACTTAAAAAGAGCTTCTTCTAGGTCTTTATTTTTTGACGAAGTCGAAGTCTCTTTGATTTCTCTTTACCTTTACCAAAACTATTCTGAATTTTTTCTCTGGTTTTCCAAATTGCGAATATTGTGGTGTGTCAAACGTTAAACTCCGTTGCAATATACCTGTTCGTTTCACCGTTTTCCAAACACTAAATAATGTGAGCTTTTTCCATTACTGTAAAATGTCTACACGATGACGCCATATTTACGTTTATATAAAACACAACAATAATGGACCTGCTACGAATAATGGACGGATTTACACAAACGATATGAACTACACTTGAGAAAACAGGACAATAAAACTAAAGATCAGTGTTGTATTAAAGACACAAAAGAAAGGATACGCCTCTTAGTAATCAAACTTCCGACACGAACTATACTACTATAAATGCATACTGAGACTAACATTATTAAGAAAAAAACACTTTAAAACTACTATCTGTCTGTAACTTGATGGCCTCCAGCAGAGATGAGCAATATGCGGATTATAAAACCATTTCCGAAAACATATCTAAGTTATTTTAAGTAACTGAAACTTGCCGGAAATTACATGTTTTATAAAACAAAGTATTTCGCATGGTTTTTGTTCTAAATTATTATTTCGAAAAACACACGATAATGAAATAATGTATAATTTAGTAATAGTTTTGTTCTTGAAGAAAAATGCGCATTTTTTCAAATACATCATCATTGTTCAACAACCATTTAACGGATTTAGATAATATTTGGTAGGTTTTTTCTATAACATGATGGAGAATGATTTTTCTGTAACATGTAGATTTTTTCTGTAACATGGAAAACGATGATGCAATAAAATTTAACAGAAAATCATTACTTTTTAAGTTATGAGGTATTTTCATACATAAATTTTGTAAAATCGAGAAACACGACATGAAGTCGGCATGCGAGAAACTTTTCGGTCTTTAAAGATAACTAAAACGATAATGTACATTTATGTAGAAAATGAAATAAAGAGAAAATTTTCAATTAATTTTTAGTGAAAGAATTATTTAAATTGGTCGTAATTTCCGGCAAGTTTTAGTTACTTAAAAAATTAGATATGTTTTTTGAAATGGCTTTATAATCCGCATATTGCTCCTCTCTGCCGAAGACCATCAATAGATAAACAGTCACACAAAACTGAGTAACGTGCTAACTCATACTGTTGGCAGATAACCGGCATAGTTGAAAATTCATTCAGTTGTCACTAAAGCTTATATGTGATTTTAGTGATTTTAACCGATGTCACTGTAAACGATTTAATTTTATATTGCACTTAGGCCTAATAGCGGACCAACCTTTCCATCGAATATTGGTCACACTAACCGATAGGTTATTATGTCCGATGTCACTCTATGCGTTAACTACTGTATATTATATTCATATATGTTTATTTTAAACTGAAGTGACATAACTTGAGAAACAATGTTTTCAAGAGAGTACCATATTCACTCCGTCTGTTACTTAGTCCGCTGCTATCATTTCATTGAGAGAGAGCTATAGTTCTAATATTTTATTGTAAAATAATTAAAAAGGTAATACCTGAAAACATACATTTTAAACTAGTGTGTATTGTATACGTACATTTATTTCCAATGTAGCACTGAAATTGATATTCCGTTCCCCATTGTAATGTTCCAAAGTAATAGTCGAGTCAATATTATAGAGCATTGGTTTCAGAATGTCCGATGTTGTTGCTACACAGTTTTCACTTGTTAGGTGATTGTCTGCGCTAAAATCAAAAATTTGTTATATATTTATAATTCTTTGTAGAAAAATTTATCATGACTTATGATACGATTTGTATAACTTGCCATAAATTCTGCCGTGAGTTTGTACTCAGCTTTATAGCAAATAACTATGTTTTACGTTGCATTTATACCATTGCTGATAATGTGCAAGCATAGGTTTTGCATAAATTCTTAAGTACATATTCTTACAAAATATAATAATGTTCATTTTAAATTTAATAATTGTGTCAAGTTAAGCAAGCTGTTTTTTTTTTTAAATAAAGGTGCAAATAATAGGTTTACACCAAACACCTTAAAAACTAAAACAAAAATTATTTCGTACATAATCAAAAGGTTCAGATTAAATTATTATCTACCAATAAAGCATAATTATTGTGGATCACTATGCGCTGAATTGGCCGAAATAATGCAATTTAAACATTTTGGCCAATGGGTAAATTGGATTGCAAAACTTATTTTGAATACTTGTCTCTAAAAAATATCGATTGTGTAAACATAAAAAATTCAATTATATTAGCAATAATATCAATTTCCACAGTGTAACCCCGAAGGGAGTATTAGACACACCAGTTTCCTTACGATCATGTCGCTGTTAGTAAGCCTTCGACCTATCACACATAGCGGCTTGCTAATGCGAGTCACTGCCGAATTCGTAGCAGGGAAGGAAAATTTTTTTATAATATTTTTCTTTTAACTTCTTCGGCTTCCCTTCATTGTGCTCATTTCCTTCATGGCCGTAGCCTTGTCCCGTGAAAGGTTCCACAATAGGAATTTAACCAAAATAGTGTCCCACGCGTAAATCACGTAGAGGTTTTTGGTTTGTTCTTTGTTTCGCTCTAAACAGGGGAGGTTGTGGAAGATAAAGCACTCGTGAACCGCCAGCGAATTTTCTGTATGCTAAGATAGCGTCGGCAAGCTAGGGAGCTATTACGTATGGCGGCTTGAGCGTCAACTTGCTGAAAATATCAAACCGATCTATACACGGGTATCTTACGAGCTTTCCAGCAACGGCATGCTCGCTGCGTTTCTATGTTTCTAAAGCTGCGTTTCTATGAAAAAAATTGCCCAAATTTAGCAATTTAGGTTAGTTTGTTGCTTTTATTGTCATTGTTGTCCTTGTTGTTTAGGTCATCAGCTGAAAGGCTGGTTTAAACCTCCAGAGGTATACTGTTTTGAACTCCAATTAAAACGAGGAGTGAGATGGTTTACCATTGGCCTTCCTCACTGATTGGATAATGATGCTTATCAGAATGCCAGGCCCTCTCAAAAGCATCTACTTTTCACAATTCAAATGACATCTCGCTTCATTCACCACAGGGTCTGGCTGTACAATGAAATTCATTTCTCTCAAAGAAAATAACTCTGACACCTATTTACACCGCTACCTTCACCTCAACCTTCTTTGTTCATATAGGTACTTCAGTCTATTGTCTGGCCGTGTGATAAGAAACAGTTCTTTTTTGTAGCCCTTGAATTAGTAGATCGATTGTAATTAATTTAACAGTTTACATACCAGTTATAGGTGGTTAGGTTAGGTTATGAGATGATGTACTTTATCTTTTATAAAATATCTTAAATCCTAGAATTTATTTATCGTTTTAGTTTGTCTTTGTTAAAACTACATTAAAATTTATTTTAATAAATCATAATTGGTGCCGAAGTTTCAAAGATCTTTGCCTTGTTAGTTCCCCTAAACCGCTTAGTGTATTAAGGTGACGACAAGTTATTCTGTGGTTACGTGTGCTTTATGTCAGGGCAAATATTCTTATGCCACGTATCACATAACAGTGGACAATGTACAATGAAAATCACAACCTAATTTTAGTCTTCAAGTGGATGACCTGAAATGAAAAACAACCTCTGCCAAAAAATTGTTAGACAGAAAGTAACAACGCACCTCATTAAGTATTTCTTTCAATAACAACTTCACTAATATTTTTTATGTATATTTACCGTAAAAATATAACTCCAGGGTAGGAAATTACAACCTCCGTAAATCGGTCACTAACGTCGTCAGGTAAAACAAGAATTTGAAGCGGCGTGAAAACCTCTGGCCAATGGTTGTTTGACTGTGTCTCTTGATACTGTTTCTTAATTAAGGCGATTTGTTCTTTCTTTATGCATGCACATTTTTGTGAAAAAACAAAATATGAAACACTTGGATCAGTAGTTTTTCTTGGGTCTGTCATGTCACCAACAGCAACAGCTAAATCAGCAAGTTGTAATGTGAAATTGCCGAACGCTGAAGTTTTTTGCAAACCCAATCTATAAGAAAAAACATCAAGTTATTATTAAAATTGTTAAAATGAGTATTCATTTTATATAACCAGAATGCTCTACCAAAATGGCTTACCTCTTTAGAAAGGGGGAGAAAAAATGTTTTTAAAAGTGTATTTTTCATAATTTTGAAGTTTGATACGGATTTAATAAGGTTTTCATGTAGAACATGTGCTACCCTCCCAGCGTAATGATTTATTCCTTGCATCAGTGTTATAACACAATGACTGTTGATTTATAAAGATTTTACTACTTAATGCTGCTAAAAAAACTAATTCATGAAATGCATGCATCTCAATATGAAATGCTCTTATATTATATGAGTTACTTGTGTCTTCCATTAGGTAGAAAATAATCTTCAGATTGTATATAATTGTCAATCATTTAGTAGATTTTTATTTTAAAGTGATTGTAAAATATTTTATAGCAAAGATATTTTTGTGTAATGCATTAAAAATATTGTACTGATTATTTACCTACCTAGTTTATGATTCAATACTTGTATTGTTAGATTAGTAACACGTAAACAAAGTATGAAATCTCTGCCTGGCGTAGGTGATCAGAAAGTGATATTTCCTAAAATATAAAATTGTTTGGTTCATCTTTTAATAATTAATTATTTAACTTACATGGAGATTTTTGGATCCACCACGTTACTAATTGCTGTTAAATTGCTGTTATTTCTGATTGTTAGTACAACGTTTACTTCTCCTTTTTCATCGAAACAAGGTATCAGTTTGCTGACTTCACCTTCTTTAAGGTTAGTTACGGCAATTAATCTGTGGAAAAAAGAAGTTTACTTATTGCTCTTACTGCAGTTGTTTTTTCTCTATATATTAAGTACGATCGTTAGTAAGATATTAAGTATAAATAAATAATTATTCTATTAATCTAATAACACTTAGTGAATTTTTTCATGAAGGTTTTTTTTTGCTTTTATGGCCTCATTAGACCACTTCTATTAAATTTAAACATCCTTCTTGGTTTGGTTTTAAGATTCTTACGTTTTTTCTAATATTTCTTTATATTTTGTAATCTGATCTGTCTAATTCTATCTATACAAATCATTGACGAAGGAGCTCGTATTTTTTCGACGAATGTTGTGTCTTTATCTTTAAGCAACTTAAGTTGTTCAGATTTTTCTAAAAGATCTTGTTCTGCAATATTAAGTTGTTGCATATCTTGCTATATTCGGCCAACCACCTTTGAGGATTTTTTCATGAATAATTATAGAAATAAGATGTTTAATTACTCGATTGTACGGTTATCTAAGTCAATTCCTGAAGAAAAAAATATCGTATTTATTTTACATATTATGATGTCTGTAATTGGCTCGATTTCCTGGTAGAGTTCAGAATTAGACATTAAGATCCAAATACCGTTGAGTTTCCGTTTTTTGTTTATGTAAGTCCTAAGGATTCTTCCTTCTATCTTTAGAATTTCTCTCATTCTCGTTTTAGTTTTAAAATTAGAAATAGTTTCGCAGCAGTAAGTGGCTTTGGATTGTACTACTGTTTTATAGTGTCGCAGTTTAGGTTGAATAGAACGTCTTTTTTATTATATATACTTGATACGTTGCTGGGCTTTCGCTATTTTTTTGGTTTTAATTTTCCAGTTTCTCCGCTTTCTCATTTCCGTTGTAAGTTATTGTCTTGCCAAGATATTTAAATTCTTTAACAATATCGACTGAGTTACCATATATTTGCTCGGCCAATTCAGAGCGGTTTGGTGACCATGATTGTAATTCGGGATTCATGATTTTAGAATGTATTTTATATTATGAAAATAATATAATCCTGAATACCATGATTCCAGAAGAAGAAATGCTGGCAAAGGTGTTGCTAAACCTGAACCCGTATATGGGTATCTTTAAAAAGAGATAAAAAGCGTGGTTATAAAAATCTTATGTAGACTGAATTGCTCCTACCCTGTACAAAAGACGTATAAATAAAAGAGAAATCTATCTTCCAACTGAAACGACTCAAACAAAAATCTGTAGTTAGAATTTTCCCCGATTAGATCAGTTTATCTTAATTTTCACTTTAAGTATTATTTTGTTAAGTGTGTATCTTCAGGATAGCCATTGCTCTATAAAATTTTATTTGGGTGTCCTGTCTCCTTTTCTTTCCTACTGTCTTGCGAACAGAACCGCATACCGCGCTCAGTTTTGCCAGTTTTTTCACTCACGTCATGATCGTTTTCATAGGAATTCCTGCATCCTAAACATTGAATGTGTAGTGAATTTTATAAATTCTATCGACAATTATTGAATTTCTTCTTTTGTGACCGCTTCTGGTCTGCATGGTTTGAATAAATTTAAAATAGAAGTTTAGAACAGTTAATGGGTTTTTAAAAATGGCGTGATTTTGGTTCACTGGTAAATTTAAAAGAGAGTTTGTTGTGATAGTGTAAATTTAAGTTCGCGCCATCTGCTTCCAACTGATTCATGTGTGTGCGCGCGATTAGATCGGCCCAGTTATTTTGTGTCTGCAGGATGAGTCGGTCATGTTGTTGCAAGCTATACGCCAAACTTGATGATGGTGCAGTTGTTTTAATGTATAATATTATATGATTAGTATTTGTGATTTCTAAACGTCCCTACTCTATGGCAGTGAAACTTGGGCACTATCAAA
The DNA here is from genome assembly GCA_035578175.1 of Catonia carolina. Lineage (NCBI taxonomy): Eukaryota > Metazoa > Arthropoda > Insecta > Hemiptera > Achilidae > Catonia > Catonia carolina. Next base: position 412,738 of record JAQMRL010000011.1, read on the forward strand.
GCGAGAGGAGTGTAGATTGCAAGCATCTGAAATGAAATTTCTTCGACATACGTATGGGTGTAGTAGAGAAAATCGTTACAAGAATAAGCCTATCGAGATGAGGAAAGAACTGAATATCTTCTCTATAAACGACAGGGTATCTCAGAACAGAATGCAGGGGTTGGAACATGTGAGCAGAATATAAGAGAATAGGATAGCTAAGCGAGTAATAGGCTATAAACCGAAGTGAAAGAGAGAACAAGGACCCTCGAGAAAGAGATGGGTAGATTTAAGAGGTTTGGGAAAGGCTGAGATGCCTAATCCTTGAAAAGCAGAAGAAGATGAAGTATTTGTAATAATTATGTGGCACCATTTCCTTTGATTTTGAGAAAATATGAATATTTGTATTTCTTTGTTATTGTAAAAATTGTACAAATGTTTAGTATTACAAAAATAAAAACACCCGTAAACAGTTAACCCAGTTAGCTAAAATAAACTCCACCAGGAAAGGTAATTTGGTTCACAAAAATATATGACCAACATGACTGATATTGTCCAACACTTTCCATAATACGGATGTCCAAAAATGTCTTTAAACCTTTTAATAAAATATCCAAGTATCTACCAACATTATACAATAACAAATCAAATGACAAATATAATTTTTCAGCGCATATACAAAATCAAATGCAGTGACTGTAATTTTTGTAACATCGAAAAACTAATCGATCGTTTAAAAAACAATTTTCTGAGCATTATTGCTGCTTCTTAAAAAAGAACTGTAAAAATTTCAATGTGGCAGAACATCTGTTAACGAATATTCATAAAATAAGCATTTATGTAAATAAATTAGAAATTTTAGAAATATGTTCGACGGTAACAAATTATCTCATCTGGAAAAATATTATACTTATAAATTTAAAAATAACAAGGAAAACTTAATGAACAGCCAGACAGTTTTGATAATGACAAATTATTTCAAATTGTTACCACCAAAGTTCCGATAAGAAATAAAACGGGAACAAAATTATTATAATTCTATTAGGACAGAAATATGCTGTTTTATTGATGTTTGTTACATTTTCATACTATGAACAAGGTGAATTTTTTTTCAGTATGTTGCGTCATTGTACTGTAGTTGTAGTATATAGAATGATCCTTTTGCAAACATTTCACATCACACGCAGTCGGTGATGATCCACCCTTTACAAAGACGGTCTCTGACTTCTTATCTTCTTCTCAACTTACACTACCTCCATAAGGAAAAGATAAATTCAAGCAGTTATTGCTTGTCTATCTCGGCGTAAGTCTGCAGGTCATCAAGTGTCTAAGATGGATTTATGTGGTCTTGTTGATAGCCAGTGTTCTACAAGGACAATGCATCTGAAGAGAAGAATGGATTAAAATTAGACATTGTAAACCCAGATGCAAAATATTTTAGTACTCACCTAGTTTTTACACACTTTATCGTTAATTAGAATATTATTTTTACTTACTTGTCTTTGGAAACTGCAAACACCGGATTATTTTCCGCATTTTTGAAATAGTAGGCTATTTCTATTGTATACTCAGTATTTATAGTTAGTGACCTGTTCAGAGTGATTTTGTACGAATTTCCGTCTACAAAACTTTGATCTTTTACTTGTATGGATTTACGCTCTGTAGTTTGGAGTCTTGGAACTATTTCCAAACGAGTTATTTCTATAAAAGGTTTATAAATCTTCAGTGTTAACTCTCTACCTTTTTTTAAGCAGTTGAACTGAAACAATTTTAAATAATTACATTTTTTTATATGATTGTAGATATTAATCTATACAATACTATGTAAAATGGTAACATTTTTTCTTGAGATAACTATTTTTGGATTTGTACAGGCCCGATTTTAATGATTTCGGTCACGTTTGAAAGCTATTGCCACTCAGATTTGCTTAAAATTCTCAAATATCAGTCAACATTATATTGTACTCAATACAATATATACAATACTCAAATTATCAAATATCTTTGAAAAACGTACCGGGAAATAAAAAAATTGGTATCTCCATAACCGTTAAAGTTATCGGATTGTAACCTTCACTAGTGTGATAAGCGGGATCGCCCTCTCCCACAGCAAAACAATCCTGTCCCGATATTAGAAGGAAGGCACACTAATTTTCTGAGCTGGTGATGAAAGAGATGAATGAAAGTGGAAGAGTGAGTGTTGGTTAGTGACAGCGAGAGAGGATTAGGCTACGCTTCCCTTCCACGCCTCGCTGACAGTATGTAAATTTTTTACCCCGACATTTCCCTTGTAGTGTTATATAAGCAGTTCCGAGGGAGTTGGAGGATTCTTTGTTGATGTCGGATCACGTGGCCAGGCGGCGGGTTTTTGGCTGGTAGGCGGTTGCGGCCTCCTTGGGGCTGGACGAGGACGCCTCAATTGAGTCCAACACTACTTCCGTATCGTGAGGGAGTGAATATGAGTTTTTCTCGCCGCCTCGGATAAAAAAAACCTTTACTAGAGAATTCCTACACCCAAAAAAAAACTGAAGAACTTTAGTTTCAACCGTAATTAATGTAGTTTTAAACCGTACGTTAGCGCATACATTTTCAGTTGAATAATTCGTATTTTTTATTTTAAAAACTGAATGAAAGACAACGCCGGCCATTACGCTGTTGCGTTCATTTGTATCCAGGGACCATGCTTTTTTCGTTTAAAAAAGTTCAGTTCCCTATTAAGCTATCCGCTATAACAATTAATAAATCTCAAGAGTAAACATTTAACGTTACATTTTCCTAAAGAATGTTTTTCGCATGTGTCAAGAACTGGTAGTTCTGGCGATCAGTACATTTTAACTGGAAACAAGACAAAGAATGTTGTATGTGTGAAGGTATTAATATTTTTAGCATTTTAACCGATGAAAATATTATGGGGCTTTCAATTGGGAAAAATACTGTTTTCAGCAGAAACAAAGTTTCTTAATGAAAACTTTTTTATAGCCTATCACCTGTGCAACGCTGAGGGGTAGATCCGCTATCAGTTTAGTTCGGCTTTTATTGCAGGTACAACATTGTCGAAACAGGCCTACCGCCCCTGTCGGAACTATTGGTGGTTCCCTCTGTCACTAAGTCGGAAGCTTTGATAGCCGGCAGCAGTGTATCTATTCAAAGGGAACGATGGTGACAGTACTATTAACCTTTTTCACAATTTGTCAAGTTATGCAAAAATGTATTCAGTTCCTTAATTCAAATTTTTGTCCCATGGCTCCTGTTCTGATATTATTTTCTTTCTTTTATTTTTCTTTCTATCTTTTATAGTTTTTCTGTTTTAAGTGTACTGTAATTTATTTTGTAAGTGTATATAGTAAATACTTCATTTAAATTTTTAGTATGTATGTGTGGCTTATACTCAATTATTTTTATACGGTTTTATTATTTACTACATTACACTGAAACCCCGTTAATCCGAACTAATTGGGACCTAACCCTGTTCGGATTACGAAATTTTTGGATTAACTGAATATAGTGCAATCAGACAAGCAAATTTTCATTAAAAGAATTCAATTCAGTTAAATACGTTTTGAGTGAAGTTGGAAAAAAATATGGCCAACACTTCGTTTTATCGAGAGCCCAAAATAGGACAACGCTGGTGAACAGCTTCTTTAGCTTGTTTAGTATTACGGCTGCGTTTCAAATCACGCGGTATTCCTGCTTTCATTGATTTCGTTAGAAGGTTGCTTTCCCGCGTTCCGGGTAAGTCAGCTATTGATTTTCTATCGATTGGGCTTATTTCTGCGCCCCGCTGGAGGCTATCTCTGCATCACGTGATTCTTCTCCTACAATGGCAAAATTCGACTATTTATTTTTGACTTGCGCTGTGCGTTCCTTCTTGCCTTTAGTCGCCATCGTTCTTCTTCGTCCTGACTCCAGTGCGCCCTCGTCTTCCATTGCGTCCAAACGTTGTCAACTCGATTGTCCGTACCGGCGTCCTGTTGGAGCGCGCGACCGGTTCGATTCCGTGTGGGCCATTCAACTCACTCAAAACGTATTGTTTACTCAGTTGAACGCTTTCAACGTTTGTTACCTCGTCTTGTCTGTCTCATGTTCATGTCTTATATTGATTTAACGTCTTGTGCGCCATTCATAACGCTCCTACCCTGTTGCATTCCTTGTTGCACTAATCATAACATTTCGCGCTGTGTTAGTGTATTATTGTTCTCAGTACATTTTGTGTTTGACTGTTGTGCATTATTTCAACTACAATTGTGTATAACCAGTGTTTTCGTGTCTGGTGTGCTACAAACGAGTGACCTACGCCAGTAAAGTCTTCCAGTGCCAACTTCATGTATACTTAGTGTAAACCGGACTCAATCCAGTAAGTACTGTTACGATCTGTTATAATTTTAGTGCAACTCCTTTGTCCTGTACCTATTCTGATTTTATTCATTCGCCTAATGCGCCCGTCGAAGACGCATTGTGTTTTTTAACGTTATAGATCTCGCCTGAGCAGGTCATTTTTAATTAACGAAAACCACCCCCAATTGCATACGTCCGTTATACCACAATTTAATTGGCTTTGAAACAAGCTTGTTTCAAAACTCCTAGGTGTGAAGAAATAGATGAAGCCGACATGAACGAATGGCTGACAGCAGATAATGCCACTTTTGAAAACCTGACTAATGAGGACATCGTGGCAGCAGTCAACTGGCAAGATACTGAGCAGGACGAGGACGAGAGTCATTACTCTCGTCGTTGTCCTGCCGGCTCATTGGCCACTAGAACGAGGGGGGTTACATCTCTCAGCAGGTTCACCTCATTACGCCAAACTTAAGCACAAGATAATGAGTACAATAATTTAAAAAAGAAAGGTAATTCATACATTTAATGTTTACTCAATCCGTCAACCTAAAAACATATAAAATTTATTTTGGCCTACACGTATTTACTTAGCATATTAATACTTGCAGGTTTTCGTCTTTAGGAAAAGAAAAGAATTCACGTTCCCTAACCCTCTGCGAAAAAAGCACTTCTTTAAGAAACAAAATTTCATTTCATTAACTATAACTAGCTCAGCCCACTGTTTCATGACCCACCGTAGTCGCTAATAACCAAACTGTCGATGCAACTTTAAATAAAATTTAAAAAAAAATAGTTACCAAAAATTTCAATTATGAAACAAAAAGTAAAAAAATGAAAATAAATATTCCATTCGGTAACAAGCCAATTCGAAATCTCCCTCGTATGTTCTACTACCGCATTCTACAGGTAATAGATCCGAAAGATAATTGCAGACGACAAACGTTTTATACATCATGGGAGTTAGCACGCTATTCTTACTTACTCCGTGATTCCAATCCACTGAACAGCAGACGAGACATCCACCATCGGCAAACGGCTACCGAATTCTGACGAAGACTCATCGACGACCCCACAAGAGAGAAGATGATGCTTCCGCTCGCCAACCCGACACCGTAAGCCGTCGACCTGGACCGTCATCGCCAGCTGCTGCGAGCGATGCCCACAGTGGTCTCTCGAGCAAGCCTTGCGCCCACCGGATCCCGACGAAGGAACCATTGACGCACTACTGCAAGGGAAGTATACGACGTCTCCGCTAGACGACGACACGCCATGTCACCCAGCACCACGACGACTACGACCGTCTCCTCCCGCCCAGATGACCACCGCTTAAACGGCCCTTTTCAGGGCCCCAAACATTCAAGGTTTCCTCACACCGTATAATGTCACCATCCGGTACCATAATAAATGTTTTAAGAGAGAAAGATTCGCCTTTCCCTATTGCTGTCATTTGAAATATTTTGTTAAATAAATAATAGTGACTTTTATATTGTAGATTGATGTAAATTTAATTTATATTCTTACACAAACTTATTATTTTAAACGAACATGTAATTTATACGTACATCTATTTTCAATTCAGCGCTGAAATCGAAATTCAAGTTTCCATCATTATTTTCCGAGATGAAAGTCATGTCAATATCATAGAGCGATGGTTTTACAACAGCAGGTGATTTATGAGGTACAAAACCTCGTATGAAGCTCCCTGGTGTTGCATTGCAGTTTACAAATGTCAGTAGATTTGTTACACTTAAAACAAATAATAGTAATTTATTACCACAGATATAATTTTCCGTAAAAAAAATTTCCATTTCTGATGGTACGTTCTGTATTAAATAAAAATCACCAATTATACTTCCAGTGTAAAAACTACTATCAATTTTATGGCAAATAATGATGTTTAACTATTCAATTTATACTAAAGTAATGTTTACTGGGTAAGCTGTCATCACCATTGTTTTTATGAATGTTATTGCAAGGTTTTATGATTTGAATTTTAAATTAAAAAATTGGTGTCAAGCCTACCCAACTGTACGTACAAAACACAAGGCTAATAAACTTCGAAAACTGTATTATATTCTATGTATAGTACAATAAGTACGGTTAACTGAAAAACTTAAGCTACGTTTGTATTACAGATGACAGTTAAGTAATAATCACTGCACTTTTAAGTTTTATGATTTTATTTAGCCCACGAAATATCGCTGATTCGAATGCATGTTAAAGGAATTTTTTAAGAACATTAGAAATTAAGAAATTTTTTTAAGGAACATTTTTAGGAATGCATTTTTAAGGTGTAAAGGTGTGAAAAATCGATGTTTACCTACCACAAATAACTAAATTAAAAACTAAGGTGTAAATAATTTCTTGGTTCAAAAACGTTGCAGGTTAAATAATATACGAGGTGTTGCTATTAAATAACGAGATTGACGTAGTAAAAAAAATTATTTTTATTTTATACATAATCAGTTATTGTCACCTTCAATGTACACTCTTTCTCTATCCCTACAACGCTTCATGCGAGTTTTCCATTGTTGGAAACAGTGCTGGAAGTCATCTTCTGTCAGCTCCTTCAGGACACGTGCCGCTTTCTCTTATACAGCTTCCTCAGACTCAAATCTTGTCCCTTTTAATGCAGATTTCACCTTAGGGAACAGGTAGAAGTCACACGATGCAAGATCTGGTGAATAAGGTAGATGTTCTAACGATGAGATGGTGTACTTGGCTAGCAACCTCTTGACAGATAACGCGGAATAACCTGGCGCATTGTCTTAGTGGAGTACCCATGATTTATCCTTCCACATTTCGGGGCGTTTTTTCCTTACTCTTTGACATATTTTAGAAAGTACCTTGAGGTAGAATAAGACCTTCATCAACCCAGTGAAGGTTATTGGTATAATCCCATGGATATCAAAAAAAACAATCATCATTGCTTTAAATGTTGATTTTCTTCGCTCTCGGTGAAGCTCGGCTCTTCCAGTGCATGGATTGGCGCTTCGTTTCCGAATCATAAGTAAAAACCTACGTTTCATAACATGTTATTATCGTTTCCAAAATATTTGGGTCATTTGCAATCGCGATTATGTATAAAATTAAAATTAAATGTTTTACTTCAGTCTCGTTACTTAATAGCCACACCTCGTATAATTTAAGATAAACCCTGCGTCTCTACGACTAAATTTGACCGATATATTAAAATTTACTAGTCTTAATCGAAGAACGATCTATTGAGTTGTTTTAAATTAGGAATCTTTAAAAGTATTCAAATTGCAAAACAGTCAAGACGTAAAACAAAACTAAAATAAAAGAATTAATTAAATTAATTTAATTTATTACATACACGTGTTAGATACAATTATCTTGAGTCATATCACAATGAAATATGACATGTGAAGGGGAATTTGATGTAATGACAAAAGTTTCTAGGTTTAAAGTGGTTGCGGCTATATAAATAGAAAACTTAAGCAAGGGCCCAGAAAGAAACGCAGTTGAGGCTATATAATGTAATGGCACTATCTCTTTTGTTGTACGGTAGTGAAACATGGGTCCTCAGGAAATCTGAGGCTAGGAAATTGGAAGCTGCTGGAATGCTTTTTTTGAGATCGGTGAGAGGAGCAACACTTAGGGATCGCGTCAAGAGTGAAACAATCCGGCCTGATTCGGGTAGAACGGAAACTCTGAGGCAGAGAACTGAACAATATAGAAAGAGGTGGTTACAACATGTACTATTATCCGTTTCAAAACTATAATCACTCGAGTTTGAAAGCAAGTTGTCGAAAAACGGCAAATCGGATATTAATGTACTTTACATCAAAATTTAGCTGGTTCAAATCTACGTTGACTAAACAAAAAGCCAAATTTTTTGAATTGGGTTTAAGTTGTGTTATTGCGGTTTGAACAAAAAAGTACCCGTTATTTATACCCTAATTTCCCGAAGCTCTAATTTGAAGTTGTGTAAAATCAGACCGGGTGGTCCGATTCTCGCCAAATTTCAGGAGAATGTATAACAGCTCTTTCTAAAAAGCTCAGTAAAATCCCAAATTCAGAACTCATTTTTTTAAGAAGCTGTCGTTAATTTCCTAAAGTAACTTTTTCTTTGAAACCCGAAATCCGAATGAATTGAAAATGTTATCATTGTTTTCGTAATTTGATCTATACTCAAATTGTGAAAATTAATAAAACAAAAATTTGATGGTAGATGTTACAGGAATTTTTTAAAATGCAGATTTGTTTATTTAAAATCTTAACGAGGAGCGGGCGAAAATACTCGTTCTACCGATGAGAGAAGGTTCGAACGTCACCCAGTGTTGCCAAATTTCATGCCTAGTTCCATTAAGTCTATTTCATTGGATACGATTATTTAAGTTATTATTAAGTTAAGATTATTATTTAAGTTGGATATATATTTTGAATATAAAAGCTGTGAATAGTTCTGCGAATTATAATATAAGAGGATTTACAGCTTAAACGGCTTTTAACTTAACTTTCCTATTTATTTTTATTTCATTACTAGCATGCCCCGCGTTGCTTCGCACGCGAAACGTCTAGTGCCTAATCATCTTTTTAAACTAAATATGTAACAAAAATTGTGAAGCTGCTAGATCGACTGTACAATCCAACGTATGCACACGCACGCACGCTCTCATTATACAAACAATAGAACATAAAATAATTATGAATTATGGTACACAACTTCATTTGTACTGAAACATAAAAATTAAGTAATATATCTACAATGAAAGAAAAATTATTAAGAAGTTATTAAGAAGTGAAGAGTTTTAGACAAGTGACTGAAGATGTATCATCTTCTGTAAATTTTAAATAAATGAATAAAATTTTTAGTTTCAATTTTTTATTTACTCTGATGATGGTGGATCCACCGAAACACGTGTAAGTAGGACTAAAATAAAGGTGACGCAGTTTAAAAAGAAGGTTATTGAAATTATTATATTAATTCATTATATGAAATAGAAATATTTCAAACTGCAGGATGCATTATAAAGATTTATTTTTGAATTATTAAGAAGTACTAGATTCTTAAACTTTATTATTAATTTTGTTGTTTTACGCCGGCCGCATTGGCGTAGTTTGTAACGTGCTCGCCTCTCATCATGCGGTCTTGGGTTTGAATCCCATTCAGGCACGGCATACTTTCACACGTTACAAAATATCATTTCATCCTTCACCATCTACATTAGCAGTAATAGCAGAACAGTCGGACGTTAAACCAAAAAAAAAATTAACTTTGTTTAAATTTTGTTGTGTGGTTTTGTTGTTTAATTTTGTTTTGTTTAAACAAAATATTTTAATTCCTTAAACAAAACTATGAAAGTAAAATGGGTTATAATCTTATGAATGAGAAGAGAATCTACTGAAATTCAGGTTTCGCACATTCTTTTTCGCCATATTGAATGTAACTTATTTTTACTTTCTTTTGCCTTTATGAGTATAGCCTATAGGAAGGAAAGTATTGTTTTCATGTCGATTTTTCGGAATCGATATTTCACCGGATCTACACGTTTTCAGGCCTTTTGAACCCAAAAAACATTGTTTTAGCGATTGGTCCGTTTGTGTCTCTGTGTCTGTGTGTGTTTGTGAACAGAATATCTCAAGAACGAAACATCATACAAAGTTGAAACCTGAAACTTAAGTTAAATACTACTAGAGGACCCGACACGAACATTTTCATCAAAATCGGTCAACCGGAAGTTTTAGTTTGTTCGTGTAATTTTTCACTTTTTTGCAATTTTTTAAAAAACGGCTCCCACGATTTTTTTAAAAATCACCTTATATACTAATTTTTGTATGGTCTACAAGAAAAGGGTAGGCGCAATGTCTGCTGAAATTCTTCTAAAGGTTGTTTTTTTAAGATTGCGACTTAAATATGAATTTTAGCGCAAAAATATATATATAATAAAAACTGTAGAGAAATAAAAATCCTACAACTTTTATATATTAACATTTTTTTGTATAACGCTTAGTTTAGCGGTAAAATTAGCGATTTTCTGTTTTTTTTTCTCACGAAAACGTGTAAAAAATCGATTTTAAAAGATTTCAGCCTTAGTGTGCATTTTACGACAAAACTGTATATATAGGCCCTAATCAAATTTATAGGAAATTAAAAGATCTACAACATTTATTCAAAGCATTTTTTTCTACAGAGCCTAGTTTAGTGTAAAAGAGTGATTTTCTGTATTTTGAAGCCAAGCTGAGGTTGACTTTCATTTTGCGTCTTTCACTCACGATTAAAATAAGGTTATGTTTTTTTAGTGTCACCGGATGGCAACATTAAGTGGTGAGTTAAAACCTTTATTTATTGGTGGCCCTGAAAAGGGCCGTTCAAGCGGTGGTCGTCTTGGAGAAGCGTCGGTCATAGTCGTCGTGGCGGTCGGAGGTGGGTGACACGGCGTGTCGTCATCCAGCGGAGACGTTATCTTCTTCCCTCGCAGTTGTGCGTCGATGGCTGCTTCGTTGGATCCGGGGGGCGTAAGGCTCGGTCGAGGGAGCGCTGTGGGCATCGGTCGCGTCAGCGGACGATGACGGTACAGTCGATGGCTTACGGCGACGGGTCGGCGAGCGGAAGCATTATCTTCTGTCTTGCGGGGTCGTCGATTAGTTTTCGCTAGAGTCCTGCACCCGTGTGCCGTGGTGGGCGTTTTGTATGCTGTCTGGATCGGAATTGAATCTCTCTGTGTGTGGATCGGAATTGAATCTGGCACAGTGCAGCACTCTTTTTATAGTTGCCGAGAGTCCTGTGGTAGAGGGCGGTTACTCACTCGGCCTTGGCAACAAAGCTCTCTGACGGTACGCAGCTGAAAGGTTTGTTGGTACGCCGCCAAAGGGCCTACTGCGCCGACAAGGGCCCGGGAGAAGTATTGAAGGCCGGCAACACAGTAAATCATTAATTAGAAAAGGTGGTGGTGACATTAAGTTAGTTTTTTGTTTATTTCTAGGGTTTTATTACTATTTTTGGGTTATATTGGTCATTATTTGCATTGGCAAGAGAAAGTCGTGTAAGAGTTTCACGCCAGATTTTTAAATATGAAGGTGGTCATGTGACACGTCATTTGCATGTAGAATTTTACGAAAAATCCACTGGTGAATACGGTGTTTAAACAGAGTCAATCTTATGAGAGTACGTAAAATATATTCACCCGTGGTTATACGGGTGACATTTTGTTAATCAAATGAACTGGCAAAATCAGTTTAATGTACTGTTACTTAAATGTAGCAGTACAAAGATTTTGATTCAAATGAATAATTTCAAATGTAAGGGATTAAAAATTGTTATAGTCCTACATTTTATAATGATGAATAAATAAATTTGCCAAAACATTACGTGCCTATTGCAGTACATTGTACAAGTTAGTTTTTAACATTACATGCAGATACACGTTTTATTATTTTAAACACGTGTGTTATAAAGCTGTGAATTGTATTAGCTGTTAATATTTTTAAATTACCTTTGTTTTATCATTCTGATAACTATCACGATTTATAGTATAAAAAAAATACTTAATTTTTTCTATCATCAGAGATTTTTTACAATCAGTTTAAAAACAAAAACTATAAGTAAATATATTGAAAGTGTTCACATGACGAAGGTAATACCAATGGTATCGTTTCGAAAAGAAAAGCAAAATTATTTATAATTTCTGAAACTGACTAGATAAAACATAAATAGCAGTAATAGAAAGGTAACAAAATTAATAGCGGTGATAGTAGAATGCGTAGAGGAAGAAGATGATGTTGATAGAGATGAGGTTGATGATGTTGATGATGGTGTTAATATGGAATACAATTATTTACGATGTAGGTTAGTCGGTAATTCTAATTAGGTCAAGCAATTTTGTTTGTTTTAGTCGTGTTACATCTTCACTATTATCAAGTAAACTTAGCGCCAAAGAATTTGGGTTATCAGTTAATTTTACTTAATATTTAAAACTTATCTGCGTAATTTCTTCTTTCGCGGTGTTGACACGTAAGTCCCTATGCATCGCATCATTTGTCACATACCATGGAGCATTTGTTATAATCCGTAAAACTTTTGACTAGAATCGTTGGATAATAGCAAGATTCGATTTCGCAGCTGAACCCCGAAGCGGTAACCCATAAGACCACAGCGGTTTCAATATGACTTTGTAGGGTAGGAGCTTACTCTCTAATGACAGCTGTGAACGTTTTTTTCATCATCTAATACAAATATCTCAGCTTCAATCCGAATCTTTTGCGTGTGTTCCAAATAAGTTTGGATCAGGTCGATAGATGGATCATACGGGTTCTGGTTGCTATATCATTATTTATCAATTATTTAGCTTTCACAGTCGCTGAAATTAAGTTTTACAACTTAATTGATAGGTCAATTAAGTTATCTTTGCAAAAATTTGCAAAGATAAAATTTCATCCGGTTTATGATCGTTTTTACTGCCATCATTTTGTTTTATAGCAACTAGAACCCTCTTGTATTGCTGCGTTTGAGTCTTCTCTATAATGAACCTAAATTTCAGCTCAATTATTGGTAATTTAAGCTAATTTTTTTCTACGAAAAACGATAAAGATAATTACTACAGTAACGAACGTTAATTTTGTTAGTATCATAGTAAATAACATAGTACTTTAGCCATCTTCAGAAGATAAATTTTAGTACTGAAGAAGTTAAATAATTTGGTTTCCACGAAAAGCAACAAAGATAATTACTGCAGTAACGAACGAAAATTTTCTTCTTATTTTAATAAATATCGTAGGTCAACATCTAACAATTTGCTTCGTAATTATTTCAGGGACTGAAATTAAGTTTTATAATCTCTTGAAAGAAATAAAACTTCATCCGGTAACTTTATGATAATTTGTACTAACCATAATGAGCATAAATTTATTTATAACGACTAGAACCTCTTCCGTTGCAGTGTTTTAGTCTTCTTCATCGTTAACTTAGATTTAAGCTCGGTTAAAGGTAATTTAAGAAATTTTGTTTCTACGAAAAGCGATAAAGATAAACCATAAAGAAAATTGTTGCAGTAATGAGGCAACGAAAACTTAACAATTTTATTCGCCTCAAAATATTATTATGATACATCAGTAAAAAGAACAAAACAATAAGAGATCTCTCCTTTGTGTAACAGGGAAGGGGGGTTTTGGGCAAGAAGAGTGGTAATTGATAGTTGTAAAATAACCATTTATTATCTATCTACCTATCCCATGTTTCCTTTCACTGCAGGATTGCGTAAAGGGTAGAGTTATAACTTACGAGATGGACTTCCATTCCTCTGATTAGTTTTGTAATCTTTGTATAATTATTGTGCTTTTAGAATTTCGCTCCTTCAAAATGTGTACAAATACGAACTGCGTAGACAATATTTTTTAATGTTTGCTAGTAAACTGTACTCTACACAAGAAGCCATGTCAAAGGAGGTGAGAGTATTAAAGTAATTATATTTACTCGCGTAAGTTACATAATATTTTTTATTTTTAACATCGAAAAATACGTAAATTAAGAGATAACTCTGACCACTGTCTTTAACACCTGTATGTCTTCTGTTCTTAAATGCTTTAGTTATATAATTGGCTGACCATGTGGTAGGAAACAGATCAATTTTTTGTCGCCTTGGAACTAGCAGAGCGAGTGCAAATAATTTAACACTCCATCAGCCTGTTATCGGTATAATTTTTTTTTTTTTTTTTAGCTTTTATTTGTTATTGGGAACTGTACATTGTTGACAACTACCCAATTTGATCGCTGCTTTTTGCTGTTTTTTTTTTTGACGTGGATTAGACATGAGTTTGAACAGGGACCCCCAGTAGAGTTTGTTCATGGATGGCTATCAACTGGTCGCCATACAAAGTCACTTGCCCAACCGGTGTTACTTAACAAATAATAGCGACTTTCTACCAGCTGACTGACTGGGCTGGCCCGAAGGCCTCGGTATAATTAAATAATATAAAAGGAAAATACTGAGTGCATTCAATAATTGAAGGGGTCGGCGGAAGAAAGTGCTAACCCACAAAATTTCCAACATGATTTTTCTTAAATATTCTGTAAAAATAAAATATTGAGCACGTTTTAAACGGGATATTATATTTACGATCTTAAGAGCATAGATTAACAGAAAATAACAAATGCTTAACAAAAATTCAAAAAAATGATTTGTAGATTTCAGTAAACTTTTATGATGACGTTGCGTAAAATTTTATTGATGTGGGTTAGCACTGTCTTCTCCCTACCCCTTCAATTAACGAGGCAATTACACTATTATAGATAGGCCCACATAACAACCGGGATGTGCAACGTCATAGCTTTAGTATACTGTCATGATCAAAAACATTTATCACGTTCTCGTCCACCTACTCGCTTTCTCCTCTTCTCTCTCTCTCTCTCTCTCTCTATATATATATATATATATATATATATATATATATATATATATATTTATTTATTTATTTATTTATTTATTTATTTCCAAGAATTGAAAAGAAGCAATACGCACACCACCGAACACACACACACACACACACACGCGCGCGTGCGCGAATATGTTGCACTCATGCTTTCTTTTTGTTATCGTAATACTTTTTTGGCGGAATGTATTACGGGGCAGAGACAATATTTTCAGGAACGCACAAAACTGCAGTCATATCATACCTCTACTCCTTTCTTTTCCTTAGTTTGTAACGATTATTCATCCCGGTTGTTACACAGACGTAGTTGTACCTATTAGGAACACGTGAAATTAACATGACGAAAAATGTTTATATTTAAGAAATATTACTTCATTTCACGCATAACTCTGGCAGCCATTTCTGGCCAATTTTAAAGCATGGTGCGTAATAAGAGACGACAAAGCAGTTATTTCGCAGAAGATGCTCTTCTTAGAGCATTTTACCGAGATTTTTAACTACGTTTTTATTAAACAACTATGAAATTTTTATCATTAGGAGAATTAAATTTATAATTGAAATATGTTGTTGTTGTTGTTGCTGTTGCTTAGATCATCAGCTAAAAGGTTGTTTTAACCTCTAGAGGCTAAGTAAAATGAGGAATGAGGTGGTTTACCAATACATCCCTCACAGAGTGGAAAAGTATGCTTATCAGCCTGCCAGGCCCACCGATTACCATCTTGCAAATGACACCTTCACTTCATTCACCACAGGTTCTGGCTGTTTAATGAAATTCCTTACTTCCAGAGGAGATAACTGTGACTAGTATTTTTTTCTCCTTTACTTCTACTGTTCTTAAATGCTTCAGTCATAAGATTGGCCGAAAATGTGATAAAAAACAGAACTATTTTTTTTAGCCCTACAACTAACAGATTGAGTGCAAATAATTTAACACTCCACCTGTCTGTTACGGGCTTTAGATAGCATTAAAGATTTAAGATTATGATATCGCAATGTACAGGTTGCCAAAATAATACCACTATTATAATTACCACTGTGTTGATTCTTATGAACAGGTACGAATCTACACTACAGAACCATTCCTTCGAGACTCAGCCTTTCTCGTATTTTATTTCAGTAGACTAGATTACACGGAAATATTTTTCCATTAGATTAAGAAGCACAAAGTGTGTCTCAACCTTTCAACGGTTTCTGTTTTTGTAAAACGTGTTATTCAGAGAAAAAACCAAAGATTTAATGAAAAACAATAGTTAATATATAGGTCTACTCTTTTTGTATCTTTTCCGTTATCCAACAAGAAATATACTGCATTTAGCACTTGTTATGCGGCTCTGCGTCACCCCTTTATTGAAGGCGAATTTTGTACTGCATTTCACTACATAATAAACCTAACATAAGTAAAAAAAATCTGGTGTGAAACACTCACACAACTGTCTCTTGCCAATGCAAATAATTAACAATAAACCACATTAGTAATAAAATATTAGAAATTAACAAAAAGCTAACCTCAATAAACATAACCTAATTTTAATCATATATGAAAGACGCCAAATGAAAATCAACCTTAGTTTGGCTTAAAAATACGGAAAATCGCTCATTCATGCTAACCTAGGCACTGTACGAAAAAATGCTTTAAATAAAAGTTGGAGATCTTTTAATTTCCTACAAATTTTATTATATACACTTTTATCGTTAAATGCATAGACTACTAAGGCCGAAATCTTAAAAAATTGATTTTTCACACGTTTTCGTGAGAAAAAACAGAAAATTGCTAATTACCGCTAAACTAACTGTTATACAAAAAAATGTTTGTAATAAAAGTTGTAGGATTTAAAATTCTCTACAACTTTAATTATATACATTTTGCGGTAAAATGCATAATAAAGCCGAAATCTTACAAAAAGAACCTTTTTTACGTGAAAACAGCCTCACCAAGAATTTTAGCAAACATGACTCCACCCTATCATGTAGAGCATAAAAAAATTAAGTAAACGAGGCAATTTAAAAAAAATCGTAGGACTAGTTTTTGAGAAAATCGCAAAAAAGTGAAAAATTACACGAATAAACTACCTACTACTTCCGATTGACCGATTTTGATGAAAATGTTCGTATCGGGTCCGGTAGTAGTATGTAACTTAAGTTTCAAGTTCGTACGATGTTCCGTTCTTGAGATATTTTGTATACACACACTGACCAATCGCTAAAAACATGTTTTTTTGGGTTCAGGGGGTCTGAAAACGTGTAGATCCGGTGAAAACTCGATTTCGAAAAATCGACATGAAACAATACTTTCCTTCCTATGTATTCATACAGGCAAGAGAAAGTAAAAATTGTATACACTGTATGTAATTTCCATAATTTTGGGGGTGCACGTAAAGAATGAAGGGCTACACACCCTTAACAATAACATCTATTACTATTTATCTTCTTATAAATAAAATAATAAAATCACTTACATTTTATTGTGGAGCCCAGTAAGCAGAAATGTCTGCGAGTATTTGTTGGAATAAGTCCCGGTTACTGTGACGTTGGCGCCACATAAACTCCGCAAGATACTATTGTAACATGACCCGATCTGTACCACACTGCACTTTATTCCGGTGTTTCGCCAGCCGCCATGTACTTTCAATGTTCTGCGTATGTGCACCGGTTGCCGGGTCAACGAAATTTAAGGAGTGGTTCACCGTTCTGTGGTCATAATTTTCCGGAAGACGTTGAATCCCCCGGTAAGCCCGCCACTCATCCGATACTATAGTGGACCCTGCTCTGACATTACTTTGTATCAGAGGCAATTACGTTTCTGCGCTGCTGTCTGCCACTGGAACCAAGAAACACTCCTTAGTTTCTCGACAGAAACCTCCAAAGACCCACTGCTGAAGTAGGACCCGGCCAACGTGGTTTTTTCGTTCTGAAAATAAACTTTCGTCAATTTCTACTGTCATACCGGGCCCACCAACCACCATTGGGTGCCGAATGAGGTTATCGGCACAAACCTCACGCATGTAATTGCACCAGTCACCTCTGGTGTTGTGGTTTATTTCCAACTGCTCCTCATACAACTTCACAGATGTTAGTCCCTTAGCCCAACAATAAATAAAAAAAAACAATTTTCCTGAATGGCAATTTAGAGCCCTTCAGAAACGTATCTGTACGCACTTGCTTAAATTCTGCACACGAGTCCTTTGTGCAAGTCCACCGAACTTGGCCTCCCATCCGCAATACCATATCGTGCCCACGCTGACATCTTCGTGGATTATGCAGGATACCGTGCTCCTGCAGCAACACGACAGCATGTTCTGCGTTTGTAACACGTTCGACTAAACGTACAAAATTCATGTTTGTAACGCAACGAATGCAATAACACTGAATAGCGTAGTCATGTGCAGAACCACCATGAGAGGAAGTGAGAAGGAGATGACTCATTTTGACTAACTTAAATTAAATTAAATAATAATAACAGTAATAACATAACAATAACAACATTAACTATGAGTAATGGCTATGCGTAATAGAATGAGTCATAAATAGTTTAATAGTTAAATAAATATTATGTATTGTATGTAGTATATGTGTATGTAGTGAAATGCAGTACTATAAAGTTTCGCGTTCAATAATGGGTTACGCAGACCCGCATAACACTTGCTAAATGCAGTACATTTCTCGTGAAATAACGGAAAAGATCCATTGTAGTTGTAGTGATAATAATCATATGATACCATAAATTGTAATCGTCATCGTAATCATAATCATAACCGCAATCACATTCAGAATCATTATCACCAAAATAATAGTAACACTTATTCATCATACGCGTCAAAGGCTAGAAGAGTTACCAACTCAGTGGGTGACACAAACAATCTTTCAGAGGTTATTTCAAATTTTCTTGTTGATATCAAAAATATAGTCATCCCATTGATGTCCTTACTCACACAGCTAACACAATCCTTACTCGTGAAAAAATGAATATTAACCAAACCAGCTTTCAATCCTTGCTCATACTTTCATGGAACGCCAATGGTGTAGTACAACATATCAATGAATTGAATATGATAATAAATACCAGGCGGATTAACATTTTACTTTTGTGTGAAACCCATCTAACTAGTAGGAACAAATTTTATTTATCTAATTACATTATTTACCGAAGTGATCACCCGGACGGCATGGCACACGGAGGCACTGCAGTCGCTGTACGCAGGAATCTGAAACATCATCTTCTCCCGACCCAATCTGATAATCACCTCCAAGCAACATTGATTTCTCTTGATCTGTTCCCTACTCCCTTAACGATTGCTTCGGTTTACTGTCCCCCTAGATTTCCTGTAACATCTGACGTTTTTTCTAGATTTTTCACCTCTCTTGGTCCAAGATTTATTGCCAGCGGAGACTTTAACTCCAAGCATCCTCAGTGGGGCTCGCGATTAAGCAATCCCAAAGGTCGTAACTTATTCAATTGCATACACACCAATAATTTCACTTTTATACACCTCCGGGGTTCACTTATTGGCCAATATCTCTAACCAAACAACCTGATCTTCTTGACTTTTTCATTACCCATAATCTTAATGCTTATACACATATTGACTTTATTGACGAAATTTCTTCTGACGATTCTTGCCTTCTTCTTACATTAAGTGCCTCTCCAATTTGTGTATTACCAACTCCTTCCTTAACTCGCGGAATCCCTGACTGGGACAAATTTAGGCATCTCGTTAACAGTATTTTCTTACAAATTCCATTAAAAACTGGTGACGACGTGGAACGTGCAGTTGAATATTTTAATACTACAGTTCAGCAGGCTGCGTGGAATTCTTGTACGCGAAATCCATGTTTTATCAATCGTAACAAGCACACTTATCCGTCATATATACGACTCCTTAAAGGTCAGAAAAGGTGAGCTAGGAAAAGTTGATAGCTTTCCCGGCGTCCTGCTGACAAAGCTGTATATAACAGACTGAATAATGAACTAAAACGTTTAATCAGATTTTAAGGCTCATGTTTTTGAAAATTTTACTGCAACCTAGAATACTGATGACCATTCTCTCTGGTATAAAGCTAAACAACTTTTAAAATATCACACACCATCTCCTCCTCTTCGGAAGGAGGATGGTAATTGGGCAGTATCTGACACTGAAAAAGCCGCAGCATTCGCCCGACACCTTTCTAATGTGTTTGTTCCACACCCCGAAGTAATTGACCCGCAGCACGTTCTTCATGTTCAAAATACATTGTTACAACCCTTGCCACTTACTTTGCCACCACAGCACTTTAAGTCCAATGAGGTTTGTCCCTCATTAATAAGCTTCCCAAACGAAAATCTCC
The DNA here is from genome assembly GCA_035578175.1 of Catonia carolina. Classification (NCBI taxonomy): domain Eukaryota; kingdom Metazoa; phylum Arthropoda; class Insecta; order Hemiptera; family Achilidae; genus Catonia; species Catonia carolina. The sequence continues at coordinate 432,769 of JAQMRL010000011.1, forward strand.
TGGGTATGATCTAATAACGGCTGAGGTTTTACAGCGGCTTCCAAAAAAGGGCATTGTATTCTTAACGTATATATTCAACGCTATTCTCAGGGCACCCAAATTCCCTATTCAGTGGAAATTTTTATTAGTAAAAATGATTCCAAAAGAGGGGAAACCGCCTCAGAATACTTCGTCTTATCGCCCTATCAGCCTTCTTCCTTTATGCTCTAAACTATTTGAAAAACTTCTCCTCAGTAGAATGATTCCCTACATGGAAGAATCCGATGTTATTCCATCTCACCAGTTTGGTTTCAGGGCTAACCATTCTACTATTCACCAGCTGCATCGGATGACTGATTATCTAGCTAGCGCTTTGGAACAAAAACAGTATGCTTCAGGCGTTTTCTATGATGTTCGTCAAGCCTTCGACCGCGTTTGGCGATACGGACTATTATATAAACTCCGGTTTCTTCCATTCACCTATTATCTTATCATTAAATCCTTTCTTAGTGAACGCTTTGCTGCTGTTGTTCAAGGCCAGACACAATCAGACTCCTTTGATTCTCTTGCAGGGGTTCCCCAAGGTTCAGTCTTGTCTCCTCATCTTTTCAGCGTTTATGTATCAGATGCCCCACTACTCCTACAACTCTCACTGCCTCCTTTGCTGACGACTTCCTGATTTTATCTTCTGCAGACGCTCCAAATGATGTCACTCTGAATTCACAACACCATGTAACACAACTAGAATCTTGGTTTCAACGATAGCGTATTCAGATAAATGCTGCAAAAACTGTACAGACCACTTGTACCTTACGACGGCAGGACTGCCCTCCGATTGTCTTAAACGGCCATCCTCTTCCCCAGTCTCAAAAAGTACGCTATATCGGTTTATACATGGATAGACGGCTCACTTGGAACACTCATGTAAATATTAAACGGAGAACTTTAGATGACAGACGAAAACGGTTTTACTTTTTACTTTCTAAACGCTCTAAATTACCACTGCATCTTAAACTTCTTATTTATAAAGCTTATCTCCGGCCTGTTTGGAAGTATGCCTGCCAAATCTATGGAACTGCTAAGGCATCCGTAATTTCAAAAAATCTAGCGATTTCAGTCAAAACTCTAATTTACAAAAGATTCCGTATGAAATTGTCACATCATAGCAACGAACTTGTACGCAACCTGTACCTACCATACCTTCCCGGGAATCTCCGCAGACGTCTATACCGTCGATGGAGTAGGGACATCATTTTGTAATAAGTAATTTCCGATAGTATACACGATTATCTAATCCATTCACAGGACATTTCCAGCTGGAGCCCACTGTTGAGTGGTGATCTCCTCTAAGTCTTAAAGCGCATTTTATTCCATTTCTTAATCACCTCATTCACTCGTTGTTATTATGTACAGTTGTGAATTTTCCTAATAAAGTCAAAAAAAAAATATTCTCTCCGATATATTTTCACTAAAGTTACGGACGTATTTTGTAGATTTACGTTTGTGCAGTATGTGAATTATTTTTATTGTAAATTCTACGATATAAATGATGAACGGCTCATTGAATTGATGCGTAATTACAAACGAACTGTACTTTTTATAAGTTATAAATACTTTTATTTTTAGCGTTAAAAATTAGGTGTGAAAACTCACACGACTTTATCGTGCCAATGTAAATAATTACACAAATAACCTAACATTATTAAACAACGTAAAATGAAAATGGCCATATACGCGACGTAGTGGATAGCGCGCTAGCCTACAAGTGAAATAACCGGGGGGTCCCGGGTGCGATTCCCAGCTAGGGTCTGGAAATTATTACGTGCCGAACCCCATCATTACAGTGTGTTAACCCATCGTAGTCGCTAATGATCAACCTGTTAATGCGACTTTAAATAAACAAAAAAAACTGAAAAACATAACCTAATTTTAATCATGAGTGCATGATGCAAAATGAAAACCAACCTCAGTTTTGCTTAACAATACGGAAAATCACTCTTTCACGCTTAACTAGGATCTGTAGAGAAAAATGCTGAAGATAAAAGTTGCAGGTTTTATAATTTCCCATAAATTTAATTTACCCCGCTAAACTAAGCGTCAAGGCTGGTCAAACAGAACGCGTTCCTAGCGGGCGCGACAAGACGTAATAGCGTTGTTCACTAGCGCCGCGGTAGAGCGCTCACTTGTGTTGTATTGTTAAAGTTAGTAAGGCCTACCTGTCACCATCGATATATTAACTACATCGTAGTTGAATATACATAGTTAAATATACATCGATGCCTGTCACACAGCGTGAGCCCGCTAGTAGTACGCTACGTGGCGTTAGTACGTCGCGTTGTATGTTAAATAAGTGATTTATAAAGCATTTTTGTGCTTAATCAGAATTTGTAATCAGAAATCCATCACGTAACGTTTTTAAGTTATCAGAATTTCAATTAATATTCTGGTGTGGTATCATTACTATGTTTATTACAGTTACAAAAACTTAACTTTTGCAGTACCAATTGTTTAACAAGAACCAACAAGTCATCATCACAACTGCTACTTTTGTTTAATAATTGCAACTGGTTTTAGTTCAAAAAGTTTGTCTACCCAAATGCTGCATCAGCGATGAGACCAGTACTGCACAGTGAAGACGTCTCTAATTCCAGCAGCACCAACTAACACAAGAAATTTTTGACTTAAATTTCAAGTTTCAACTTCGTACCTTGTTCCATTCTTGAGATATTTTGTTCCCACATAGCCTACACAAAGAGACACACAGATCAATGGCTAAAAACGTTTTTTGAGTTCAGAGGAGTTCTGAAAACGTGTACCTATACCGGTAAAAACTCGATTTCGATAAATCGACATGAAAACAATACTTTCCTTCCTACGTAGGCCTACTCATATTGGCAAGAGAAAGTAAAATTTAATGACACATTCTTACCGAGCATGATCTAATTTGCTTCTGGTCTGATATAATGGATAGATGTATTTTTATATGATATCTCTATAATATGTTTATGACACGTTTTATATTGTTATAAGTTATGTTATCTCAGTATTTTGTATGTTGATAATTGGCGTTTATTTACAGACTCATCAAAAACAAATTTAAAGCTGTATTCTTATACAATTCAAATAAACATTCTTCCATACTGTGGGCTCATGTTGTTGGAATCGAGGAAACTTACGAGAACATTTTATTATCAATTTAGATTTATTTAAATCAATAAAATATTTTAAAAACTTGTACTTGTGGCTAATGTGTGGTGATTTTAAAATTATTGGTCTTTCTCTCAACCTCCAAGGTAGCTAAACAAAATATTCTTGTTTCTCGTGCTTATGGGATAGTCTTGCTACGCAACATTATGTAGTTAAGGATTGGCCAAAAATACAAATGTCACTTCTGGAAAGCACAATGTTTAGGGTACAATCTTTTAGTTGATTCTGTTCATGTGATTTTTCCAACTTTACACATAAAATTAGGACTGATAAAGAATTTTGTAAAAGATACGAATAAAGAGGGAGACAGTTTAAATTAATATTTTAGCTGGAATTTTTCCACAGTTCAGTGAAGCTAAACTAAAAGATAACATATTCACTGAGCTAAAAAATAAGAAAATTGATTTTTGATCGAGCATTTCACACAAAACTAAATCATGAGAAACTGGTAGCATGGAACTTATTTAAAAATTAACCATGAGTTTCTTGGAAATAAAAAACTGACAACTATGAATTTTTAATACAAAACTTTTTAACAAACTACAAAAATTTAGGCAGTCTTTGAAAATCCATTTTCTGCACTCTCATTTTAACTTTTTACACCTAATGTAGGTGCTGTAAATGATGAACAAGGAGAATAATTTCAACAAGATATACTACAAATAGAGCAACATTACCAAGACAGGTGAGATGAATCTATGATAAGTGCTACAGTTGGCTTGTACAAAACGAAAACCCTACAGTTCACAAGCTAAGAAAGTATCTCCAAGTTTATTCATTTCTTTTTTACTCAGTGAAGTAGATAAGGGGGACCAGAGTGTCCAGACACCCCAAATGAAAGAAAATGTATTATAAAGATTAGTAAATTTTAGCAATAGCAGGAAACCTACCAAGTTAAATCAAATAACTAACAAAAATAATTTAAACTAGCGTCACTTAACGAAGGTCTTTAGGTCATCTATAAAAACACACTGTATACTTGGTGGAAGAAGCTCATAGTCCTACACCAAAAAGAGTTTGGAGTGATCAAAACCGGAAAATCCTTCTGCTAGGGATGGTCAGTAATGTCTGATGGAATGGATGACAACCGGTTCACAAAACAAATTTTTAAGACACTCAGTAGACCTAAGGTGTCAGATAAATAGTTTAAGAAGTCAAATAGGATACTGAGCGAACTGGAATAAACCAAGAAAACTTAATGAACCAAACCAAATTCAACTAATTATGCACAACTAATTATTACTATTATTATGATTATTAGTTAGACAACTAATTATGCACTTTAAAGGCTTCCATGAAGAAAAAAAACGGAACACTGGGTGGACAGAAGAAAGGAGAAAAGCCTGCAGTGAGCTATGCTGAGAATCTGATCTGCAAAAAGAGCTTCCAGAAACATCTTAAGTCACCTCACATGGTCTAAAATTGACCCTATACAGGGGAAAAAATACTGGGTGGAAATTATAAGTTGAAATTTCGAGAAAACGAAAGGTTTTAATTTTTTAATCACTTTGAGGAAATAGAGGTATTAGTAGGTACAATACATCAAAACCGACACCCCACAAACAAAACTTTTATCTATGCCACTGTTTTTACTGTATTACATTTCGGGTAAAATTAATATAATAGGCTGACAATAATTATACAACTATCAAATCAAGATTCTGTTTGATTACCATAATGTCCAGATCACAGGGAGTGCATAATGTCAGAGTATTCTCATACAATAGACTATCTGCAGTTGTTAAGTCAATATATATTATAAAAAACCGTATAGTGCTGATTTATTTCATAAAAACTTTATTATAGCAACCTCATTAACATGTTAGCAACTGACTGCTGTATTAAGCACCAGCCAGTTCATTCCTACAGCTTGTTAATAAAAACTAACAATACCAACTCACTAAGAGTAACTGATGAGACTTTAGCCACAAACCATTACTTCAATTTTGCTAAAATTAGTTAATGTACTTTCTAGTAACTTAAAACATAGGTTTAAATGTACACGGGATGAAGGAGGAATGTCAATTCAATAAAAATTCTCAAGAAACAAATTTTAAAATTTGAACAATAGTAAATATGATTTTATTAAGTTTTTTGGACATAATTTTACGTTACATAATAATGATAGTGTTCTTAACGTTTTGCCAACAAATCAATATTATTATACTAATAGCTTTTTTGTAAATTAAAAAACATTTACCCTGAGTACCTCACTTACCGAACAAGAAAGAGAAATGTCAGCTGTATCCACTTTCTTGATTAAACTGATGGTATAGGTAGGTATGTATTGATAAAAGAGGTGATTGCATTTTTCATAAACAAGAATTTTATTCTATTTACACCTTTATACTACAGTATGTACAAATTAGTCTTTATGCGGCAGTGACTGGAAATGCTGCTGAAAAATACTTTTGTTTATGATGCAACAAACAAAACATTTATTGTAAGGGTAGCTATAGAGGAATATTGGAATTTTATAGTTTCAAATGGAAATCTTCTCAGTGCTTAAGTGGTCAATATAGTATTTTTCTTAAAAATATTTAATTATTAGAGAAAAGCCTATATAAAATAATTTATTGCCTCTATTAGCGCACAGTTTGAATTCTGGATGTTTATTTAAAAAATTTTTTTAATAGCCTATGAAAAGAATTTTTAATGGGTGTCAATGTACCTACTCATTTCTTGAATATAAAAATGGTGTAGCTAAAATACAAAATATTAATCAATTATTACAAAAATGGAGAAACGTGATCTGATATTGGAACAATCTACAATAAGAGAAGGTTTTAAACTATAGTCATTTATATGAAACAACTTCTGTATTCATTCAAGAAAATGGATTGTATGCTTATGCTCTTATGAATCCCTGAAAGGATATTCACTAAAATTTCCAAATTTGATTTGGTGAAACATTAGCAAGATTACTTGATGGTGCTTATGTTGTGTCGAGTACTACAAAGAAACAAGAAAAACAGGTCGTAACGTAAAATGGATAATTTAAAAACAGAATTATTATTTTCCGTAAGTTGATATTTATCTTCCAAAGCTTTTATAAGTAAAAAAAATATGTTTTTATATTTTGTTTTATTCTTACATTGATAAAGGTAATCGGGTTGCTGAAATTCATTTTCATGAAGGTTGTTTTCTATTTTTCCTTTATGATTTTTTATCATTGATGATTCAAATTTCCCATGATATGTTGAACAATGTAACATTAATTGTGGTTAACTTTTAAAAAATGTTTAACTCCTACTGGACGAGATCTGAAAGGACATTGCTTAATGTACGATGGTTGTAAAAATTTTGTCCATGATCCAAACATATTTTGTTCAGCTTCCTCTACTTCAAATGGTTTAACTTTTTTTCTAGCAAATCTAAAACCATCTACCCAATCACTTGGAAGTTCTGTTTAGATTTTTAATTAATTAAGCCCATATTATTATAATTTTCTATGTATAAATGCCCTCTGATAGATAATAGCATTTGAACGTAATTGAATCTTCTTTCTTCATGGACGAGATTGTGGAGGAAACGAAACAAAGTGAAGTTCTTATTTTGTCCTCCACACGAATCACAAAAAATGACAATTGTCTAACTTTAATGTCAAGATCGTTGTAAACAAAATGATGAAGCATAGAACATAACTGTCAGGAAAAAATTCAGATGACATATTATGCCATCTGAATTTTTTCCTGACAGTTTCTGGGTAGACATAAAACACGCTGTTTGCTGATGACAAGATGTGAATATCAAAACTTCATAGACAACTGCTGTTTGTAATACACATAATACACATTGTGTTGATATTTGGGACTGGCAAGTTCTTCATAAAAATCCATGCATATGGCTTCTTCATTTTCATCTCTTCGACTAAAAATTTTAGTATTTCTCTTTCTACAGAGCGATTTTTTAGTCCTGTTACGAAAATGTTAATGTCTGGTAATTTTTTTCTAAGAAAGAGAAATTTTATTTTGTGATATGAAGTTAACAGCCCTACTTAACCAGTATAGATATGGCAAAGTGAGTCGATTCTCCTTGAACTGTGTAAAATTTTGTGCCATTTCTCATCGTTTTACAAACAGAATGTCTTTTACGCTAGAACAATCGCTTGTTTAAATCTGGAGGCTGAAGCTCTTGGACTAATCGTACGTGATACGGATACAATATCAATTTTTCAGCAGTTTTTCAAATACTCGAATACAACAAACCAACTTGCGAGGAAAGTTTTCATAAACTTTTCCGTGGAGAATTGAGCAATTTTGTTTTCACATTCTCTAAAACGTCATCTGTCAAGAGCACTACGACCACTACTTTTTCTGTCGCAAACACTACCCTTCTCTCGAAATCAGTTTGTTAGCCTAGAAATTTACATTTTTTCTAGTAAAGGAACACCAATAAATGTAATTTGAAATAATTCTTTTATACTTGCATATGATTTTGTAGCAAAATATTGTTCAAGAATGAAAACCCGTTGTTCTAGTGTAAAAGACATTACGTTCGTAACGCGACTGGAAACAGCACAAAATTTGTAATCAGTCTCTACAACATTAAAAATTCTTCTTTAAATTGTATATAAACTTTAAAAGCCAAGATGAGAAAAACTGAGTAATGTTCTTAGAATGAAAATGAAAACCACACTCAGTAATGTGTTTAAAAAAAGACTAAACTGTGAAGAAAAAATTAAACTTGATGAACTGTGAATCAACATCTAGAAACCTGAAGTTGTTGAAGCCGAAGATAACGATGACCATGATAGAGATGATAATGATGCCAAAATTATGAGATGACGATGATTAGTAGTAGAATTTTAAAAAAATAGATTAAATCATTATTCGGAGAACGAGGGTGACCAGGAGAATGAAGGAGAAGAAGAAAGGGGAGACATGTAATTCGAGGAATTCATTTGTATATTTATTAAGGGTTTTTAATATCTTGTTTTTACATTAACGTCGCGGCAAAAAGGTTGGCTACGTATATTTTAAAATAGGTTAGGATAATTTTGTAGTAGTTAGGTGATTTAGGTAGTAGTTTATTATTCATTAAATATTTACTGTAAGTAATGAGATAAAGTCGTTTTTATTTATTTTCTCTTGCTCTGCTGACAGCTGGTGCCCAACAATTTTTATTATATTTTTTAGTTCACATTAAGTATTTGCCCACGGGTAAAAGTTGATGGTGGTGCAAATTGTTGGGTAATAATGTATATTTTCATTAGTTAAGTACCATGGGGCTGCAATGATTAGTCTCAGGCATTTTGACTAAAAGCACTGCAGCATTTCTATATTTGATGATTTTAAAAAAACTGATAGCAAAAGAATTACTCTGTTAAAAAAAAATCATATATTATGTTACTGATTTTTAGAGGTAAATTTAATAAAATAGTGATTTTTAATCTATGTTAAATGCTTTGTTTCTCTAAAATATAAGGCCGTAATAATTTTCCAAAAGTTAGTTCTTTAAACCTAATAGAACTCTCCCAGTTATATTGTTAGTCCTAGTACCTACTTATTGCTGCTAATAACACAAAATAATAAAATTTCAAGTGTTTAAGTTTTTAACATTAGAACAACTTAGCGATTAAGTTACTTCATGCTACCTTTTTTGACAATGATGGTTAGTAATCATTTAACAAAGAATCTTTCACAATCCAGTGTACTTCTGAAAGCTGGATTGTTTAAACATATGAAATAAACAATGCAAAATTTATATCATATGTGAAGATTTCAAGTTTATATACTTATCTGTCCATTTTTCCCATAAAAAATTCATTTTAGAGGTTCATAAAATGTGATCATATTTAATTGAATAGTGTTAAAGCCAATCTTGCCATATACAGCCTACCTTTTTACTTTATTGGTTTTATTTTGGAAATGTTCCAATGGACGAAATCAGCCTCATTTGATGGATTATAATCAGTCAAAATTCAATCATTACTCGGTTCAAACTCGCGGTTATAACTCTGTCTGGATAACCTTCGAAATATCATACTTGGAAGCCTCTTTCAGTTTTGAAAGCCGTCGGTAAGAGCGTTGGTGAAGTAATGTATTGAAACCAGATAATGTAAAACTATATAATTCTAAAGTAATTGTATTACTTTGTTCATTATTTCAGTTAAAAGGTTAGTACTTTTTAGATAATCGTACTGTTACGCTGCGTATATTGTGGGTTTATTGAAAATATAATTTATAACTAGACTTGCTCCCTGATTGTTAATTATACCAAATTAAACGACTCTATGTAACTGAAGATGGAGCATTTTGCCCAGTTATTATGAAATATTTTAATTACGTATGCATTTCGATGTAAGATTATATTTTTGCCTGAAGCAGTGAATACAAAAATCACCACGATCTTTGCCACGAAATGTAGTACAAATTTATCCGGGTCATAGAGTGACAGGTATTCATTAGATGACGTTATTAAAAAGGCGGTGTTTGATATCTCCAACATGGTTGTTATGTTGTTTTCTGTTTAGATTTGAAGTTCGTTATGAGTGTATTTACTTCCTCATTTTATTTTATTTGTGATCGAACGATGCTTTTAACTTAAATAGTAATTTAAGGTTAAATAATAACATTTATCATTAGGAAAATTAATTTAATGTTGAAACAAATTTAGGCTAGGATGTTTATCGTGGCACATAACCAATAATCTTGGTGTTAGTGATGACCAGAGGCCTACTTATTTATTATTCAATGGTTCTAATTAAATATCATTTATTCAGCCATAGGTTAAGTAGCTCAAATTGTTATTAGTTTTTTCCATGCCATGTAAATAAAATTTAGAAGCCATGAATCAAATAGGAAATGTTAATGGAATGTCTGATAGTAAATCGAAATTTTCGATAATGGACAGAAAACCAATTGTCACTTGTAAGTATTGTATTAATATATATATCAAAAAATGCACTGTTTATATTATTTGTCTTTACTATGCACTAGAATTTTGTAGTGAAACTTACTTGATGTAATTACTCTAGTATTAGGTGATTTTTTAGACAGGTTAACCTAAATTCTTGTGAACTTTTTAAAGGTTTAAAGAATGTTTGTGTAACGAATGTTACGTGCATAGTAGAATGATCATCAATGTCCTTACTTTAACTTAGCTTATGACCTTTTTTCAAGCAGTAAAAATGAAAATCGTTTCTCAGTCCTGCTTTATTGGTTAGGAATTTAATTAAGTGATAAAAAAAACCTGAGGTTGCAGGTATTTTATATTTACTAGATCATTATTTATAACAGGGGTTTTGTAAATAAATGGATACATTCCTGTGATAGAAGGCAAACTTGTCTTAAAAAATAAGATTTAGTACTGAGTTACTATTAAATTCCATGTCTAGCTTTTTTATCACAGAGTCAGTTCATTGTATGTTTTATCTGCATTTAACGTAATGCAGTATATCACAGTTGTATACATTTACGTGTGTGCTTTCTTATTTATGATTTAACTGTTTTAAGGTGATTTATAGTGATTATTTTAACCACACCTCTGTCCTCTTATTGCTATTTGATTTGTGTGTTTGTCTTTTAGATGCAGGAGATAAAGAATTGTTTTTGAGTTTAGAACCTACCTTATCAACAATATTGCCACAAGAACCAACTGAATGGCGTCGTTCTTATGGACGAGCCATTAAATCTGTACATGTTGCTGCTACATTTGTTCCATTCAGTAAAGAAGTTATGCCAAAAGATGGTGACTACCATCTTATTCAACAACCAAACTTTCATACATATTGGACTCAATGCTCAGTTAGTATTTAAAATTTTTATTACAGTACAACTCTGAATAAGAGCTAATGGAAATATGTAAAATAAATGTTATTTCATTTGGGATCAATTAAAATAGCACTGTTCGCATATGTTTCCAAATTGCCTACAGCATACGTTTCCAAATTGACTACAGAGCCTAGTTTAGCGTGAAAGAGTGATTTTCAGTATTTTTAAGCCAAACTGAGTTTGATTTTCATTTTGCGTCTTTCACTCATGATTAAAATAAGGTTATGTTTTTGAGGTTAGTTTTTTGTTTATTTCTAATGTTTTATTAATAATGTTAGGTTTATTGTTAATTATTTGCACTGGCAAGAGAAAGTTTTGTGAGTGTTTCACACCAGGTTTTTTTAAAACAGAAGTATAAACGGCGAAGTCAAAGGAAATATTGGACACATCCGTTGTTACATTCTAGAACAATAAGTAGCCACTTTAATATACTCTACTGTGAGTTACGGCAAGACGAGGCAAAAGTTTTTTAATTACTTCAGAATGTCTGTAAGTTGTTTTAATGACATTTCAAATATTTCAAGAAACAACTAGACGTGGCAAGATACAAATTAAATTTATAAATTAAAATTGAAATTAAAAGTTCAGCGTCGAAAGGCATCACTGTTCACTTCATATGTACAAACTATTCACTAGTAACTGGATTGGTCGGAAAAATCTCTTGGCAGCGCTGCTTTCGCTCTGGTGAGAAAGAAATTCACTGCTAAACCACAGCAGGGAGCAGCAACTGTATTTTTAGCCGCATTAAAGCAGTGTCGCAATCGCGTTGGTCTTAGTTGTAGTATTAAAATACATTGAAATTGGATGCAAGCTACTGAGCAGCGTTGGTGTGTAAGAGCTCTAAAGACAGATATATCTACATCCATTATTATTGAGTAAAAGTGAACGAGGAAAATATGTGATGAAATTTGTATTTCAACAGTTTTCTATCCAGGAAAATACATTTTTCTTAAAAAATATTTTTTACCCAAACGCATAATTAAATGCGTCTGTGGCATGAAACTAATTCCGTCCACAAAGAGTTAATACTCTTTTAGTTAATTATTAATAAAGTTCAGCTTAAATACAAGTACAAGAATTGTAAAGCTCACATTGTCACAAGTGTTATTGTTAAAAAAAGCATCAAACATAACAGGATAAAAATCAGACAGAACAAATTTGTTTTATCAGTTTTTAGCAGCCGATGTCGTAAAAATCTTGAACGTTTTTAAAATTAGAATAAGCCAGATTTTGAATTAAGTCTCCTAAATCCTCTCTCTCTCTCTCTCTCTTTACAATTATCCATTATGATATTAAAGATTTTTCATTGGTTTCTTTTTTACTACAGGATGTTGATACTTACAAACAATCATTAAGGGAAGATATTGAAGCTTGGATGAAAGCACTTGGAAAATATAACATTATAGACTGGATGATAGTGTTAGTAGAAACATACGATTTTAGAAAAACTAATAAATTATTACCAAGGACTACTGTTTTGGACAAAATAAGAAATGATTTTGGTGCTAAACATGCTGACAGGTGAGAAGTTCATGGGTTTTTTGTATGCATTATTAGGTAAAATTAATGGTATGTATAAGCTGTTCATATTTACTGATAAATAGCCTCAAAGGAAGGTATAAAATATAAATTAACCAATATGTCGATTGCGATAAAAATGATTTATTAAATTCAGTGGTTAGTGATGTTAATTACTGTATTACTTACTGGTTTGTGTGTCAGAGAAATACTATGTGGAGAATGTTTATAAATGTTAGGAGTATGTATACAAGCATACTTAAAAACATGCGACCCATATTAACCCTTCTGTACTGCTCTGCATTTGGTGCTACTGTTAAACTGTACATATCAAAACACGCTCCCAAATAAATCCATTTAGCTAAGTTTATTACTGATTAAAAATTACAATTAAAAAAAAAATTACAGTCTTATAATACGTATTGTTTTTGTGAATATAAAAACATGAAAATCGGTTACGCTTTACAGTCACTAGAGCTCGCAAAATATTCACACGCATGAAAATTGGTAGGTTCCTATTTCATATTTATGGCTTTAACGTGCTACAATTTCAGTTTAGTATAAAATTGTACATAACATGTTTTGGAGAAGAGAGTTTCATGAATTAAACAGTTTTTTAATTTGTATTTTGGGTAACATTTGGCTGAGTAATTGTAGTTAAAAATTTGTAGTATTTTCTAAAAAAATCCAAAAAATCTGAAATGCACCAGTAACAGGATGTAGTGTGGAAACGAGAGGGAGAAAAGGTTCCATATATCACAGCAAAGATAGGAAAAATTTACTCTCTCATAAACATCAGCTCAGCAACTGCGTAAACGTTCTATCTCTCTTTAGTCAATAATACACATCCCTACAATACGACTACAGAAGTACCAACCCTAAAGATGAAATATTCCCAAAGTTAAGCTATCTGAAAGATTGGTGAAGCAAAAACTTATGTTCAGAAACTTCACCCGGCTCATAGCAAGCACTATCAATAGTAAATACACGGTGTTGTATATCAAATGTGACTACATTTCAGCGCACATATTTTGAGATATCATACGCCCTGATAGCTTTATAAATATGACCGCTCGAAGCATGCAATTAGGACCTACCCAGACCTCGAATATGCGGTTCCCGCTGCAGAAGGGTTAACTTTTGAATAATAACGTGTATATATAAATATTATTATACTAGGACTAACCTACCAACGTACACATTTTGTGTGCGTTCAATTAAAATTTTTGAATTTCCTGGAGTACTCAGTTGTTCTTTTAGTAGCCTAACTAACACGGTAATGGAGGGCTTTAGATTGCAAATACATTGTCTTAAATTTATTTTTATGTTATCCAACATCCTATGTAGAATTTTTGATTCCTTATCTACCATGGTAGGAGTAGGAAGTTTTAAATTTTGACGTAAAAAAAATTTTAATTTTACTGAAGATATGTACAAGATACACGAAAGCGCCACAAACATTGGTAAGTGTTTTATGTTACCGTATTCTGGTGGTTAGAAATATATATTTCATTGTCTTAAATTTATATACTACTAAAAGTGGTTGCTATGCGCTTTGCTTCAAGTGGGGAAATAAAATAAACCAAGAAGGAAACGTTGGGAGGAATAGACTTAATATAATTGAGAATAATGTGTTAATGAATGAATTTAAAAAATAGAAATGCAAAGATTAAAGACGTTTAAAGTAACTATTTTTCAATACGGTACAAAAATGAATAAGATAATAAAACTAAGATTTGTTATTATTCAAAAATAAATCTTTATAATGCATCCTGCAGTTTTAAATATTTCTATTTCATATATGAATTAATACAATAATTTCACTAACCTTCTTTTTAAACTGCATCACCTTTATTTTAATTTTTACTTACAAGTGTTTCGGTGGATCCACCATCATCAGAGTAAATAACATATAATTGAAACTAAAAACATTATTTATTATAAATCTATAGAAGATGATACATCTTCAGTCACTTGTATAAAACTGATTTAAAATTAATTTATTTTAATTTATCCCTTCTCATATTTACTGTAGTTTGTTATTATTGATTATTATTTTGTATGTGTTCTTATATTTTCACAAGATGAAGTTCGTGAAAGAGCTGATTGTTATTTTGAATAGTAATGTAAAGATTTAAAATCACAACGACAAACAACACTGTTCAGAAATCTGTAACAATCATGTGACCAGCATGCTATGTGAGAGTAGTGGGGGAAATTGGCTAACCAGCTCAAACAAATAATGCGTTTGTGAGTACGATTCCGCCATTGTTCAAAAATTTTCTTTTAAGAAAAGTCTGCGGCAAAGTTAACTTAGTTGGTATTATGTTAGTAAATGTCTATAGTTTTCTGGTTTGAGAAATCGATTAAAAATAGTTCAAGCTGAATATTTTCAACTGTTGAGGAGTTACGATGTGTGTTCAGATATATGAGCCCCTGGTGGTGGTTGGGGGAGGGGGGGTTGTATCTCAGATTTAGGATTGTTCCTGGGGGTTTCAGAGGGTGAGGAACAAAAAGGTTGCTTGTATTTTTTCGCTCTGAGGCCTCGTTATGGGTTAGAATTTCCGGACATAGCCCGTTACATTCAGCTTTATATATGTATATATCTGCAGAACTTTATGGTGAACAATAAAACTAGTATTTATTGTTCAAACATTTTGATGGGAGTTATTCTATGGACTTGGTTTTAAAACGTAATAATTTCCAGACCTTAGCTGGAAATGAAGCATTCGACCTTGTAGTTTTTAGTGAATCGTAGTGTAGTGTTCTAACTGCTGCTTTTTGTAAAGGTGGTCTTATTTGAATATTTATTCTAATTCTTACAGTGATTACCACCTGTGATATTTATGTAATTGTAAAAAATTTATCTAAATTTAAGTTCATTTCTAAATAATCTTTATAATACATCCTCCAGCTTATATTCAGTCATATTGTAAAAATATTTAACTTTTCACTAACCTGTTACTACTGCTATAGCACTTGTTTTTTTATGTTTCTTGTACATAATCCTACTTTCTACTGACGTGTATCGATGGATTCATCATCATCAGAACACAAAAAATTGGAACTAAAATTTACGAAAGATGTATCTTATTTATACTTTTCTAAAGCATTTATTTTATAAATGACTAATAATACATCTTCTGTCAATTGAAGGGGTCAGCGGAAGAAAGTGCTAACCCACAAAATTTCCAGCATGATTTTTCTTAAATATTCTGTAAAAATAAAATATTCAGCACGTTTTAAACGGGATATTATATTTATGATCTTAAAAACCTAAACAGAAAATAACAAATGTTTAACAAAAATTCAAAAACATGGTTTGTAGATTTCAGTAAACTTTTAAAATGACGTTGTGTAAAATTATGTTGATGTGGATTAGCACTGTCTTCTTTCGACCCCTTCAATTATAATAAATTTTTCTTAAATTTCAATTTTGTGTACTCCGATTATGATGGATACACCAAAACATGCCAGTAGAAAGTAGAATTAGATAAAAAAAGGTAAAAAACAAGTGACTTAACTGCTGTAACAGGTCAGTGAAAAATTAAATATTTTTACAATAAGTTAATTTCTGTATGTACTTTAAACAATTATATATTTTTAGGTGCCTATCGGTTATAAATCCATTAAAATCTGAGTCAAGGTCTGCTGGTTCTTGGAGAGGTTTAATGGTCAACATGCGACTTTTATTATTAACAGCATATGACAGAACATTAGTACGTTTTGAGGAATTTATTAGAGATCAAAGGGAAAAACGAAATCAACCAGGGTGGAGCTTTTGTAAATATTTTTTATTACAGGAAGAACTGGCATTCGTTTTAGAAATGCTTGGTGTTTATGAAGAAGCATTAGTGCAATATGATGAATTAGATGCTTTGTTTACTCAATTTGTTTTAAATTCAAATCTTGGTGGTGAGTCTTTATTCTGTTTCTAATTAAAATTTTTTAAGTGATACTCATAAATTCTTCCGTATTATTGTTGAACAAAATTTGCAGCTTCTACAGAAATGTTATTGAATTTCAAATTTATTTCTTTATTGAAAAATGAAATTTCACACGTTTTTACGTTCTCTTACCCTGAATACATAGGGATGGAAAATATTGTTTTCATGTTGATTTTTCAAAATAGAGTTTTCACTGGAAGTAGAGTGTAGCATCAATTATTGATTTCTGCATCTGTATTTTAATGATCTGTAATGATTTTCTGTATCTTGCTCATCAAAATCGGTAAGACAATGGGAATTTTTAAGATTGTGGCCTTAGTATTTATTTTATGATAAAAGTGTGTGAATCAAAGTTAAACAAAATTAAAACCTTCAACTTTTATTTCAAGCAGTGTTTTCTACACAGTTTAGTTTAGTGTCAGTTAGTAATTTTCTGAATTTTTTTGACCAGAGGTTGATTTTATTGGTTATGTTTTTTGTATTACATTGTTATTAAGCCCGGCTACACACATATCTAGCAAAATTGCTTTAAGCAGAATCGTTTTTGTTTAAACTTGCTCAAACATTAATTTCCTATGTGTACGATAGGAATACTACACGCTCATCTAGCATGAATACAAAACGCTGTACAGCACGTTTGAGCATGATGGAGCAAAATGAAAAACCACTGTGCAGTATGTTTAAATGTGATTGAGCAAGAAGCAAAAACACTTTGAAGCATATTACAGCCTGTTTGAGCAGAACTGGCAGTACCCTTCTCACAAGCAACAACCATTGCTGGAAGGCAAAACATTTGGTTTTGTGCATTCACATAGCACACTGTCCTGTTGCACATTCTGGCTACTGGCAATAGATACGTGAATGTTGGCATTTTGTATTAAGATTGTTTCATATTGGCTGTGTATAATGAGGTAAGTTTTGAAAATGGAAGTCGATATTGAACGATTAATTGTCCTAGTCGAATAGAGGCCTCCAATATACAACTTTACATTAAAGGAACTTCATAACAAGGACCATGTTGAACGATTGTGGGAAATTTGATGTCATCACATTGTAATTCATCAATAAAATTTTGCAAAGTGTTTTCTGTTTCCCCTTTTGTCATTTATTGAATGTATCCATAAATGTTTGTTTGTCTACGTCTTTTCCCAAGCTTTTTCTATCCAATACCACAATATTACTTCTACATTATCGCCCAGCGTCATTGTGAATTCTAATTTCAGTTCTGCATTGTTTTCAGTAAAAACAAAAAGAGCTTCAAGCTGTAACGTTTTTGCTTGAAGCAGTTTTGCTACAAATGTAACAACCGGCCTAAACAAAAATATTTTTGGTTAAGCAAAATGCTTTTGCTTAAAGCAGATTTGCTAGATATGTTGGGCCAGCCTAATGATTAAACGTATTGTTCATTATTTACATTGGCAAGAGGATGTTGTGTGAATGTTTCACACCAAATTTTTTTAAACTAATTATTAGTTCATAAGTACTTCACAATGATTATTAACAATTGAAAAGCGATATGATTTTCTCAAGGATCATAAATATCTGATCTGATAGATATACTCAATAAACTTTTATTACACTAATAAAAATATAAGTTTGCATTATTATATCGTGCAATTGGTAAAAATATTAACTTTACTGATGTGTATTTTTTATAGAAACTTTCTGAACATTATTTTGGAGTAGGCTACCCTTAATAGACAAAACTTACTTATTTTAGATTATTTTTTTGCTATTCTGCCATTATCTTTTATTTATGTTTTGCAAAACTTAAAATAAAATTTTTGGTCAAGGTAAAATTTGCTATTGTGGATGAATGCCAGGTTTTTATAATTAAGTAATTGGATTCTCAGTTGTTTTTTTTTTTATTATTTACAGTGTTTTATTTATGTACGAAAATGTTCTTACAATAAATTCCTATAGATATGCAACTAATTTCCTCGTTTTCAATTCGTGATTTCTTGAAGGTAGTTATTGTGATTGTTCTATCTTATAATTTATAAATTGTAATCTAAATAAATTTTAATTCTAATTTTTAAATGTATTTTGTTTTGTAGATACACCAGAGTGGTTGTCTGGTTTCCAGGGGCCATTGGAAACGTGGCCTGGTTTAACATTAAGCCATACAGTTAACAGTGAATTAAGGCAGCTTATACAGAATAATTCTATTTCACTTTTACAATTTCGTAGTTACCTTTTCTCCAGACAGTGTTCAATGCTTTTGTTCTCATTTAAACCATGGGAGGTAAGTCTACTTTTTATTTAATTCAGAGACAGATTTATTTATTTTAATTTTGCAATTATAAAATGTTGTAATATGATGGGGGACCCAAAAATAACCAGACTGAGAGTGCACTGTCATTTGTAGATGTATTAGAGAGTTCTCCCGCTACACGGGGCTACATGGTGAGAGATCTTCAACAAACAACTTTCCAGGCGGCATCAGTTTATAGGTTAAAGTTGGATGATACTGTTGTGTTTCTCTTACTGTTGTCATGTTCCACCTGCGATTGCATTAAGCATCAAGTCAATCTTCCACTGGCTTGACGCTTGCTTGGTTTCTGGGTCATACCCGTAACACCAACTCTCATCACCTGTAATGACTTTGGTCAAAAAGTTTGTATCACTTGCAGTCTCGTTTTTCAAGTCCTGAGGAACATATTTAGCAGCAACACGTCTCATTTGCAAATTCGCTGGCACAAGACTCACGCCTGTCTCTTCAGATATTTCGTCGATCAAGAAACGACAATCTTGGTTAATTTTTTGGTGCATTTTTTCAAGTTTGAATTGTCTTGAGATGTTGAAGGGCGCCCAGAATGAATATGACCTTCAACACTCATCTTGCCATGTTTAAAGGGCCCAAACCTCTTGAAAACTTGTGTGTGGCTCATATCATTATCTTTGAAACCCTGTTAAAGCATTTGCTAAGCTTCTGTTGTCGGTTTTTCAAGCAGGAAACAAAATTTTAAACACACTCTTTGTTCTTTTATATCCGCCTTAACGACATCGCTGCTGGAAGACAACTACAGTAAGAGACTACAATACATCACTATGATCAAACATTAACCTACAAACTGACGTCTGGGCAGTTTGTTGAAGGTCTCTACTCCCTCTGTCTTGTGGGAGAACTTTCTACTACATCTACAAATGACAGCACTCTCAGTTTGATTCCTCCTCAGTTTGGTTCCACTCTCGGTTTGGTTTTGGGTTCCTCCTCGTATTGTTTAAAACCATTTAATCAAGTATACTGTTGGTCTTGTATTTGACAGAAATAGTGACTTACAAATTTAAAGTTAATTGATAAAGAATTAAAAGCGTCTAGATGGGAAGAGTTGGTCGGTGGCTGTGGCGGGCGAAGTTGTTTTGATAGTCGAGGAGATAGACAACACAGCATCTTGTTATCCTGCAGAGTCATTTTCTTCCCTCACAGGAGTGCGTTAATAGTTGTTTTGATGGGCCCAGTAGGCATTATGGTTGGTTGAGGAACCGCTATTGTCTAAGGGTGACGCTTATTTATGCATATAGAACGTTTTACACTTGTTTACAAACTCTTTAATATTCTCCTGAAGTAGTTCATAAAATGATGGCTCAATTACTAACTGATTTTCTAAAATAAAATTGTTTGAACCTATTTTGCATTCATGTTTTTTTCTTTATAGTTCAAAGAAAATGTTTAATTTTTGTACTGTATGTTTTACAGGTAGCCCAAAGGACTTTACAATTTTTACATAATTGTATAAATGAATTAAATATATTAGAAATTCAGAGACCTCCTGGTGCCGTGGCATGTTGGGTATTCCTTTGTTGTAGAGAAGTTTTACAGACTTGTGAAAAATATAATGATAGTGGTCAAGTTGAAGCATATTCTCTTTATACAGCAGCTTTATGGGCATATGCTAGAGATAAGGTATGAAATTTATTTGTATTTGATTACATTATTGTTTATTTTGGAACAACACAAAATGAACACTGAGCCCAAAAGTGTGGTTTTACAAAGGCAGTTTGTTTTATCTGTAATATAGCTGCCTGAATATTTCAACTAATGTTAGTGATTAATCGTACTTATCCTCAAAAATTACATCACATCTTATTAACCCTAGATCATTATTTAACTTAACATTTTTATGGCATCTAATTGAAAAAATTATCGCTCGTCCAAACTATATGAGTGTCAGTTAACCAATTGGTAGTTGTAACAATGAATGTGACAATTTACCCAATGATAGCCTTCGCTGTTACCATTGATATTACGAGAATATATAATTAAAACCAATATGGCTACAATCCAGGTAAACAAAATGACTTCATAAACTAATGATAAATGCTAAAATGCATTATATGAATATTTTTATTTTAGGAGAAAAGTAACATTCTTCCCATACAAACTGAAAAGTAACAAAAATGTCTTGCTACTGTCAACTATGCATGACTTGAAGTTAAAGGCACACCACACACACACACACACACACATGATAAAACTTATGAAGTAGTTGACAGCCTTGTTCAGATGTGTCGAAATGTCTCCTGTAGTTGCAAAACAAGGCACTGGGTACTATTTGGTTTTCAGTATCCAAAATATTATGACAGCTCAGCTACCGGGTTCAGGCCTAGCTCTGCCTCAGTGGCGGTTGGGTCCCCACTGCAGCGTGACAGTGGTGGCCCTCAGAGCCCCCAGGTTGGGTCGGCATAGGCCATCAGTAGATAGTGCAGCCGAGATGCTTCTCTCCGGTCCCGCGCTAAACTCTTTCTTCACTGTGGTGCCATCAGGCACGTATGGGCTTTCTTCAGCGGTCAGGTAGATGAAGGCTGATCGGTGCAGGAATGTGCATCCGCCACCGGTAGCATCAACCAGGGATGGTGCGTCTGGCCTTGGCTGGGCTCTTGTTTCTTGTTCTTTCCAGTTCAGGTGCTGGGTGGTTAGTGCGTCTCGTAGGCCAGTGCGGTTGCTTAAATCTCGTCCGGCAAGTCACTGTATGGTGGAGGGGAGACTTTGCTCCCCATGGCAGGTTCTGGGACCGTATGCAGGCGCTAATAATTGTGGGCCAGTCGGCGACAAAACATAAAAGCAATGAAAAACTTTGAGTTGAAAACAATAATTTGAGGAACCAATTTTATTGTGCTTGAACCCTGTGTATTTTTAAACCTCTTAAGCAACCAGTGACTATCATGTCATTGACATTTCATTTTTGTTACAACCTTAGAATACTTAAAGTTCAAAATTTATTGACTGAATAGAAGTTTATGAACAGTTTGGGACAAACCAAATTATACAAGCTCAACAAGTTTATCACAGCAAATATTTTTCCTGGAAATGATGTCACTCAGATTTCATTGTGTAAATTTATTCCCATGGGTTAGTTAGTAATAAATAATATGTATACTCAGAAATACATATCTTGGTTGGTATGGAAGATTTATGTTCTTTATATTTTTCTGCAGCTAGGAGAGCTGGGAGAGTTGTGTGGTTTACTACCGGACTGTGAACCAACTAGTGAACAGCTACATACAGTTGTACTTCTATCTGCAGGAATTGGTGATGCCCCAGCAACTCATCCAACAGCACCATCTCCTACTGATCATCTTAAGGAAGCACTATCTTCAAAAGAAGCTTTCAAAAAGCAATATTTAGTGCGTATTTGTTTATTATTAGATACAACTGTATTAGTAAATATTAACCTGTAATCTTCGCATAGCCGAACAATCAGTTTTGCCAAATGAGTGGTGTAGTACGCGACAAAACATATTCCAATGAGCTCAATAAGAGTTAGAAACCATTAAAAGTTATATTTATCTTGTAGAGAATTCTTCAAAAAAACTAATGACGTTTACAGAAATAGAATATGTTAGGAGGGAAATATTTCATTCCATTTTAGTGTGGTGGTAGACTAGAAAGTTGAATGAATTTGATGTAAATGAGAAACCACAAGCAGCCCGTCAGTAAGTCAACTTACAAACTTGATTCTTAGTTTGTGTGAAAGCTGTGATGTTTCTGCATCGCAATTTGATCATAGTGGGTATGGTTGAGTTGATTTTATGTTTCTGGAAGGAAGTAAAGAAAGGGATGGGCGTTTGCCCATCCCTTTCTTTACTTCCTGTAATCCGTTTTAATTCCACTGTGGTCTAAAAAGTGAAATCACGTCATTGTCCTCCCCCCTACAGAGTTGTAAAATATACCT
This sequence comes from Catonia carolina, assembly GCA_035578175.1. Classification (NCBI taxonomy): domain Eukaryota; kingdom Metazoa; phylum Arthropoda; class Insecta; order Hemiptera; family Achilidae; genus Catonia; species Catonia carolina. Next base: position 455,371 of record JAQMRL010000011.1, read on the forward strand.
ATTTGTAGAGAAAACTATGCTTTTCAAACCATTGCTTTTAAACTAATATCTAACTGTATGAATGGCTGTATGACGTCATCGCAAAGAAATTTAAAAATATCCATCCCTTGCTTGCCAGCCGGCTGAGCTACCCTGTTGCTACTTTTATATTAAAGGTTTTTCTTTTACTGACTTGCCGTGGGAACAAGTATAAGCATTTTATTCTTTTTACTTTACATGTCTATTTCACTTACTTTATTATTTTCTTTTATTTATGTTACTTGAATACATATTATTTAACGCTGCTACTACAAAATACTTTTTACATTTTTTATTACTATTTTTTAAAATACTAACTGATAATATGGACTGTTTAAATTTTTTGAAAAATTGCTATAGCAGGTTTAAGAAAAACACAATTTTAACCTTTGGGATCCGAGGAAAGTTTTAAAGGTACTTGCCAGAAATCCCAACTATTTCCACTAGGTATGTGTGGGGAAATCCCAGCCTAATTCGTAAGAATTGCAGGTTTTGCAAAAAAATTCTGTATTTCTGTTATTTATTGATAGATTTTTATATTTTTTTTTATTTTGTTTCTACAAAACTAGCCTAAAACATACGTATTACTAAAATTGTATATTCACACATTTAATAAATTTGACTAGCCAAAAAACTTTTTTCCAAAATTTTGACTTTGGAATGAAGTACGGTACTCAATAAAAAATTGTAGGACCATCTCATTATTTTTTCTAAAACTAAACTTTAAAATAAACAAGCACACCAAATTTCATAACAATATGTTCATAAAAATGATAGATATGAATTAAAATGTAAAATAAAGTCCTTTTCATTTTTGTGATAAAAACAGCATTTCTAAAAGGTAAGAATGTACATGATATACATGTTACAGTTGCTAATATTTACTACGTGTAATATAAACTTAATTGTAAATATAAATATTTACTAGATAGGTTATTCACCAAACAGAAACAAAACAATACTGGCGTAAAATGCATTGCACAGCTGTGTAAACAAATATCACAAGTTTCTAAAGCCCACTAATTCATCGTCGTCTTATCAAATACATATGCAATTAAAAGTGCCTTTGATTACATCATTCAAGAGAATAGTTCTTTATGATTAAGTACATATAAAAACCAACATTTATGTTTAAGTAGTGTTCTTAAATAAAAATATAAACGTCCGTATATCCGGATACGTTGGGATTGTTAGCAAATACTCGCAATGTCCGTATATACGGAAGTTGGGATTTTTAGCAAATACCCACGACATCCGTAAGTACGAACGTTGGGATCCAAAGGGTTAAAAGTAGTTTTTTAAAACTAACTGTCAAACATTTTTGAACGTACCATATGATTTCAAATTTTTGGGATGGAAAGTGGATAAAAAAAATGAGTCGTACAGCGAGTTGATGGCTGATGTGTTAGGAGGGGAAACAATTTGAGCATATAGGAGTATTTAAAATATATTGACAGTTTTACAATGTTGCTCAGCAATGAGCTCAGGTTGAAAAATGTGATCCAGATCATGTACAGTTACTGTATCAATAAATATTACTATCTGACCAATGAAAATATTGTTTATTTCATAAAATGTTGGCTCATATTCAATCAGTACTGAAGAACCTTAATTTAAGGGATAATTGTTGTACCAATTCAAGAAAAAAGTAAACAGAAACATAATCATCAAGAATATGATATTGGTACTTGACCGAAACACCTATTCACTGAATTTGTGTAAAGGTCATCCAAGGTAAATGGCCTTGAAAATCACAATTAAATTTCTTAAACCATTGTAAAATTATACTAAAATGAGAACAAATTTTTTGGGCTGGGAGCTGTCGCCACATTTTCCTTACAGTCCAGAATCGAAAAGTTCACAGAACAGTGGGACAAGTGTCAAAATTGTACTTTAGACTATATTAAAAATTAGTGAAGGTTTCATTGTCATTGAATAAATTATTTTCTCTTTATCAATTTTTTTCAGTAATTAATGAATGTCTCTTGTATTTCTGGGTGTAAAGTTGTTTACAGTAAACATAAAGTGTTTATTATGTATAGTACTAATTGATTTAACCTATTGAGGTTAAAGATTCTCGGTATTTATTTCTAAAGTGTTTCTGTTTTTATAAGATTTATAAGGAAAAAAAGGAGTAGAGAGTCATATGTTTTACTTCACTAGTTTCATTTAAAGACAGTCGACCCAAAAATTAATAACTCTCAATCAATAGTCTTCTAGTGTTTTTAATGGGTTCGAATCCCATTCAGGCATGGGATATTTTTATAAGTTACAAAAAATAATTTCATCCTTCACCGTCTGCATTAGCAGTAATTGCAGAAGAGTCAGCCGTTAAAACAAAAAAATATATATATAGTGTTTTCAAAACAGTACCTTGTTCAATTAATTTAATGAGAATAATTGTTGACCTTTTTTTTAGCAGAAAGGTCAACAAATTAAAAGTTGTTACTGAATTCAGACCTGATTTAAAGTATTATGAACATTTTTTTTATGACATGTTTTTTGAAAGTTCCAGGTTTTGTTGGAATTCCTTTGAATCATATTAATGTAATGCTAAATTTTGTTTGTTTATTTTTTCTTATAGGAATTATCTGAATTGGCCATGGGAACATATAAACATATCTCTCGAACACGATCTGCTCATCTAATAGGAAAGGAATTGTCTGCTTTCTACAGGCGTGTTGGAGACTTGCAAACTGCCTCATTATTTCTAGTCAATGCGTTAAGGTCTTACGAGGAGGATGGATGGGTTAAACTAGCTACTCAAACAAGATTGGAGCTTGCGTCTTGCTATCGTGATTTAGATGACAAAGAAAAGTAAGTATATTTCTTAGATGCTATAATATTTCATAAAGTTTTTAACTGATTATTGGTTGTTAATAACTCAAACAAAAATGTAGCTTATAAAGTTACAAAAAATTTTTAGTAGAAGGAACTTTATAAAATTTCATTTTTTTTATGAAAATGATATAATGAAAAAGTAAAATTTAATGTAAGATTCAGTCATACTGAGTGAGGGTACTGAGCATTTATGAGGTGCAAGTGAAAATAGTTTAAAAATCAAGTTCTTCACTCTCCTAAATGTTTTGTTTCTATTTTTATGTTTTTCCCTTTTTTATCTTGTTTGTCTTTACACTATATGTGCCTGACATCAAAGTATCCAGTTAGGTACCAGACTCTCATGTCCAGATATTTTTCCATTCCCACAGTTCCGTACCTCTCTTCGTACTTAATCTGCTTAGAGAGATGATTTTCCAACTCTGAAAAATCATAACTGTTTCAATTTCCGATGTTTATATCAAATTTCCTCTCCTTCATTTCATTTTGTTTATTCTGAATAGTGTAATTATTCATCCTAGGCAGGCTGTTAGCCCTTACCCAAAGACTAGTGTTGTGAAGGGCTGCTTCCCCAAGTCATTTTGACCTACTGCACAAAAAAGTTATTAGGTCCATAACACAAATCAATGAAACACAAATTGACCCAGTGTTTTGCTGGGATTTCCACCCAATCTTTTACTGGGTTACTTTATTTAGCTAGTTTACCTCTTGCAGTTGAAGTAAGGGAGACTAACAGAATTCTCTTAATAAATTTGGCTTGCCCACTGGTGTAATGGTCAGCCCAGCTGGCTTGTATTCCAGGAGTCCTGGGTTCGATTCCATATCAGGTCTGACATTTTTTCATTTACGTTTTACCTACGCACGAGCTAAAGCTTTTATCGGCATTGTTTGTCTTTTTTTAGGTTATCAGCTAAAAGGCTGGTTTAAACCTCCAGAGGCTTTACTGGTAAAACAAGGAGTGAGATGGTTTACCAAAGCCTTTGTGACTGAGTGGAAAAGTATGCATATCAGCATGCTGGGCCCTCTGAAAAGCATCTACTTTCCACTCTTTAAATGACAACTTCACTTCATTCACCTCATGCTCTGGCTGTGTATTGAAATTTATTACTCTCACGCGAGATAACTCTGACTAGTGTCTTTTACTCCTCTACCTCTTCTGTTCTTAAATGCTTTACTGGTATAATTGGCTGACCATGTGATAACAGAACTATTTTTTGTAGTCCTGGAACTAGCAGATCGAGTGCAAATAATTTAACACCTGTCTGTTATGGGCAAGTATAGGCATCATCACCCATCAAAAAAGTATTTCCTTGTATTATAAATGACTAATGTTTGGTACCTTATGCTTAATCACTATGATCGTCTGAGCCAAAGCCCTACCTAGGCAATTCCCAGCGCCCTCTTTTCTTATCTACACAAAATTATTAATAACTAACAGTTTCTAATTATAATGACTTTTAGAACTTTAATGTTAAGTTATTGAAGTGTCCATCTCCCTTTTCTTTGTGGAGTTAACAAAACTATGATGCAATAGTTTAAAAACTATTCATGCCTTTGTCTGAAGATTAACCTTTTACGATTGTATATAAAATATTTTATTCATCATTTATGTTGCAGGTATACAAAAATGTGCATTTGTTTAGCAAGTTCTCCTGACATAGATATTGATAAAAGAACATCGTATTTTGAAGAAGCTTGGAAAACTGTTAAAGAAGTAAAACCAGGTATGCTGTCATAAATAAGATTACATTTAATATAAATATATTACTGTATTTACTCGCATACGATGCGCAACGTTTTTCTAACAATCTAATGCGAAATTTGTAGGTGTGCGTCATATGCGAGTTTTCCTGATAGATAAAATACCAGTATGAGGTTGGATTTACGATAATCTAAATCCCCAAATACTGTTTGGTGGTTAGCCATTTTTGGTAGAAGAATGTTTGTGTAAACAAATGTAATTTGTTTGGATTTAACAATGACTATAGCACTAATAACAATTATTGGTGCGTCACATCCGGTGTAAGGCTTCACAACAACAATGTCTGTTCAATTCGTCTTCTTTGGGGATTTTCGTATATATGGTAAACAGACCGTTTACGTACAACTCATACATTTCAGTTTACAGCCCATTCAAGATTAGGTGCGTATTTAGTGTTTATTAAGTGAAAATGAGTTTTGCGAAGCATTTGCGTTGATTTACTGCTGGTGAAAAATTAAAAGTTTGTCTTGAATCAGAAGAAATTAAAGTATGACATTCCAGAATCCTGTGTAAGAGATTGGAGAAGGAAAAACTAGAAGATTAGATTCCAATAAAAACAAAAAAGCATTTCACGGAGGAAAACAAAAATTTCCATTAGTAGAAGAATAGCTATTGTTCTCATTGAAGACCGTCAACAGAGCCGGCAACTTTAAAGGCGAAAGAAATTATATTCATAATTCTGTAATTAAATTTGGTTGAGTAATTGTGTGGAGCTTCTAATAAGAGTTTTAATTACCTAGATTATATTATTTTTTAAAAACTTACTCTTGTTTTTGGGGTGTTTGTCTTACATGAGGGCGCGTTGTGCACGAGTAAATACGATAAATGTAAAGGTTTCATGAAACGTGAAGATGAGTGACAATGTGAGTATAGGAAATTTCCCTATTCCATTCTGTACTATAGATAGAGTATAAGAAAGTAAAAAATATATGGTGTTCATTTTTACCCAGCAATATTTGAGTAGTAATAATTTCATGTACTTTTTGTTTTACAGATCCTCGATGGACAACAGATTTAGCTGACGCTTTTTCTTTTGTTAGTGTATCTGTATACGTATTAGAAACTGAAATGACTGTTGAAGCAACTATTGAAATAAATTCTCAATTTCCTCTTCCTGTTAATTGTAAATCTATTGCTCTCTCTGTTGAACCTGTGTCTTCTGCCAAAAAAGATGCGAGATCGAATAAAAAAATCAAAGAAACAAAGGCTGATCTAGATCCACAGTGTGATAAACATCTTGTTAAGTAAGTTAAAATTGTATCTGGTGCTACATTTAATTTTTTTCTTAATTAAGAACTTAATAGTTTATTCAACTCCTTTTTCATTGTTAGGGATCTTGATAGTAGAACCACGATTCCTTTATTAGACAATAGAGATCATCAGCAATATGCGCAGTGACAAGCCCCACCCACTGATGTCACTGGTTACCAACAACAGCCGAGGCATGATGCATACGGTGTCAGTCTGTGTTTTGCCATTGAAACTAAATTGAAGTGGATAAATGCTTGCAAGCGGGCCAATTCATTTTCTGCTGATAGTAGTTGCGTGTGTTTAGTACATTTCAACGAATCGAATTATGTATGCGATTTAAAGTCTGAGTTGCTACATCTTCCATTAAAACGTATCTTAAAGATGATTCCGTCCCACATTTAAATTTGCCGATTTGTAGTGCCATTCTACGTCCGGTAAATCCAACTTGTAGTGAACATGAAAATTAAGCAGAGAAATGATACGCTCGTAAGGAAGTTTATGATATCTTAAACTCATCATCCAATTACAACACAGGCAGTTCATAAAATGAAAGGATAGCCGTAGAGGAATGTATGCCTCTTTTTAATGAAGAACCGCCAAATTTGAATGTTCCGCATATAGAGGAAACTGATCTCTTAAAACATGAAAATACCAAATTAAAAGAAGAAAACAAGTTACTTTGAGAAAAACTTCAGGCTGTAAACGAAGAATTATTAAAATTAAAATCGATTTCCCGTGTGAACGTACCTAAACCGCTATGTTTGTGAAAACAATGCTAAAATCCTACAGTCACTAGACACTAACTGAGTTGTTCGGGACCAGACTACGTCATCACTCATATTATATCTCACAGCAGCTGTGCGTGACCGCTACCATCTAGTATAGTAACCATGAGTAGAACTCAGGATGTACCTGCTATACTGAAGGACAGCTTTAGAACAATCACTAAACAATGCATGTGGGTAATCTTTTTATAGGCTTCTAAATAGTGTTGGCAGTGCACACCTATTGACTTGCTTCAAGAAGCCCTTAGTTAAATCATTAAAAATCTTAATTCTGGCAGTTTCAGTGGATGATAGTTTATATTGAAATTATAAAACAGAGTGAGAGTATTTTATTACTTTCTCTTACCTATATGAATATGTAGGAAGGAAACTATCGTTTTCATGTCGATTTTTTGAAATCGAGTTTTCACCGGATCTACTCATTTTCAGACCCCCTGAATCCAAAAAACATGTTTTTAGCGATTGGTCTGTGTGTGTGTGTGTGTGTGCGTGCGCGCGTGCGTGGGTGAGAGTGTGTGTGCGTGTGCGTGAGAGTGTGTGTGTGTGTGTGTGTGAACAGAATATCTCTAGAATGGAACATCGTACGAACTTGAAACTAAAATTACATACACTACCTGACCCGACACGAACATTATCATTAAAAACTGGTCCTACAATTTTTTTTTTAAAATCGCCATGTTTACAAAGTTTTTTTATGCTCTATAAGATAGGATAGACACCATGTCTGCTGAAATTCTTAGGGAGGCTGTTTTCTCATAAAAAAATGTTTTTTTAAGATTGCGACTTTAATATGCATTTTAGCGCAAACATGTATATAATTAAAGTTGTAGAGAATTTAAAATCCTACTACTTTTATTTTAAACATTTTTTTGAATAACGCTTATTTTAGCAGTAATTATCGATTGTCTGTTTTTTCCCACAAAAACGTGTAAAAAAATCGATTTTTTTAAGATTTCAGCCTCAGTATGCATTTTACAACAAAAGTGTATATAATCAAACTTATAGAAAATTGAAAGATCTACAACTTTTATTTATAGCATTTTTCTCTACAGAGCCTAGTTTAGAGTGAAAGAGTGATTTTCTGTATTTTTAAGCCAAACTGGCATTAATTGTAATTTTGCGTTATTCACTCTTGATTAAGATAAGATTATGTTGTTAGAGGTTAGTTTTTTGTTTATTTCTAATGTTTTATTATTAATTTTAGGTTATATTGGTCATTATTTGCTTTGGCAAGAGAAAGTTGTGTGAGTGTTTCACACCAGATTTTTTAGTAATAAATATGTTAAAGCAGATACGATTTTTGAAAAACACAATAAAGCATAATCAAGAAGAATAATTTCTAACGTAAATAATAGACGATTAAACGATTTACACAGGAGTACCAGGCTGGTTTTTTGGTAGTTGCCAGCCACAACTAAACGACTGAGTGAATAAACGAAATGATTAAATAGACGGTTAAGCGAAACTGACAAAATAGGTAGGAAACGAAGTGAAAGGACATGACATTACATGGGAACACACACTATTGGCCAACAATACATAATAAACAAATACGCACTTACCTTTAATCCAGTAATGATAATTCACAATTGTAGAAAGCGCATGCTGGATAGCACTAACAAACATCACAAAGAACAAACGCAAAAGTTCACAATATATAGACATGAGCAATCGAATATAATAATTCACACAAATTAAATAGCAACAAACGACTTGAGTTCATAGCGAACGAAATGAATGTAAGAACGAAACAAGATTGTAAAAGCTGGCAGCGCGGTAGCGTACCCACGCCAAGCTTTACACGCAACAGAAAAGCGCGCACCCATTCATTATGAATGCTGAACCAACAGTGAGCAATTAGGGAAGGCGGATATGAAGGGAAGTAGAGGGAGAAATGACGTGATCGGTTAGGTCATACGGAAGCAACAAGCAAATTTGAAATATTAACAAGGCGGGATTTACGGATCTATTTTGTCAGTATGAAGTGGCGTTAACAAAATATAATTATCAATGTTCAATATTGTTATTTATACCGGCATTTTTTCATCGCATATTTTCATATATCGCCCATTGTTGCACTGCTTTTAAAACTAATTGTTTCAAAATTAGTTAGGTATATCTGTAATTGTACAGAGGTTATGTAATAATATAAAATGATAAAGAATTTTAAATTGTGTTAACACTTTGTATTTGCAGAGGAGGTAAAGAGGATTTACGTCCAGTGAATCCAATGCAGAGGAGGTATAGTTTTAAGGAAGGTTTAGAAGTTCAACAAGATAAAAGTTTAGCCGCTGCAAATTTCATTTGTCCTAAACTAAAACAATATACTAAGTAAGTTTATATTTTTTATTCTTTAAATGTAAAATAATTTTATCATCATAGATGAGTACATGCAACTTAAATATTAATCTTATGTTGTACTGTTTTAAAAAGCTCTACTTTCATTCTGAACTAAATACAAGTGTTTGATTCTGAACCAAATTTTTTCAGGTATTTTGAGATTATGTAGTAAAATTTAAAAAAAAATTATTACTTAAGCAAGATTTTATTGTTTCAGCAATTCCTTTTCTGTACAAATCAAACATTTTTATAGGAAGTAAGTAATATGTAACAATTATTTACATAAATATAGGATGGTACGTATGTCACTTTCCTCTACAAAAATGAAAATTGTGAAATTAAACCAAATCAAAAAATTTATTATCAATTGTACATACATATAGTGCGATTTTATCGAAATCGTTCAAGCTGTTAACTAAACTTTGTATAATGACTTAAAATTGATTTACAAGTATTGGATAATAACTGTTTTTCTTCATTAATGAAGATAAATGCATTTTCAACTGACACTTTTAGTTCATTTAGGTTTTACAGTTTTAAAGAAAACCACTAATTCCTTAACAATATCCCTTACAATGAAACCCCGTGTTTGCCAGTCCGGCAAGCTTTGGGGTTGATTGTGCTATGGTGACCGATCCATTTACTAAACTTAGATATTAAAAACAATTTAAATTTGTATTCCAAAGTGAACTGGAGCCCCATCTTGTTGTTACCGGATGAGCGATTGTTAATTATAATTGGGAAACGTTACTTCCTGCAGCATCTAAATATTTCAGACTTAAAATTTCTCTCAAAAAAATGAAGTTATAAAATGTTTTTGTATTACAATCCTCTAGAAAAAAAATAATGCACCACTCAAAATCTGTCCTTATACTGTAACACCAGCCACATCAGCTCTGCTTGGATTATATGATGAGTATATTTACGTGACCAAAAGTGCCATTTTTTAACATGCCCATGTAGTTTAATGCATGCTTCATCAGGCCACAAAATTTTATCACAAATAGTTTGGATCTTCATGACACAAACAGTGATGCTGTGATTGCATTGTTCTGTGGTTAGTCGCTACTAACTCACAAAACTGCAATCACTTAACAAGTTGCTCCTCATGAAGAGCATAGAGTAGATATGGACAGTGCAACTGAAATTTTAAATCTTGTAAAATTCTTTGTACACTTCTTCGCTCTATGTTAAATTCAGAAGAAACATTCGTAGTTGATTTACTTGGTCTGGTTACAAAAGCTTCAGCAACCTTCTGTAGGGTTTCTTCATTATGAATCGATTGTAGCTGATCAAACTTTTGTCTGTTCGCAACTGAGGTTTTCAATGATAAATATTTTATTAAGCTAAAAATTTCATTGCTTCTATCTTTTTGCTAAAAATTCCGTGTTTTGTGTCTTTAACTATTGTAATGTTTATTGCGGGTTCTTTTGAGTTGTGTTTTTTATAAATAACAAAGCTTCCTTTCAGATTTACAACAAGTGTTTATTTACAAATTAATTACTTACACGAACTATGACAGTTATAACTACTAGAAAACTACCATAAACTACTTACTTATAATCAAAATAACTAATTCCTTACTTGCAGTTATACCCAATCACAACAATAATACACCACTTGCCTGTCATAAATTAAATTTCAATAGGTGACACACAAAACTGGTTCCTACTGTTTCACTTGACACTATTCAAGACAAACTCATCAACTGACTCAAACATGGATATGTCATATAATCAGCTGAATTTTTTAAATCATAAAGAATAACTAGAATAATTTAAACAAAAGGAATAAAATAGAGTAATCCAGAAATAAATAACGCAATTGAGAAATTAATACAACAAACATTAAAGAGTAATAGAACCAAATTTGTACCTTCCGCTCTGTACTAGAAAAACAATTTAACAAAGACATATTGGTCTTTGTCAGTGATCAGCTGGTTATAAAATACACTTGTCAAAATTGGTCCCTCACACAAAAGATGCAAAGTTTCCCACTCATATTTTCCCAAATGGCACAGTATGTTAATCTTTGTATACCTAGTAATTCTCGTATTTATTTATTTTACTTGTTTTCAGGAGACAAGATAGTCATGGTAGGTTTAGAAAATTATCAACTAATAATCGTAGTGATTATACGAGGTCTGTTTATGCAGAAAATATTACACTTAATTCTGGTCACAATTCAGTCATTTTAAGAGCAAAAGTAAGTAGTTAATTTATACTTCCATGTTTATTCTACTTTTTTTTGTTTTTGTTTTTTTAACGTCCGGCTGTTCTGATGTGGGGTAACTGATAAAATATGTACGAGGGTTGTCCAAAAATTAAAGACCGTTTTCATTTTAAAAAGCAGGAAAATTTTATTTTAACAAAAAAGTACATGGAGTTGTAAGTACATATAAAAACTATTTTTCAACGTAGTCCCCGTCAACATCTATGCACTTGCTTAGCCGGGGGATAAGCTTCTTAATGCCTTGGTCATAGAAGTCTCCCGCCTGTGACCGCAACCATTTCTCCACCTCTTCCTGGACTTCTTCATCAGTCTCGAAGCGTTTTCCAGCCAAATGTTGCTTCAGGTAAAGGAAAAGATGGAAATCGCTCGGTGCCAGATCAGGACTGTAAGCAGGATGGCTAAGAACGTCCCATTTAAAGGAATCCAGGAGCGCGGTGGTGACCGCCGCAGTGTGGGGCCGAGCATTGTCATGCAACAAACAGACTCCCTTGCTCAATCTCCCTTGGCGCTTGTTTTGGATCGCTCTTCGAAGCTTTTTTAAGGTTTCACAATACCGAGCAGCGTTAATTGCGGTGCCATTAGGTAAAAATTCGACAAGATGATTCTTGTCGAAACTTTGTCGACGGATGATTTCCTCCCCCTCCCTTCTTCGTCATGGACGTTGGTTCTGCCACTTGAAAACTCTGTACACCACTTCCTGACATTGTGTTCATTCATTACATTACCGTAAATGGCCTTCACACGTCGATAAATATCGACAGGGCGCAATTTTTCCGTGTGAAGGAATCGGATGACGGAGCGAACTTCACAACTGGCGGGATTCGGTACTGGGACATCCATCGCTAACGACTGCCAAGGACACACTAATAAAGGTACAGATGTGCGCGACGCCTCATTTTAGAGGGGAGAGGCGAAGCCACAAGGTAGTTCTGCCACCTAACGGAATATTTCACCGGTGCGGCGGTAAAATTCAAACGGTTTTTAATTTTTGGACAACCCTCGTAGGATGTACTACAGAAGGAATAAGAAGTAAGAGTAGATAACAGAGAAGGAAAAAATTAAAAAAAATTCATTGCTGAATACTCTTCATTGTTGGCTATTTGCTGTTTAAAGTAAATTACAAATTTTTCAGCTTGGTCATTTTTTTGGCCCTTTCCAGCAGTAGTATTTGAATTAGTCTTCTTTTCTTCTTCCAAATAAGGATTAGGTCGCAGCCTGTTCCAAACTTACATATTATGTCATCTATCTGAATCATTTGCTAGGTTTACTGTCATCCCTTTTCCCTTCTGGAGCATACCAGTGCGCCTGCTTAGGTATCCTGTGATCTGACATCCTATCCATGTGCTGTATCCAACTTTGGCGATAATCCTTTATCTATTTGATCAAGTTGTAAATACTCAATTCTAACCTTACTTCCTCATTCCATATTCTGTCCAAGTGTGTACACCCTTTAGTCCTTTGCAGAAACCTTATCTCTGCCATCTGGATTCTCTGCTCTTTGGTTTTGGTTGTTCTCCTTGCCTCACTTTTTACAAAATAACTGGAGCTACCATACCTTTATAGAACTTTAAGTTTTGTGACCCTTCTTGCTCTATTTCCCAAAGTTCTGCTTATAGTACCGCCAACGCTGTTATTTAATGCTGCCGGTTGCAAGCCCGGAGCCTCATATTGCAAGTGATAAGGAAGAAGGAGGAGTAACATACCTCATACCTAGTAACATAACCTCCTTAAAAAACCTAGGTCTATCAAGCTCTGAATAGTATCACCCAGTTATAGGGCTCCTGCCTAGGGTACAAGTGAAATATGGTCAATGGTCTCGATGGCGTATGAGGAAATTTTCTCAACGGTGAACAGGGCAGAAGAATCTAGGTGTTGGGTCTCTGAATGAAACTCAGATCACAGCCAGGTGCTCAAAAGTTCAAAGGTGGCAGCCCTTACCACTGGTTCCCACAGGGCTTGTTGTAGCCCAGCCAGATGCATTTTAACCTACTGGCAAACACGAATATCCTCAGAAATGGGACAGGTTTGTTTGGCAATCAGAATCTGCATAAATGTGTAAAAGATTTTGGGATAATGGTAATTGAATTAGTACTGCCATGAATTTTATTTTTTGTGTATTGTGACATGCACTAAAGATTTAAAATAAATTTTAATAAAATAGAATTTACTGCTTGGAACCGACTCAGTGAGTAATGATAAAATCAGGGAAATAGGTGTGAGTAGATAGAAAGACATACACTTCATAGATGAAAACAAAGATGTATTGGTTACAACAAAAAATAAAAAACTAAAACATATAATATTATAAAAAAAGTAAACAATTATAAGAGAGAATACAAAAAAATTATAATGCATCACAAAGACAATAATATATTATTAAACAAAAATGAACTTAATGATAATCTTATATAACATTGAAAACATGTTTAAATCATATTACCAAATAGGCTCAGGCGATTTCAAACTAACATTAACATTTTTTTAAATTATGACATTTTTGTAACACAACTTACACCCGCTCATCTCCACGGATATAGCGGGACTGTCGAAAAGCCCGCAAACACTAAAGAATGAGATAATAAAAACACGCATGCGCGAAAAAACCAACCGGACGCATGCCGCGAAAAAATAAGGACTAAGTATAAACGTCACAGTATCCTCAATATTTAGTAACCAAAGCCTTCTGGGTGTATTTATCTGTTTTTTAAAGCTTTCACCAATGGATAGTCCCGAAAAAGGTTTAGATATATAATTTATGAATGTATTATGTAAATTAACCAATCTCTGGTGATGAAGATACAGAAAACAGCGGTTAGTAAATTTCTTTGTGTGAGCTGTGTAAACCATGTCCAAAATCATTTGCTTCAAATTATTTTTCATAAAATATAACTATCATAAAGCAGATATTGAAAATAGACCTGATAAACTGCTTCAGTGAATGAGTTTTGATATGAACAATTAAATCCTTTTAAAATTGTGTATGGTTCTTTGTATAAAGCGTTGAATTTAGAGCTCCATTAAGAGCTTTTTGTGACATCTTGATTTTTATGCACATTAGACTTAATGCAAACAGTGAAGGATAATAAATAAAATGAGTGATGAAAAGTGACAGATACAATCGTATTAATTAAACTCAGGAACATCTCATAGAAGCTAGTGTTCTTGTAATTTTTTTCATTTTCTAGACTTTGTAAACATCATGATTAGTAAAATAACTACATAATACAGTAACTATAAAAGTAAACTGGTTTAAAATAAAATTGAACAAATATTGTTTAATTTTAGTCAAAAACTGCTGTGAAAATATATTATTTTTACTTCATTACTCTCTGTCTCATTTCCTTTCTTTTTTTCAGACACAAGAAGTTGGATGTTTTAGGTTAGGTCAACTGTGTATTACACTACCGGATGGCTTTGAATTTTTATCGACTGGTATTTCTCCAAGGCTTTGTTATCAAGTTTCTGGGACTTTACCTTCTATTAATCTACATAACAGTGATTCATTAATAGCTGGTCTTCTTCAGGAGGTTTCATTAGTCATTGATACTGGATCATATATGTTAAATGAGGTAAATATTTTCATGCAATATGGTTGTAAGTAGTTTACTATTATCTTATTATTTTGATTTGTTAAAAAATGTAATGTCACTGATAAGACTATGGCTATTCATTGGCACCTGAAATGTTTCTTCTTCTTCTTTACAACCAGGGCATTCAGGCTTCTGCAGCCCCTCCTCACCGCGACCTAAAAGATCTTTTGTGATTGCCCCTATTCCTTATTTATGCAAGACCCACACTTTCAATAAAGCGCAGGATCTGCCTAGGATCTAGTGCACTTACCTGAGAAGGTGTTAACACGTCCTTACCCATCAGCGCTCTTCTTTTGCAGCCAACCACTTTGCAACTGCATAAAATATGCTCAGCCTTCTCTTCTGCCTCATGACAGAATCTACACAGGCTCTCTTCAGCAACTCCTATCTTGGATAAATGATACCCAAGATTACAATGACCAGTCATCAGGCCCACTACCCTCCTCAAGTCCTGTCTTCCTAGTCTATTATATATCCCAGCCTTTCTGCTGGAATAGGCAATGAATTTCTTTGCCTGTTCACAGCCTGGCACCTTCTCCCAATAGGAGGTTTTAGCCTCCTCTTCCCAGGCCCTAACTATACCTCTATAATAGCCTTCACCAATTCCACAGAATGGCTCTGGGCCTATGAAGTGAGAGGCTGCACCTTTCTTTGCTAAGGCATCCGCTCTCTCATTTCCAGGCACTCCCTGGTGCCCCGGCACCCAACGCAGCGTCACCACGTTACGCTTGGCCACGGCATTCAAAACTTCCCGACACTCATAGGCCAATCGCGACTCAAAAGTACAAGAACTCAAAGCCTTGATGGCCGCCTGACTATCGGACAAAATATAAATGTGCGACCCACTGAGGCGCCTCTCAATACACCTCTCCGCACAGACCTTAATGGCCAATATTTCAGCTTGGAAGATGGTTATGTTGCACCCAAGGGCCAGGGAAATCTTTCCCCCGGCCCCCCAGGCCCCCAATCCCGCTCTTCCGCTCATCACTGAGCCGTCAGTATACCAAACGGTAGCCCCTTCCGGTATCACTGGCTGTCCCTCCGCCCACTCCTGACGATCAAAAATTTCCACCCTCAGTGTGTCGGAGAAGTCGTATGCTCTGTTCATACGGTCCCGAGGACCACCTACCACACCCATCCCCTCAATCTCTTTGAAGATCTCGGCGTGGTCCATCTCCCCTGATGGGACCCCGATCTTGCCCTCCAGCCTCAAGGCAGTTCTTATCGCCTCCTTCTTCACTTGAATATGAAGAAGAGGCAAATCAAACATCGCCTCCATAGCAGCCGTTGGACAAGTGCACATTGCACCACATATCCCTAGGCAGGCCAGTCTCTGCAGCTTCCTCAGCCGATCCTGCGCCGTCCTCAGATCTGTTCTTGGCCACCATACAAAAGCTGCGTACGTGACCATTGGCAAAGTGATGCTCACATAAGCCCATTTTACCATACGAGGCCTAAGCCCCCAAGTCTTCCCAAACAGACTCTTACATATCCATAAGGCCTTTGTAGCCTTCTCAACGGTCCTGGACATGTGGCCTTTCCAAGTTAGGCCACTATCCAGGACAACCCCCAGATACTTTACCTCAGGGGAGTAGTTTAAATCCACTCCTTCCAGAGTCAAAGCATCCAGAGCAATCTTCCTTTTCCTAGTAAAAGGAACAACAACCACTTTTTCCGGGTTAATACGCAGCCCCTCCTGTCCACACCAGGTGTGAACTAGATTAAGGGCTCCCTGCATACGCTCCCGGATAGTTGTCGCATACTTTCCTCTGACCAGGATCACCAGGTCATCAGCATAACTGACCACCTCGAACCCCTCCTCCGTCAGCTTAATGAGCAGCTCATCAATGACCAGTGACCACAGGAGGGGTGACAACACCCCACCCTGCGGACAACCCCTTCTCGCCCCACCAGTCACCGACTTGCCCCCCAGGCGAGTCCGTATCTCCCTATTCCTAAGAACAGACCCAACCCATTTAATCACACTAGATTGAACACCCTTCTTCCTTGCAGCCTTCTCAATTGATGTAAACAGGGTGTTATTAAACGCCCCTTCCACATCTAAAAAGGCACACAGGGCAATCTCCTTGTCCCTTATGCTTCCTTCAATCCGTGTAACCACATCATGAAGAGCTGACCTGAAATGTTTACTTTATTAATAAGTTTTTGCTGTTTTAGTGAAAACAATAGTTTTTAAACATCAGCAAAAATTATTTCATTTACGTTTGAACCTCTTTTGTGTAGGTTATGTACCACTTAATATTATTATTAAAAAAAAATTATGTCGTGTAAGTTTGCCAGAATGTTAGAAAACTAAAATATAATCTGGCCCTCTCATTATAACCCTACAATGCGGAGGTCTCAGGCTCGATTCCCAGCTAGAGTCTGGAAATTTTAACACATTAAAACCCATCATTACAATAACAAAACCCACAGTAGTCACTAATGACAAAGCTGTTAATACAACTTAAAAATAAGAAAAACGAAAAAAAATATATACAAGATCTGTTCAAAAAATAACCGAACATTTGGTTTTAAATCTTTATTATTAATTGTACGTATTATTCGTCCTTGTTCCCTTCAAAGTACTCCCCTCCCCTATTCACACACTTTTCCCAGCGATGTTTCCACTTCGCAAAGCAGTCCTGGATGGCTTCGTTTGAGATGTCCTTCAAGGTCTGTGATGAGTTTTCTTTAATGTCGTCAACAGTCTTGAAACAGCATCCTTTTATCACAGTTTTTAATTTTGGATATTAAAAACAATCACAAGGAGCCAGATCTGGCAAGTACGGAGGATGTGGGTGGACAGATATCTGATTTTTGGCACAAAACTGACAAATTGACAAAGCTGAATGTGTGGGCGCAATGTCGTGATGGAGGACCATGAGTTGTCTCGCCACAACTCTGGTCACTTTTTGCAAATTTTAAATCGCTTTCATAGTACAAACGATTCACTGTTTCACCTTGAGGCAAAATTTAAAATGCACAATTTCTTTGAAATTGAAAAAAAAAACAGTGATCATCACCTTCCTGGTCGGGGGTCATTTTCAGTTGACTGGCAACCACTTTTAAATCAAGAAAACCATTCAAAATATTGCGTACGACTCAGAAAATGATCTCCATAAGTTTGTTTCAAAAGTTGAAATGTTTCTGTGAAAGGTTTCCCCAGTTTCACTCAAAATTTCATGTTGTATCTTTGCTCCTGAATATCGCACATTACAAAAATCATCGCTAGCACTTAAACACATCGAACTACAAACACAACAACACGAAAAGTAATTGAGGTATCAACTATTTAAGAACATGTGTTTACCAAAGAAATGATGTAAAACAGTGTGCTGCCTGCACATCGCTAAATATCCCCGTTATCGCGTAATTCAAAAAGTTAGGTTATTTTTTGAACAGACCTCTTATATATATTCACCAGGTGTCCCACGGAATTTGAACCATAGGGAAATAGCATTTATTTTCATTAGTTTGTTAATGTTTTCTTCCCACGAATTAATGAAGACTTGTTATAATCAGAAACCATTATGTCATGTTTAGACCTTTACAAAATATAATTTTGATACATTTTAAGCTGTACTTTAGCTTAAAATACATAAATTTGTAAACCATTTTCTTTCTAAGTATTGTAATTTTTAAGAATCACTTTGATTCCATTTGTGGAGTAATGGTAACATTTTAGTGTGGAGAGAAGATAATTTGTAGTACGGATTCTTCTGCAGTAGAATTTTTTTTTATTGTTAAAAGAATAATGGAAATAAATTATAATAATAAAAGGTAATTTTTTATTATTTATTTTTGTTACTATACTACAAATAAAAAAAATTATTCAATACAAAACAAAAACATTACACTTCAGTTGAACCTGGTCTTTCTCAACAATGGACCAGTACACTAACGATCGTTGAATTTGTTTTTTTTTAAATGATTTTAAGCTGAAATACAGCTTTAAATGTATCCATATTGATATTTTGTAAAGGTCTAAACATTTTCTAATGATCCCTGATTATAACAGGTCTTCATTTATTCGTGGGAAGAAAATGTTAAACTAATGAAAATTAATGCTATTTCCCTATGGTTCAAATCCTTTGGACGCCCGGTATAGAAAATATATTAATTTTCAAAGAGCCCTATTTACCTGTTTTAATAAACTTATCGTGGTTATTAATATTTATATATTTTTTTATGTTTCAGAAAAGTAGTATCTGGCTTCGCACAACAGCAGGTTTAACCGTTAGGCATCATAATTCAAGTGACCCATTAGAAAGGCATTTAGAAATACCAATACATATATTAAAACCATTTACAAAGAAAGTAATTCAGCTTACTGTGTTAGCTCAGATGCCATCTCAAAAGGATAATTCTGTTATTGACCATACGGTAAGTTTTTGAAAAACAATATTCTTAGTTTTGATTGGAAGGTGAGATTGTTGTATTGAATTGTTAATATTGTTATTTAAATTTTATTTAGAATTTAACATGGTTCAGTGATGTTTAGTTAATTTAATCATTATTTTGATCATTAATATTTTGGAAAATATAAACTTATATATGACATGATATAAAATATAATTATGTGTCTACAGTAATATTTTTGAATATCCAATTTAAACACTTTACCGTGTTTGATGATATTTCTACAAGAAGTATATGCCTTACCATATTTACTGCAATTACTTGTTTCTATAAGATTAATGCGCCAATAGCATTACGTGCCGTTTTGACAAGTTTACAGTGCTCGGCTTGAGAGCGTTTGTATGACAAAGTGACCACTGAATGTGCGTCATTCCGAGCTGAAATAATTTAATGGTAACTATCTGATAGGATACTTAATTTGATAACAATTATTTTCTTGTAAAATTAAAATAATGCTTTTTGTTTAGATTGTTTTTTAATCACTCACAGTAATTTTTTTTATCTGTATGAGTAATTTGATTTTGTTATAGTTTTGGAATTTGATCAAAATGAACTGAACCTTTTATATCTATATATCAATATTTTATATTAATTTGTTTTATTGTTTAATGATAATAATTGAATTTTCTCGAATGGCTACTGCCAATGTACTAGTAGTAATTTTTGTTGGTTGTGCCTTTGTAAAAAAAGTTTTGATTAATGATTAGAACTGTATTGTTTTACTCACAAGGATTTTGCGTTTGTTTGTTATATTTAACACGTTCAGCACGGCGGCTAGAATCACGGGTGCTTCGCTGCGCCGACCCGCCATTACAGTGAAAATATACTATGCCGCCTTAAGGTGGCATCAGGCCACGGGAAAAATCTTACTTATCTGCTCAATATAGTACGATATTATACGGGTTTGTTGTTTCTATGAAATTTATATTTGAAATTGACTTTTTAATTATTAGAAAAATTTATACTTATAAGTTATTAAATAATTCACAAAATTTAATGTGTAAAATTAAAATTTTTTAAATGTAACTTAAATATTAAAATTTATGTATTTTTTTTAAATATCCCAGGATAAAAAGAAATATATTTACATGTTTACAATAAATTAATTAATAATTTTTAGTAAGACCATGGCAATATGGAAAATTAGTAATAAAGTACTTTTATTCGTACAAAATTATTTTATGACCGTAATTATAATAGTACAGTATATTATATAACGTACAGTAGGCCTGCAAAGGAAACAGAGTGCATAGAAATTGCGAGTTCAGAAAGTAACAGAAATTTCTTTTGAGTAATAATTAACTATTTTTATGTAAAAATGTATTATTCTTACCTTTTATTTGTAAAAAGAGGTCACTGGGAACGAAGAAATTCGTAGAATAATTGATATAATTAAATAAAACAATAAAATTACACGGCACTAGGATGTTCGAATAGACTACACTTTTAAAATTCATTCAAAAATTCCCGGCAGTTGGTAACGAAAGACAATCTTCACAGTGGCGCTCGTAGAATAGATCTGAACCCCTGAACAACCTTTACTAACACTGCCAGTACACCAGCGATTTAAAAAAAGCTATAGAAATGTGGTATTGTGTATGCCGCCTTAAGGCGGCATCAGTCTCTGGAATGAACCTCGATTTGCCGCCTGAAGGCAGCATCCGTGCTGAACGTGTTAATGTATTGTATTAATAATTTTATATTATGTGTATATTTTGTTTTTTGCCAATAAATAAATAAAATTCGGACAACTGCAAAAGTATATCATAAATTTGTTGAAATGAAATTTAGTTTTGAAGATGTTATGTCGTGGATGCATAAAAATTCTCTTAGTTGACTAATAGCAAAAATCAATTTCCTTGGAAACAATTTTTAAATAAACTCCAAACTAATTGGGACAGGGACCTGTTTGGATTTCACAATGTTTGAATTAGCTGAAAAAATAAGCATAATATTGGAAAATAATCCAAAACAGCTAAAATTAATATTACATAAAAATATGCATTACTGGAGTGGGGTTGGCCAACTGTGCATAATTTAAAATACAGTACACAACTTTACATGTAGAATAGTCTCTAAATTACTCTACCTAGCAAGAGCTCATGTTGAAGTAGTTTTAAAAATCATGCCAGACTCCAGTGAAGCTCCAGATGAGTCAGATGAAATATATGTAACAGAGTAGTTCATTTTATATTCAGAAGCAGCAAAAAGACTGGAAATAGCATTTGCTGTGCATGGAGCAGCACAATGACGCTAAGTACATAGACCTTATGTTTATGAGACTCTAGCAAAATATTGTGTTATCATAAATGTTTTTGGAGCATTATAACAGCAAACAGTTAACAATTTCTTGCAGCCAGGTAATAGTGTAGGCCCTAAATGTATAATTTCTTGTACTTATTAAATATGAACTAGAAGAAATGTTTCTATTTCATATAATGAATTAATATAATAATTTCACTAACCTTCTTTTTAAACTGTGTCACCTTTATTTTATTCCTACTTACACGTGTTTCGGTGGATCCACCATCATCAGAGTAAATGAAAAATTGAAACTAAAAATTTTTTTCATTTATTTAAAATTTACAGAAGATGATACATCTTCAGTCACTTGTATAAAACTCGTTTTATAAATGAAAAATTTTTAGTTTCAATTTTTCATTTACTCTGATGATGGTGGATCCACCGAAACACGTGTAAGTAGGAATAAAATAAAGGTGACACAGTTTAAAAAGAAGGTTAGTGAAATTATTATATTAATTCATTATATGAAATAGAAATATTTCAAACTGCAGGATGCATTATAAAGATTTATTTTAGAAGAAATGTTTTACCAGCAAGTGATTTGTATTGTAAGTATATATTGCATTACAGAACTTGGTTATGTTCTTTTTCTATTCTGAACTACACTGTTTATGAATTTTTACATGGGTGTGTTAAAACAGTATCTCTCCATTGTTATAACTGTATTAGTAATGGATATAGTGTTTACATATTAGTGTGAAATGATAGATTAAATTGTCCCCGACTCACCAATATAATTACTTTTCCATATAATCGCCATTAACAGCGACACATTTACGCCAACCTACTACGCTTTGGAAAAGTCTGCCACGGAAGAAGTCTAAAATTTTTGTACAATACCATTTCCTCACCTCTGCATTCGAAGAGAAACGCATGCCCTTAAGATGTTAAATAAGCTTCGGAAAGAGGAAAAAGTCACAGGGCACAAGATCTGGGATGTAAGGTGGATGAGGTAAAATGTCTTGAAACCCAAGCTTCTCTAGTGCTGGATGTGTTTTCAGACTTGTGTGAGTATGAGCATTGTCGTGATGCAAATTGGCTCTTTGTCTGGATGAACCCTATGCAGCCGTCGCTTTAGATTTGATTGGGTAGCAACATATTTTTCCGAGTTGACAGTGCTGCCACGTTCCAAAAACTCCATATGAACAATACCATCCCAATTCCAGGAAACCATAATCATGACTATCCCGGCAGATGGTATTGTTTTGAATTTTTCAGTTGCGGCTGTCAATTGCCGCTAGAGTGACTAGTTTACAAAGAGTTCCAGTACTAATTATAAGGACCTTAGTACTGGTCCATCATTACAATAGTTATAGCGATGGAGGCATTGCTTTTCAGTACACCCTCATAAATTAATTTTTATGTTTAGAAGCATATTAAAAGTACTTTTATTCATTATAAAATTACTTTGTTTTATTTTGAAATATGTTTGGTATGTAACAAGCATGTCAAAAGAAATTAGAAATCATTTCAGATTAACCTGTGGGGTTGTTGTGTATTACTATATTTCATGGTATCTAAAAGTCTCTGTGTTGATTAACACTCTATTGAATTTTATTTTTAAACTAAATCATTTGAAGCTTAATCAATTTCATTAATCAATTGGCATTGTAGTGAATTTCTGTAGAAACTTAAAATTAGATTCATTATAATACAGTGAATGACAAAGTTGAAGTAAAAATTTTTGTCTTGTTATTGATAATTTACTTATGTGTGTATTTCTGCTTACAGTTAAGTTTGCGATACCCTTGGGCCTCAGAAGAAAAACAAATGTCATTACAGTTTCAACCTCCAATAATGCCTGTTTTTCGTCTTCATACTGCTTGCCTACAGAAATTTATTCATGTTTCGGTCACTGGAATACATTCTCAACCTCTGCACCTTAGTAAACCACAGCTTGTGGTTTTATCACATCCTCAAGTTAGCCTTCTGGATTTAAGTCCACCTGCTGGTCAGAATGTGGTATGTTCACGTATTTTGCATGCATAAATGCATATTAATTTATAATAAAAATGTAAGGGAGTAATGTTATTTTACATAAAACAAAAATAAAAATCTTGAAGGCAGTACTTTCAGATATTTGTTTTGTGTGAGTTTTGTATTTCATGATTTACAAATACTCTCTGAACTTAAGAGTTTATTTATGTTTAGTACAGGGTAGTGCAATGAAGCAAAATTTTAAATAACTGGATTTCATATAATCTTCTTTGATTATCTCCTCCTGAAGCTAAAAAAGAAGTTTTTAGAGGGATATTCGCAAGTGGTTGTGTTATTTGTTATGGATCAAAACCATTAGGAGAAATTGGGTGAAAATTTGAAAACTATGGTTTTCTTAACCAACCTCAGAAGGATTTGTGTAATCAGCTTTGTATCCTCAATAGAAATAGATTAAGAAACTAAACAGGTCGGTTGTCACCAATTCAGGTGGAATATGGGTACTCCAAAAAAAAATGAACACGAACAATGCAAAAATTTAACAAGAAAATTGTGTGGTGTATCTAAGGACTTGTTCAAGAAAATAAAGTTCAGAGAATCAGACATAATCAAGAAATAGATGAGATATTAGAATAGGAGGATGAAGTAAAATCCATTAAGTCTCAACAAATATAGCGCTTAGGTCACTTGGAGCAAATTGAGATGGCATATGCAATATACGACACTGAAGGCTCAGATTTGTAGTATCAGAAAAATATTTGATCTAGAATTAGGCTGGATGATGTTAATGAAGACCTTTGAAGTATGGGCGTGAGAGGCTATGTTGGAATGGCAAAGGATAGAAGATGTTGAACGGAATTATTGTTTGTGGCTAAGGCTCACATATATTGCTGGAGGAAGTAGAAGAAGTATCTGTGTAGCCTGAAAATTAAAAATACTCTCATCTGCCAAATATATATTGTATTTTTAATAGGGGTTTATTTAAATTTTAACTTTTACAAATAGTAGTAAAGGTTTTTTTCATTTTACATCCGACTCTTGAACACATTATGGCTAATGTATATGGTGAAAAGTGATAAGAAAATGCCAGATCTCACCAAAAATCGAACCCAGAATTCCTGTCACAGAAAACCCCTGGAAAAATTTATACTTGTGTTCCAATTTTGTTGTCTTAACAATTTTTTGTTTTTTTACTTGTGTTCCTAACTCTATTAAAATTGTTTTTCAAATTCTATTATCTTGTTTACAATTATTTTCTTTGCTTTCAGGTACTAGCTTCAAAACAGAAAGTAGGCTTTATGTGGGAATTAAAGCTTGATTGCTTAGAAGATACACCAGCTCTTAAGACTGAATTTTCAGTGCGATACAGTGTGCAACCTGATACTTTGAACTCAGAAGATCCTAGTATATACAGATGCCCGTTTGATATTACTAATTATAAAGTAAGTTTATTTAAAACAAAATTATAGTATTAATGTTAGTTATTTTTGTAGAAAGAAAAAATTTCTATTTCATATAATGAATTAATACAATAATTTCACTAACCTTCTTTTTAAACTGCGTCACCTTTATTTCAATTTTCACTTACACGTGTTTCGGTGGATCCACCATCATCAGAGTAAATAACATATAATTGAAACTAAAAACATTATTTATTAAAAATCTATAGAAGATGATACATCTTCAGTCACTTGTATAAAACTGATTTAAAATTAATTTATTTTAATTTATCCCTTCTCATATTTACTGTAGATAGCAGCAGCAGTCAATATCACTTCATCATTCCTAAATTTCACCTGTTCATTCAAAATGTCCTGCTTTTGCTCTTTTAAATATTTATAAATGTGGAACATCTCATATTTTTCAATTTTATTTTTATTTTCTATATTACATTGTTCTATTATATTGAAATGTTCATCTATTTTACCAAATTTAAGTTTTTCTTCTTTTATATGATTGGTATAGTTAGATATAATGTAGTCACATTTCAGTGCTTTTTTATGTTCATTATACCTCACTTGAAAATTACAACTAGTCATACCAATGTAAAATTTTTTACAATCCTCATTACCACAATCTATTTTATACACACCCTTTTTATTGCTTAGTGTTTCATTTATATTATTTTTAATTATATTTGTGGACAGGTGAAATTTAGGAATGATGAAGTGATATTGACTGTTGCTGCTATCTACAGTAAATATGAGAAGGGATAAATTAAAATAAATTAATTTTAAATCAGTTTTATACAAGTGACTGAAGATGTATCATCTTCTATAGATTTTTAATAAATAATGTTTTTAGTTTCAATTATATGTTATTTACTCTGATGATGGTGGATCCACCGAAACACGTGTAAGTGAAAATTGAAATAAAGGTGACGCAGTTTAAAAAGAAGGTTAGTGAAATTATTGTATTAATTCATTATATGAAATAGAAATATTTAAAACTGCAGGATGCATTATAAAGATTTATTTTTGAATAAAGAAAAAATTGTATAACATATTTCAACAGTTTGTCAATGGTTTTGTAGAAGTTTTGTTTGTAAAAAGCTATTTCAATTTTTTGGGTCCAGTAACAAGAAATTTTGTCAATGGAAGAGGCAAAACATTAGAATTTGTCTTTATACCATTTTTAATGTTGATGAGCTCTGAAAGTATGTCTTGCCTCCTACCCACTTCATAGCTAGCCAATGACTTGCTCTTGTAGTAGCTGTATTTCGTCAGCCATTTTTTTAGTTTTTCAATAACAATTATAACCTATAAACATACAGCCAGCTGATAATATTATAAAGTATTGCATGTTAACATTCTTTAATTGACATGTTCAGTACGAGTTGCAAGACACAAGTGAACTACTGTGGCTCTTTACGCATGCACACGTAATGTTTGTCAGGCTGATACATTTTTACAATCTGGCAATGCTGGCAAATGTTCTGATTGGTCTTAAATGCATTGAACAGGAGAATTCATCAACGGTGAAAAGCATTATAGTTTTAGTTCTAAATTAACTTGTGTATTTTTTTTTTGTTTTTACGTCTGACTGAATTGCAATTTCTGCTAATGCAGATGGTGGAGAATGATGATGTATGAAAATGTTTATAGGTTTAGGTTTAAAGGAATAGAATTTTTAAGATATACACACCAAGATTACATTTTACAGAAACATAAATGAAAAATTATTCTCATATTTTACCAAGAATTATCTAATTTGTTTCTTCTCTGATATTAATGGATAGATGTCAGCCCTCAGTATTTTATGTTAATAATTGGCATTTATTTACAGACTAATCAAAAACAAATTTAAAGCTGTATTCTTACACAATTCAAATAAACGTTGTTCTATATTGGTGGTTCATGCTGTTAAAACCGTTTTTTTTTTACGTCTGACTGTTCTGGAATTTCTGCTAATGCAGTCGGTGGATAATGATGATATACGAAAATGATTAATGAAAAAATGCCGGACCTGACCTGGAATCGAACCGGGGACCCTGGCTTAGAAGCCAGTTGCACTAACCACTATGCCAACAGGCTGGCCTGTAAGAAGAAGTATTTTGAGTAGGGTGGGACATCTGTTCATACTTGAGTAATATTGTTGAACTCTACAAAGTTGGTTTAATTTGACGAGATACTAATACATTGTGTTGATAACTTTTTTTACAGACTTTGTTTGTTGTCGAATCAAAAGTAGAACCAACAAAAGGAAATGAATTCTGTCGTGCCAGTACGTCTTGTCAACTTCACCTTGCTGTACAGCGAGTTAATGCAAGTCCTGATACTAGTCTAATGTACGAAGTATTGGCAGATCAAACAATGTGGGCTGTTTGTGGACGAACAGCTGGTGTTATAACATTGGATACTGGAGAAAGAGAACGACATTGTGTCATGTTAGATGTAATGCCTTTAATAAATGGATATCTTCCTTTACCACTTGTTCGTTTGTCTAAATACATTCCAGCAGATGCTAAACTTGCTTCTAGTAAATGTAAGTTTTATTTAATTAGGTCTATTTTCATTATAATTCAGTTAATTAATTTATCTTTTTTATAGTTTATACATATAAAATATAGTACAAGCGTTTTTGCATCTGAATTACAAAACAATTTTTGTAGTTCTTTTTGTTACTCAGCAATCCTAAATTTATAACACTATTGCCATGACATGTATGTAGCAGAGAAATTTTGAATCTTTTTTGTTGTACATTCGTAACTTTTTCTTTTACACATGTACCGTTATGATTTGTAAATAAATTATTTGGAATTTGTTTTCCTATTTCATAAGGTTAGAACCAGTAGCAAATTGAAGGTTAGTTATTCATATTCATAAAATTTTAAATAATTAATTTGTGTAAATGTGTATCATTTAGGATTATAAATATTTGTTAATAAATACTTTTTTGTTTTCCTATTTCATATGGTTAGAAGCAAATTATAATAACTTATCATGAAAACAAAGCTCTTGTACGATAGTGGTATACTTGTATACAACAGAAAAGATCTAAAATATTTTAAAAAAAAAATTTATATAGTTACGTATAATATCAGTGTATAAACAGACTTCAATTAAATGAAAAAATTGTTCTATTGATAACAGGATTTTTTTTTATTTTCTAAAAGATTGCTAGTTATATTTGTTATATGATGATTGTCGGTAAAAAAAACAGTTTTTGTTTTCTAAACAAGTTTTTGTACAGTTTAATTGTTAAGTAAGTTTTAATTAACTATTGAAATATATCATTTTTTTATTATAAGACAATAAAAGTTTGTTAAATTTGTTGTGACAACTTCAGATGCGTTGTGTGATACTGCAATGAATTGTGCCATAAGATTTAATCATTTAATCTGGATGATGATTTTTTCTTTTAGCTTTTAAAATTTAATAATAATAATAGTACTAACAGTTGTTCATTGTGATTTCCTTTTTAGCAATGCATCCTGATTCACACCCAAGACTAGAACCTTTTAGTCCTGGTCAGGTTTATAATAGTAGTAAAGGAATACAGGTTCATGTCATTGCTGCAGCACCCACATAGCAGGTAATCTATTTTAATAGCTATTAAATTCTGTTATTTTGAATAATGAGTTTAAAAATTTAAAAATTGGGTTAAAAATTTCTTAGGAAAAGACTGAAATCATGGCTATCAACCCACTATGAAAAGAAGTTAGATTGCCTCAACAATTCAAATACCTAGGAGAAATCATCAACTGCAATCTAAAAGAGAAATCCACTTGGCAAAACAGAACTTCCAAAATTAAAAAAGCACAAGGAATAACCTGGTAAACATACAAAAAAAATGCCTTTCAGTGCATGCCAAAATCGGCCACTACAAAACAGTTCTTCTCCTAGAGACATTTTACACCGGTGAAACTATTTTCCAAATTAAGAATGAAGCTAAAACTGACCAACTTCGTAAAACAGAACGCAGAATTATCAGAACCTGCCTTAACAAGAACTATCAAAGAAATGGGGTATGGCGAATTCCTTCTAATGAAACTGTTTATAAAGAAATTGATCCGATTATTGGCGTGATGAAGAAAAGGAGGTTTTCCTATTTTTTCCACATTTTTAGAATGCCGAATGATAGAATATTGAAACAACTGATCCTCAGGAACTTGAACAGGAAGATACATCGAAGAGATTAAGAAGGATCTCAATGAAATTGGGCTGGCATTTGAAGACGCATTTGACAAGGAAAAAATAAATAGTGCTCACAAATCACAAAGATGTTATTGGGGAAAAGCAGAAAGGCACATGATGGAGGTCACAGATGAGATACGGAAACAAAAGATCGGACCGTCTCAAAAAGTACTGGCGAAACTGAAAGGTTATACCAATACGTTATCTGAAGAACACTAGAAATTGATTGGCTTAGTGGTCCAATGTGTTTTCAGCTATTAGAAATTTTTTGATTACTGAGTTTATTAAGTAATTAGCTACAACAGATTGGCTAAGTCAGAGACTAATAGTTTAGACCTATTACAAGCTTTTATCAGGAACAGTTCACCAATTACCCTAAGTAGTAACAATTATATTGCACCAAGGCGGTGTAATGTAACCAAAAACAGAACAAAGACACTTATCCCATCATAATATTGTAGAAATCTGAGTCTTGCGAGAATATTAATCTTTTTTCACGCAGAACTATTTCTGTATCGTTACTAAAAGAAGCTGTTATTATGTGTCAGTAAATTCAATATTTGACACGAGTTTCATTAGGAACAGAAAAACGTATTTCAGTCCAAGACAAGAAGGTTCATTAAGAAACAGTGTCTTTTAGGACTGAAAACCATTTGTTCATGGAGTTCATTTGGCATGGAATGTCTAAGACAACGATTTCTAACCATCTTACTCTTGCGGCGCATTAACTGAAATCCATATTTAGTCACGGTACACATGATTGTCTTTTTTTCGTAATTAACTAAAATTGCATGCTTTTTTTTTATTTATACAAAACACATTTTTTTGTCTTTTTACATCAGGACACAATTAGTAAATAATTGGACATGGTAAATGTTTACTTAGGAAAACAATGAAATATTTGGGAAATCCAACTGTTAAGGATGCTATACTGCTTTTGTAAGGTTTTGTTTTAGCATAGTTATTATTTAAATATTTTGTAATAAATTTGTTTGTGTATATTTTCTTTCAGATTGTTAAGTGTTGTAAAAACAGAGAAAGAGTCGTCTGTTGGTGTGCCAAATAAATAAAGATAAAATATATTCTGCTTAATTTTTTTCACCATGTTCTTTTATACTTTCTTTAGTCATGCAGAATAATATTGTATATACAATTTATTTAGTATAAATAACATCAGATTTATGAAATGGATGTGTTCTACCTCTGATATAACTACAGTTCGATTTGACATTACTTCTGATTAGGGCAGTGTCTTCTTTCTTAGTTCACTACTTTATAGATTTTGACTGATTAATAATGATATAAATTATAAAATACATGTAACAAATTATTTTTATTAGAACTGTATGTATATAATGTTCTAGATAAAAGCGTAATACATATTTATAAATTATTTAAATAGACTACATAAAACTGAATGGGTTTGCATGTAAATCTTTGAGGCTAGTTGCATATTCAGTTGTTAAAGCTAGCTTGTGTTTTGCTTATTGTTGTTTAACAAGATGGTGGTTTAACAAGATGGCAGGAAAACATTTTTGTAGGCAGGGACAGAAAATTTTTAAATTGCGTAAATGTAAATAGTATGTGATAAGATTCTATTGTATTATTGTAGCCTGTTTAGATCTGAACTTGGAGGATCTCAAAGGGTTCAAATGTAAACTTTTCTCTCATTCTTACTGGGTTTAAAGAGATTAAAATTTTTAACAGTTTCTGGGATTTTTACAATAAATATGCTGTGTATTTTTAAAGTAAGTACTGTTTTAAAATAAAAAGAAAACAAGTAGATATTTCTTAATCGTTTTATTTTTACTTGAAAGCCTGTATTTTAATGTACTTTTCTACATAATTCCCACCAATATAAAGCCACTTATCATATTGTACAATCAGCTTTTAAATACCATCCTCGTAGAAATATGCCGCCTGATTAGACAACCACTGCAACTCGGTTGTTTTGACATCGTTGTTAAGGCGCTGACCACCCGATGTATTTTCAAATGCAGGAACACATGGTAGTCACTGGGCACTAGATCAGGGCTGTATGGGGGGTGATCAAGTTGTTTCAACCAAATGATTCGATCAGTTAAGTTTGATTATCCATGTGTGGACATGGAGTGTGAGCATAACTTTTGATAATTTAAACATTCTGTCCCAATTTCATAAAGCACACTTCTTGTTACTACAGGAAACTCATTAGATAGCGATAAAACCGTAAAGCATCTGTTCTCTTTCACTTTTTCATCAACTTTCTTTCTGCACCAAGTCGTCAGTAATGATTGAAAGTTAACCACTTAGTTCCTCATCATGCACATTCAAACAAAATCTTAGTAGCCATGTTTGAGGAAATTGCAAAAATGTGCACAAATAAACTACTATTTTATTTCTGGTCAAGTGTTTGTGATAAAAATGTTCATGTCAGGTCCTCTTGGTATAGCTAACTTAAGTTTCATACAATATTCTGTTATTGAAAAAATTTGTTCACACATATGCACACACAGAGTAATCAGTGAAAACCATGATTTTTGGCTTCAGGGACTTGAAAATGTGTATTTATGGTGAAAACTCAAATTTTAAATATTGACATTAAAACATAACTTTTTCCTTGTATATTTCATGTAGAACAAAAGAAAAGAAAATTTTAATTAAATATTTTTGGTGAAATTTCTGAAAACTGTCCCAAGTGCGTAATTAAGAAAAAATTGAGCTAATTACATTTGGATCTTATGTGCTACATCCAGCGTAGATTTGCACTGACAACAATTACACATAGCATGTACCTTTATATAATTTCAAATTTCCCACATTGCTTCCTAAAAAAGTATTTTCTCGCTATAGAACTACCATCTTATTTATCAAGAGTAAACAACTTAGTATAGCCTCAGCTTCTGTAAATGAGGCAGATAACCTCCAAAATTTATAAATATGTAATTCTGTTAGGTTTTATGCTATCTATTTAATACTGGGTCATCAAGACAGGTTGTGTCCACTTTAAAAAAATTACAGTTTAAAAACTATGGGAGATATTTTCGTAATTTTTTTTTAAACAGAAAATATTGAAGCTTTTTTTTATATACCTTAATAAGTTTACATATGAGCACCATTGGTTGCTCTGCATACATCTGAACAATAGTTGACCTCCATCCAGGTGCACTATGTCGTACCAAGTATGACCAAAGCAACAGTAGTAGCAAATCATTTTCATAAATCATTCACGTTTCAAATCTTCCTGCTATAGACATGGTTTTTAACATAACCCCAGAAGAAAAAATCTATTGGGTTAAATCTGGACTCCTCGGAGGCCAAAGTACAATATCGATCCATTGGTCAGGAAACCTTTCATTGAGAGCATGGCGCACTGAAAGATTGAAGTGAGGAGGCACGCCATCTTGTTGCCAAATTATGTTAATGTTTTTTTTTCCTATTCAATTTGTTCAACTTGCGGTTTAGTTGTGCCAACAAAAAAACTTTAATATTTTCTGTTTATAACAAAACAATTTATGATTTATCTCCAGTAGTTTTTAAACTATGTTTTTTTTAAATGGATGCAACCTTTCTCGATGACCTAGTGTATTTGTACATGTTAATTACAATTTTGTCTAGTGCTCTAAATATGCTAGTGTGTAAAGTCTCAGTTTCTAGTGCTATGATAAATACAGTATATATATATAGTAATATAATTGCTTGGTGTAAAATAGTATAAGCATGGTTCTTTGAGTACAAAAAACTTCACAGTTAAAACAGGATGTGAAATCCATTTTGTGTATTTATCATACTTGTCAAGTATACTATAATATACCATTTTTGTGTTTTGCAAATATGTAAATATTATAAAAGTTTATTATTGTTTTGTTGATACGTATTATAAAAATATATATAAATATGATATTGTTTTTTAATAGTGATACAATACACCTTCCATTTGAGCAATATTTCTTGTAATAATTGTATATAATGATATATTACAATAAAAATATGCTTTTAGGTAAAATATAAATATACAAATATATGATTTTATTATTAATATTAAATTATATAGTCAATCTATTAATCAATCAATAGTTTTATATTTCTGCTGGGCATTCAAAAAGTAATGTTATTTCTCAATAGTGTTTCACCTTAAGAAAAAATTAAACGTTAAGTTTTAAGTTTTTTAACATATTCAGGATGGAGTTCAGTATGTTCTGTTGTCGGGATCCAATGCAGAAAGCTGAGCATATGTTTCTATTCCCAATTTTATCGTCTACTATATTCTGTTCAGAAGAAAGGTTGGTTCACTTTTGTGTGTTTGCTGTTTCTTTGAGTGACTTAATATTCATTTTCTACTATTTTTTTTTTTAAACTGTTCTATAAATTTTGGTAAATCTAATTTTTTTATTGCGATATTTTTCAAGATTAAATGTATAGTATAGTTACACAATTGTGTATGGAAAATTAAGAAACATTAAAATTTAACAGTTTATGCATAGTTACAAAATACTGTTAAAGTTTTTATTTTTTTTTGTTGGACACTATTGTATGCAATCTATTGAGAAAAAATAGCTAGAAAAAATTGAAACGTTAATAGTATTCTAATTTTGTTGTCTAAAAAATTATGTTGGTGTTGCAGTTTTGGCATTCACATTAGTACTCTGGCAGGTGTCAGCTGTACCCTTAGCCTAAATACTGTTGAACCTTTACAAAAACAACATAGATTAGTAAAACCTTTATGATAATTTTTTTTTAAATTGTTCGAATGATATGACACCAATTCATATCAGCCAACAATATCTGGATTTGACAACCAAAATCTTAATTTCATAATCCAAGATTTTATAAAGAATATTTTTTTTAATTTTTACGAAGAGGAAAACTGAAGGTAGTCAAATAGTACAAAATACAAGATAGATACTAAGAAGCATGGCAAGAACAGTTATAATAAGCACGATAAATTTAGGCGATTGGGAGTTTGCCACTTCACCTCACCACTCCCACTAGTCGGAGCTATTTCTCCTCTCTTACTGCTCCAGTTGACTTGACACTTACCTTATTTTAAAGTTTACTTCACCCTTTACGCTCAAACAATTTACTCCACTTGTTGGTTCGTCAGTTGTCGTTTAGTCTTGAAAAGATTATTGGACGTCAAGTTTAGTTCGGTTATTATAGCCTTAAAGAGTTATTTGGTGTGGTTGCGATTATTTTTCTAGTGTTTCATTAATTTTTATGTAATGACCTCATCATAATAATCTCATCAGGATACCTGTTATACAATTCTATTAATACTTTATTTATATAAATATTATCCAACCACAGTAAATAAATATGTAAAATTATAAATACAGGAAATGAAAAAGTACAGTAAATAAACTACTGTTATTTAATCTAACATGTAAAAACAGTGTACTTGTAAAATGCGTAAGTGGAGTCCATGAGTACATAGTAGGTTGTGGAAGGGATACATGAGCGAGAACTCGACCCGCATAAATCTTTCGTTCTTAGTGTAGTAACTAAGTGAAACCAACATTGGGTAAACACAAAATAATGAATAGTAAAATAAAAATTTTGCAACATCCCCTCTTAAATTTGAATAGGCCTACATATGCAGTAATAATGTTAAATTTGTACGTCTGAAAATGTTACCATAATAACAAAATCCATGAAGATGTATAAAAATATTATAGAAAATAAGTGCTGAAAATTTTCTATTACCTAGGATGAAGGTGTAGCTAATAGAAAATAATGTTGGACCCAAAAGAATAAATGGTTTCAAATTTTGTGTTAATTGGCTTGAAAAATTATTTGGGTGTTCCGTTACTTTTTGACTACCCAGTACATTTGATGCAGGAATAAATTTGACTTTTCATAATTTTTATTTATTTTCTGTTCTATAACAGACTCAGTGTGAGTGTGGTAGTGCTACCATGCAGTTGTAATGTTAAAACACATATTTCATCCTAAATCTATTTGTGCAGTAAGAACTAAATCTTAAGTCATACTGGTGTGAGGCCATTTTAACAGGTGCAAAGTGCATTTAAATTTTTATGTGCCAATTTTACACGAAACAGAACTTATACTGTAATGAACATGGTAAATGGTTTTGTTCACAATCAAATTTTATTAATTTTAGCACAAGTTGGTACCACTGTGTTTAAAACCAAAGGTCTGAAAAAGAATACAATTGGAAAAGAAAAGAGACTGATTTTACTAAACGAAGCCAGTTATTTGTATTGCAAATAATTGGTATTAGAATGTTAAAAATAACCTGAAGCTGTCAATAAATGTTATTAAATATTACTTTTTCTTTTATCGTTTTGGCCTGTCAAATATCTCATTAAATGATTTTACTCACTGTGACGTTTACTCTTTTTCATTGCTATTTTTTTCTATTTACCACTTTTTAATTTGTTCATTAAACTTTCTTCGGACAATTCCTTGTTTCATTTGTCATCTTTTTCTTTTGGAACCTCACAAATTCATCAAAATTTTTCCTAAATTCACTTGTGTCCTTTATCACATCCAAGATTTTCATTTCTTTTGAAGTTAGGTGTTGAAGATATCTATCAAATAACTGTTTTGTGAATATTTTCTGCTCTATTCTATTGATATGTTCTTAAAATTGAAGTTTTCTTTTGAGTACAAAGTCTGTTACCTTTTTAACTTTTCTATTTATTTATACTGATTATTAGAAAGAAGAGAGTGTATTAGGGACAAATTCTTGACACTGCTGTCTTTGTTGTTGTTTAGGTCATCAACCAAAAGGCTGGTTTGAACCTGTAGAGGTTTTACTAAGTAAATCGAGAAGTGAGGTGGTTTACCATTGCCTTCCTCACTGAGTGGAAAAGTACACTTATCAGCATGCCAGGCCCTATGAAAAGCATATATTTTCCACTCTGCAAATGACACTTTCACTTCATTCACCACAGGGTCTGGCTGTATAATGAAATCCATTACTTTCAGACGAGATAACTCTGATAAGTGTCTTTTACACCTCTACCTCTTCTGTTCTTAAATGATTCAGTCATTTAATTGGCTGACCATTTGATAAGAAACAGAACTATTTATTTTAGCCCTGCAAATAACAGATTGAGTGTAAATAATTGGACACTCCACCTGTCTGTTATGGGCAAACTGCTATCTTCACCGACGGATAAAATTGCTGCACCCGCCAAAACTCCATGTTTTTAGTAGGAATGGGTGGTATTCACACATAGGATAGATTTTACACATCTATAATTTTTTTACTGTAACTACGGGACTTTTATCTATCATACCACGAATGTAAACCCATATTCCAAAGACTGCTTGTGGTTATAATACTCCAACTGTCACTCCAGAAAATCTCCATGAAGTAGCACTACTATATCTTTATACAGTAAAGCGATAATATTTAGATTTCTCAAATAAGTTTTACCTGAGTTACACATTATTTTAATGTACTAACATTATTTTAATGTACTAGGCTGCAGGGGTTTGAATCAGTTTTTTTAACTAAAAAGGAAAATAACAGCATTATAAATTAAATATCATTCTATTAATTTCTACAGTAAACTTGCTAATCCGAACTTGATAGGACCAAACCGGGTTTGGATTTGTGAAACCTGGTTTATCTGAATCATACTCAGAAAATTTAATATTTTGACTATGAGTTTATTTACAGCTTCAATGTGCAAAATTTTGAACTTCTTTTTCTGAGTTGAACTAAATGCTGCCCTTGAAAATAATCTTCATATTTATAAAATTATGTCCCACAAAAAATTATGCACTTAATACTAAACACGCTTTACTCGTACATTTACAAAAATCAGTCACTGATACCATCTTTTTGGTTTAGTTTTGACAAGTGCTTCTGGGGTGCATGATCTTCTAAATGCTTCATTGTCAAAAGATCGCTGGGTGATTTACTATATGTACTGTAACACTTTTTTTATATTTTAAGTACTCGTCAATCATTTTTTCCCAAATATGTTAGAATTTTCTTGTAAACGACACGAACTAGCATGATTTAACTGAACGTAAATTTTCAAAATCTTGTTTTTAATATAAGTACTAATGCTACCTATGTAAAAAATGATGCATGAATAGGAGTAATTTTCTTTAAAGCCAAAAATAAATTGTCTTCAATTTTAAACTTCCTACCAGTGAAATTTAGAGGTAAAATTAATAAATAATTTAAAATATTTTACTATAAATTTGTCTTGTTCTTGAGATTTTCGATATTTATCATATAATTTGACCAGTATTTTGAACTAATAATTGGTGTGACACACTCATATGACTTTCTTTTGCCAATGTAAATGATGAAACACATTTAATCATGATTGAATCACACTAAATGAAAATCTATCTCGGCAGAACTTAATAATACAGAAAATCACTAATTGCCACTGAACTAAGCTCTGTAGAGAAAATTGCTTGAAATAAAAGTTGTAGATTTTTTTATTTCAAATGCTTTTGCCCTAAAATGTATATCAAGTCTTTTAAAAAAACATTTTTACCATTATACTACAGGTAGACCTATTGCTAAAAACTTGTTTTTTGGGTTCAGAGGGCCTAAAATGTGTATTTCAGGTGTAAAATTTGAAAAATTTACATGAAAACAATACTTTTCTTCTCTATATTGAGCAAGAGGAAGTACTTAAAATAATAATACCAAAATGTACATTTTTATCATAATTTTTTTTAATTTATAATTAAATTCTTAAATTTTTCATATATTAATTCATAATTTATTATAAAAGGAAATACTGTAAGTAACATATAAGTAAAATTAGTAAAATCAATGTACCGTAAATTTGCTTTAATAATATATACAGTTGTAATTCTTGTAGCATAATTATCCAGTGTTGTGATTTTATGTAACAAGTTAATGACACTTTTTGAGCAATTAGTGTTTAGATAAATTATTTTAATAATTTTCTTATAAATTTGGTGCATTTTATGGTACATTATACCATTTATAATGTTATTTACCGTCCATTATTGATTCAATAGTGACCTGTTAGTGCCGTCCTGATCGGCAGTTGGTTTCTCACAAGTAATTTAAAAAAATTTATACATTTAATAGTTATTACATAGATGATATTGTAATTAATGTTTTGTTTATTTATGTATTTATTAAAAGACTTTTTTATATTATATACACTTTTTTTATGAATAGACACCAAACTTAAACACTACAAAAGTCCTTAGATCCCAAGTGATGTATAGAAGTGAAACTCTCTTAAGCATCGACAGTGGTGGAATCAAAGAGAAACTTAGGAAAGTCGAGAGAAGAATCTTAAGGACTTGTTTTAACAAAAAACACCAAATCGATGGACAATACAGGCTTTTACCCAATGAACAAGTCTACAAAGATATAGAACCAGTCACAATTGCTATGAGAAAAAGGAGAATTTTTTTCCTTGGACACACACTGAAAACTCCAGCAACACGCCTTCTGAGAAGAATCACTGAAAAGCTACTTACCG
This sequence comes from Catonia carolina, assembly GCA_035578175.1. Taxonomy (NCBI): domain Eukaryota; kingdom Metazoa; phylum Arthropoda; class Insecta; order Hemiptera; family Achilidae; genus Catonia; species Catonia carolina. The sequence continues at coordinate 493,924 of JAQMRL010000011.1, forward strand.
CTAAATCTGAAAAAGCTTTAGTAACTGGATGAGAGAAATTCAAAACGACATGAAAGAACTTGACCAAACCATGGAGAACCTAACGCAACATACATCTTGGTCTAAATACCAAATGGGAAATCACAAAGTTTGATTAACCACCAAAACAGTCAAACACACAATTGGGGTTTGTTCAGATGAACTAAAGAAAATAAGATCTGAAAATATGAAAAATTTTTGAAACAGCAAGAAGAAGAAATTGAAAAAGAACCATCTGAAATGACTAAAGTGATCCTATGTGGTCATAAAAGAAAAAAAAATTATATTTACCTTATACTGCTTATACTATGTTTCTTACAAGCACTTTCGCGGTGCGGACCGCTTCTTCAGGTAATAATAATAGCTTCTAAAAATTGTTTACGAAGATTGTGGCGCGCACCGCGCTTGTAAGAAACGAAGTGTAAGAAGCAGTATAAGGTAAATATATAAAGTTTTTTTATTCATACATAAAAAACAAAACATTAATAGGGAGTTTGCTGCTATGATGCTAACTAGTAAATTAAATAATTATAATGATATTATAAGTATGTCTTTTAGGATTGTAAAGATATTACAGTGGAATTCAGTTAAATGTGACATTGGTTTATTGGGAGCCATTTAATCGAGACAAATCTTCTTGAACAAAAACAAAACTTAGGGGATGATGTAACTGAACTTTGGTTGTATGGGACTATGGTATGATGCTTATTCAGGACTGGCAACTGCTGTAACATTAAGAAAATTTGATTCATCATCTTCCATGTTTGGTTATTTTTTCAACATTGCAAACTTCTCTTCCACCTATAAACTCTTACAAATCAATCGTATGAGCATTGTATTGCAATCAGCTAGCTCTCAGTAGTGTTGTCAAAATCATTGTCTTGTTATGTGCGTTATTTTTGTTAGTTAACTCATTAAAAGCATTTTTCATTCGTTTCATGAAGGTGTGTACATAATTGTTTCTTTTGCAGCATGCCAAAAGAGATGTAACGTACTGAAAATTTTAAAGAAAGCTAAAAGGAAAAATAAATTTAAAAAAATTCCTTTCATGAGATGAGTCTCATGGCTGGTGGCAATTTTTAAAAAGGCTTACCTTTGACCTGTGGCAAAAACCATTAGTGATTTCTGAATCTTTTCTTTAAGAGGAATCTAATGACACTATTTTTGATTCCAAATTTTGAAATTAATTTCTTAACTTCCGGTCAAAACCGGAACTTCAAACCCAATCCTTTGAATGGCAAAAACCATTAGTAATTTCTATATCTACTCTTTAAGAGGTCTTGAATGACATTTTTGTTTCCAAATTCCGATTTTGATTTCTTGACTTCCAGTTTTGGGTCACTACCAGTCTAAACTGAAACTTCAAACCCAATGTATCTACTGTATTTGCTATTTCTGTATCTACTCTTTAATAAGAAGCAAATGATACTATTTTTGTTTCAAAATTCCAACTTTGATATCTTGACTTTCGGTCAAACTTGGAACTTCAAACCCAACCCAGGTAGTTCAAACCCTCTAACTTTTTGTGCAGATTACGAATTCAAAAACCGTTTGTTGTTATCTCTTGTAGTTTCTGACATCTGGATGTGGCGGACAGGCATAGGAAAATGATGACAATGTAAAAAATGTCCACCAATTTTTAGTTACTTGAATGCAACAAACAGCTTTCTTGGATGAAGACACCTCTATTGAGTACAAAACTACTTCCCCATTATGGAGGTGAAGACGAGTTTGTCTTGCTGCCTCGGGTAAAAATTGAAAAAACCAGACAGACCAATTAAAACAGGACTAGATGAAGGCACATGTTGAAATCAAGCTTATGATGCTGAATCCAGCTTGCTGAAATAACAGCAGATCCAAAATCAACAATTTAACTTTTACATTAATTTTTATTTATTTCATCTTGGCCCATAATTTTCTATTTTATTAATAAATTATCAAATATAAATAACTTTCTATTTCATATAATGAATTAATATAATAATTTCACTAACCTTCTTTTTAAACTGCGTCACCTTTATTTTATTCCTACTTACACGTGTTTCGGTGGATCCACCATCATCAGAGTAAATGAAAAATTGAAACTAAAAATTTTTTTCATTTATTTAAAATTTACAGAAGATGATACATCTTCAGTCACTTGTATAAAAGAGTTTTATAATATAATAAGTATAATAGTATAATAAGAGTTTTATACAAGTGACTGAAGATGTATCATCTTCTGTAAATTTTAAATAAATGAAAAAAATTTTTAGTTTCAATTTTTCATTTACTCTGATGATGGTGGATCCACCGAAACACGTGTAAGTAGGAATAAAATAAAGGTGACGCAGTTTAAAAAGAAGGTTAGTGAAATTATTATATTAATTCATTATATGAAATAGAAATATTTCAAACTGCAGGATGCATTATAAAGATTTATTTTTGAATAAATAACTTTAATTTCCTTACTAAAAATTTTGTGTTTTATACAAATTAAAATTTTGCTTCGTTTTATCTGAACTTTCTAGGGACAGTTTGTACTAATATGTGTCCTAATTAACTGAATTCTACTATATAACCATTTTTTTTCTTTTGTTAACTGTTGAAATTATATTATGATTATAATTTTTTAACCTCTCAAATTAAAAATGAAATTTGTGTGTATCAAATAAAATATTTTAGAGTACAGATGTGAACTAAATTTTTCTTGTCAAGTTTACTGATTGATGTTAAATTTTATGGGAATGAGTTTAGTTATAAAAGAAAAACTTATTTATACCTTGTTATAAATTTATTGTGTTCTTAGGAATTTTTACTGTAAAATATTTGTGTCCATAAATGCATTTTTATGAAATTTGTAAACATAAAGTCAACAATTTTCATTATCAAATTTTTCGCTGTATTTCTTTATGATATAGTAGTTTTATTTTTGTATTGCTCAAATATCCTGCTCATCTGTTGTTTATATTTAGCTAATTTTAGTACTATTTAATAAATTTTCTGTTATATTGACTATGTATTATTATATTATTATATACATATATAACCTTATGACAATACATATTTAGGTAGGTAAAGTTGTATTTATTAAAAAAAATTTATTTGTTTGTAAATTAATAGATATTGTAAATGTATCGTAAATTTATTTAAATAAAAATACCAAGAAATAAAACATAAATTTCATTTAGTACTTCCTATAAGTTATTCATTGTAACCAATTTTTGTAAGGCTGCCTCCAGCAAATCTTTTGGTTATATCATATAACTAAAATTAACAGATAATATAGAGGCAAAAATCCACCACCAGTGATTTTTAGAATGTGGACAATTATTAAATGTTGTTGATTAGGTCATCAGCCTTTCGGCTGATGACCTAATGTAAAACCTGTTGAGGTTTTACTTAGTAAAACGAGGAGTGGGGTGGTTTACTATTGCCTTCCTCACTGAGTGGAAAAGTACACTTATTAGCAGGCCTGGCCCCTGAAAAGCACATATTTTCCATTCTGCAAATGACACCTTCACTTTATTCACCACAGGGTCTGGCTGTATAATGAAATTCATTACTTTCAGAGGAGATAACTCTGATTAGTGTCTTTTACACCTCTCTTCTGTTCCCTCTAGGTTTATATTTCCATGCTCGTAGAGGAAGTCTTAGTGCTGGCATGCAAAGTAAATGGTTAGACCAGTTTCTATATTCTTAATGTTTCACACAGTGACTGAACATTATTTAAAAAATAAAGTTTTGAAAAAATATGGATATTAAACATTTGAAACAATGCCTTAAAAATCTGACAAAATGTTACACTACAGATCCTATTTTATACTCTTAAGAAGTGAAGCACATGTAACAAAAACCAAGAAAACTGAGCACCTAGCTTTAAGAGGCATTTGTCTTAATTAAAATGAGAATTTGATAATCAAATCCATTTTGAAAAAACTATACCCCACCTGTATGTAAATAACCTGATCTGATAACCTCAAAATCTTTGAACATAATCCGAATTATGGAAAAATCATGATATCACGTATTATAACGAGAAAGAAAATCACCAATAACGTTTAAAATAAATTTAAAGGTAAAGGCAAAATAATTATTTGGTAGAACACAATAAGCGAAACTTAGCGTTTTTGAGGAGTTGCTGTCTAGAGAAGCATTTAGTTTTGTACATAGCGCTCTTACCTGCCTGGCTAAAATCAATGGGTTTACGCGAAATACGGAATATAGTTTTCACTTACAGCTCCGTTAATGCTACATGAAGTTATGTTTTGTAATTTAAACAGAAACTACTGGATTGCAGTTGGAAACGTTGGAATATTTTGTCTAATAATGCTGATAATATTAAACTGGACTGGAGAGAATTTGCCTAGGACCAGGTATCGTATTAAGAATTAACAATTTCTGAATGAAAATAAACAAATTTAATTTTGTGACGAATGAGTAGATTTTTAATTTAGCAAAGTTCTAAATATCAAAGTTAGTAATTTACAGCCGATGCGCAAACTATGTAATATTTTAGTGCAATGACAAACAACATTACTTTGACTAACGTAGTAGCTAATAAATCAATGCGGATTGTACAGTGACTGCTGCAAGGAAAATGGAAAATAATTGTTTTTAGTGTCATACAGAAATTTAAAATTAGTTATCTTTAATTCAGTAATTAAAACAAAATTATATACTAATATGGTATTCTACTGTACTGCGTTTTATGAAAATAGTCTGAGAGCATGATTTGGCAATAGTGCAATTCACTAACAGCGCGCGCTTTCAGATTGCTATTCAAAAGCAACGCACAACAATTTATTTGATATTAATTATTTCTGGCGTAAGAGCACCTATAAGTTTTAGCATCTACAAAATTGCAGTGTACATTAATAAGTTATTGTGTTATTTAGCAAATATGTATTTCTTTTACTAAATTCTTTTTCTTGTACTGGAGGAGTAGCTTAGGTTTAACGTTGCTGGACCGAATCAGAAATGAAACCATAAGGGAGAGGATGGGCGCAAAAAACTCGATAATGGATGTCATCGGAGAGAAACAATTAAAATGGTATAAACATCTGCGCAGAATGAATGAGGAGAGAATACCGTTGAAGGTCTGGAACTGGATTCCTGCAAACAGAAATAAGCGTCGAAGACCGCGAAAGGAATGGATCTCCAACGTCCGCATTCAAATGGAAAGTAAAGGACTTTTTGAAGGAGACTGGATCGATAAGGAAAGATGGCGATTGGGATGCGAGAAGCGACAGAACTGACGTTGCAAAAAACTCGCTATATATATATATATATATATATATATATATATATATATATATATGTATTTCTTTTATTTTACTGGTTGCATTAAAACACTCTGTCCTCTCTTCCTGTCAGCTCCAGTACAACTACCACCTATGATTCTTTAAAATTTTAAACCGAAAATTTTGGCTTGTGTTGATCTAACTGTTTATACGTAAATTTTAAATGCACACCTTTGATATGCTCACTTAGATTGTGTCTGTTTGCCAACCCAAGAAATGTGTAAGAAATAGAACCTAACCTATAATTTTCCCCTTATCTTTGACCATGCTTTAACTCCACCAGATACACCAATGGCTGGACACCTTGATGTAAGTGTGGTATTATATTATCCACATGGTACAATGGTATAACAGTATCAATTTACCTTTTAGCTCAACCCATCACACAGTGAAGCAGTGGCAGAGTAGCCATTATCTAAACCTACAACTATAATTTTTCATGTTTAATTCCATAGACACTTAAAGATATATAAAACTAGTTAACTTGTTACAACTCAATGGTTGGCAGAAATTGAAACAAAATAATTTATTCAGAAGAAAGCCAATGGCACTGTTATTGTGCTATTGAATATTTTGTTATTTTTATTTATTTGTGCTCTTTTCAGAGAAAAATATCAACCTATAGCGAAAGTGACAGGGTTGATTTTAGCTCGCTGTGGTAGTAAAGGAATAAAGAAAAAAAATTTATCACTGTTAAATGGGAAATCACTTCTACAGATATCACTGCAAGTTATGTTTGATTTTGGAAGTAAGTGAATTTGTTTTTCATTACTATCAGTCTTGTAAAATTATGGATTTTACCTTCTTGAAAAAAATATTCATAAAATATATTACTTTTACAAATCTTCACTTTGTTAACTCACTTAGAAGAACATTCTTTCTTCCTTTCCTGGAGAACTACATCCTAGTGATTTAAAATATCAATGAAACTTTTGTTTTATCTGTTATTTGAAATTTTCAACAGTACAGAAATATATGACTAATAGAAAATGTGATATACATTCATAACCAAATAACATGAAAAAGAAAACAAAGACAAAGATTGATACCCATTGGTATATCTTTAGGTAAATAATTAATTATATTAAATATGACAGTTAGTCTATGTGATTATTATTTTTATTATATTAATATTATTATTTTTACTTTTTTTAATTTAGTTATAACTCAGAGATCTATATTCCATCTTCTTTTTAGGCACCGGACTGTATTGCCAGGAAGGTGAAAACGATGAAGTTCTTGAATCAGAGGATTCGGATTTAGTTGTAATTTCAAAAATAATTTTTTTTAACAGGACTGTGCTACTTTTTCAACTGTAGGAATCCCTAAATCGGAGTGTTAAGTATCATTATTTATGTAGTACGGAGCTCTTGATATTAAACGAAGAAATTTTGATTGGAACATCTGTATATGATTAAGATTACTGGATTTTGCTGAGCCAAATAACTGTACTCCGTAAGTCCAAACTGGTGTAAATATTGATTTGTATAGCAGTAATTTTGAAGAAATTGGTAAAAGAGAGGTTCTTCTGAGAAATCAGTTGTTGTAATTTTGTATTTAACTGAAGTCTTTTCGTTTTTATGTGTGACTGTCATGTAAGTCGTTTGTCCAAGATGAGCCCTAAGTATCGAATTTCACACTTCTGAGGTATGGGAATATTATTAAGAAAGACATTACGGCATATTCCTTTTCGAAGAGTAAAGGAAACATGAGCCGATTTGGTTGGATTAATTTGTATTCTCTATTTTTCTAACCAGTCAATGTCCAGATGATATTGTAAACTAGTGCTTGTGATTTGTTGATTATTGGAGGATGAAAGAAGAAGAGTGTCGTCGGCACATGTAGCAATGGTAGTCATGTCAGTCTCTGGCAGATCAGATGTGTGATATTGTACAATAACGGAGAGAAGATTAACCCTTATGGCACTCCAGCTAAGATCTGTCTATATTCGGAGTAATTATCCCCTTGACGAACGGCAAAATTTTTTCCCTCTAGGTATGGATGGAGAACATGGTAGAAAGTGTCTGGTAAAAAACATCAATGAAACTTAGTTCCTCAAAGAAGATTCTCTGGAGGATTTTTTGAAATTTTTGATCTAGCTTTAAAAAAAAACAAGAAATTGCTGAACAATGTTTAGATTACCGATTCTAATACTACAGTGGCACCAAAATCTTACTACAGATGTCATGTAATAACAATGTTTTTTTGTGAACAGTAGATATTAAATTATTGTGTTCAGTGTGTTTTAACTCATTAATCTCAACCTAAGTAGCCACACAGACGGTGCTGTTCTCAATTAGTTTCACTCCCTTTCTCCAATAACAGCATCAATGAGAAATTGAAAAATTATAACAGTTAGTCATTGAATTTATTTTAACTTGGGTGTTTATTTATTATTCAATCATACTTTTTAAATTGCATCCATTGTGCACCTAACATGCTGTAAGTGTCTACTTCTAGTTCACAAAAACCCTACTAAGTTTTTTCGTAACTTATGATTAGTTTATTAAACAATTCCTAAATCCATCGAAAATTTTTGTATTGTTTTATTCCACTAAATAAGCGAAAATTTATGCTAGCTGAAGATTTTTCTTTCCTTAATTATTACATATTAAAATATTGTAATTAGTGCTAATTATTTTATTTTACAGAATTCGATAAAATTTGGGTATCTACTGACTGTAAAGAAATGGCAGATAATGCCAAGGAATTGTTTCCCGCTGTAAATATCCATTGGAGAGCTCCTTATACTGCAACAGATGAGGCTTCCTCTATTACTGCTATACAAGAGTTCTGTCATAAACATCATGGTGTGTTTATGTTTTATTTGTAGCTAAAAAATGAGACCCTTGTAGTAAGTTTACACTGTTAATTTTACAATTGCTGAAAGTTGTCAGCTTTCCGTATGACTGACTACTTACATTTTTAATGTACACAATGTTTTATATTTGCGTACTGATAATTAAAAATAATTTCTAAAAATCATCAACTACTGTGTATTATCTTTATTTTTTTATCTGTTATGTATTTTAGTTGTAATAAACCAAGTTTAAAAAAAATTGTGGCGTAATAATGCGCACCTTTTAAATCTGTATTTATTGTTCTTCATAACTACTTAATAAGCTGATTTGATTGTGTAGAAGGGATGAGACAATCTTTTCAGTCCGATAACACTGCAGCTCTGGAAAGCCTACTGTATTATACAATTATTCCTTGTCCACTTAGTAAACGGATCACTCTCTAGTACAGGTTTAACAAGGCTGCCTACCAAGTCTTTTTGTCAAAGATTGCCCTTCTAGTTTATTCACCTAAAGATTTTAGCATTTATTAATTAAAGTTTCACATTTGAAGATAATATGGGTAGCATTTTTTTCTTCCTTGCCACATAAACTACAGACTAGGTTACTACTAAAGAATCTCATATTATGTGAATTTTTCCGAAGGTAAAAACACGCCATAAATTTTCCCTGTCCACCCTTAGCTGCTACATAATTGAGTATCTAATGAGCAAGAGTACAGGATAGGATACTCAATAATCTGTTACTGTATCTCTGTTCAGAAATTTATTTTGAATACCTCTGGTTATTCCCACTGATTCACTCGGAGGTAGCCCCATATATAATTAAGTCTTGCTGACTCCCAGATATTATTCTGACCCGGCAAACTGATGTACAGTTCCTAAACTGAACTTGAGATCTGCTCTTTCATTTCTTATAACCCTTCTGTTACATGTCACCAAAGTAACTGCAATCTAATTAATATCTTGTTTTTTATGTTTAGGTATATAATAAAACTTAGTAATTTACCTGATAATGCTTTCGAAATTTTTCTTGTAAGTGCTTTCGCGGTGCGCACCACTTCTTCAGGTAATGATAATAAAAGTTCTAGAATATTTTATGAAGACTCCATCTTCCTTTGTCAATGGTTTGAATCAAACTCTGGTAAATTACCAAGTTTTTTATATATACATAAAAAACAAAATATTAATATGGATTCTACTGCTATGATGCTAACTAATAACTTAAAATAGTTGCATTATAATTACATGAGATTCTGTGATCACTTCCATACTACCTTGGACCTGCATGACCAGGATCCACATGTCTTCAGAGTTGGCCGAGTCTGAAAGATATGATTATCAGATTGTAACAACTCTTGAAATCCTCACAGATACAGTTTCTAATAGCTGGTACATTTATGTCTGAAACGGTGAGGCACATTTCCTAAGGAAAACAGAAATGTCCCTCCTGTGTTCTTCACCATAAATTCCTACTCTCAACGATTTACCAAACTAATGCTGAAGGCTGTAACACAAGGTGACCATGAGAAACATTTACATTTTCAGAATAGCAAAACAATATTAATTTTTCTAGAAAAAATTTATTTAACTTGCCTAACATGGTTGTGGGGATATGCCATTTACTTCACGTAGAATAAATGATGTCAGGAAGGTGATGTCCGTCTTCCCTGCTGCAATTTTCAATTGCCTGATGCAATTCTGCTCAGGAAGCTCTTACACACTCGTTCCAGTGTCTTCTCAGTGATCAATACCACCTCTGTACGAATCACCGCTTCAAGTCATCTAAAACACGGAGTTTATATCAATAAACTTTCTCCTTCAAATGTCCCCACAAAAAATCACATATATGTTAAGGTCAGGAGATCAAGGAGGTCAGTGGACATCTACAAATCATGAAATTAGGTGACCCCTGGAAACAAGTTTCACGGCAGGTTCATCGAAATCCTTGCTGTGTGGGCAGTAACCCCAACTTGCAGAAATCATAAATCTTGCAAGTTTAGCCTCTGCAGTTGTGTAATTCAATTGTGTCAACTCATAATGGTCGACTAAGGACTGCTCCATGCCAGCTGACATTGAAATGAATGCGAAATGCTTGTTGAGCAGCTACCACTGAGTCACCGTTTCTTACAACCACTGCTCCATTGTGACTGAGATACCACAACAACCCCTCCTCGGTAGGTGAATTACCACTCCCCACCATGCCACAGCTTACCTAGCCTGAGTACTGTATCATCAAAAATGTAATTATTTCTTATGGTCACTGTGTACTTGTCGATACTGCCGAAATACTTGGATTGTGATTTACAATCATTTATAATGAACAATATCTGGGCCATATTGTGAGTCAATGTAAAAACTCATTACTGAGGATTTTATCTAAGGAAAGATCAAGGAGAAAAGAAGTGTTGGACGTAGAAGAATTAACTGGCTGAGGAATCTGAGGGAGTTGTACGGATGTAGTTCAGCAGAACTGTTCAAAGCCGCGGTCGACAAGATCCAGAAAGCTGTAATGATTTCCTACCTCCAATAGGAGATGAAACTGAAAGAAGAAGATAATGAACAAACACTATTTTACACCATTCAAAAAATTTGGCAATGGCCAGAGATTGTGGGAAAATTCACTAAAAGTATTAGATACCAAAAGAATATTTAAAAGAAATGTTTTTGGATTGATATTGATATTTATTTAAGCTACATTTTATTTTTCTGTTTGGGTTTTTAGGAATTGAAGCAGTTGGTTTAGTACAATGTACATCACCTTTTATACAAGCAGTTTGGTTGAATAAAGCATTTGAGTTGATGACATCGCAAGAATATGATTCTGTTTTTTCAGCTGTGAGAAAGCACAAATTACTGTGGGAATCGACTGATGGTTAGTGTAATAGTTAAGTAACTTGTATCAAACTTTATGAGTTCTATTATGTGTTCTATCTCTAAAGTTTTATTCTGATTATATATAGCAAAAACAGTACACCACCATTATAGAACTGAAGTGTTGGGCAATTAGCTACATTAGTCTTAATCAAATTATTATTAAAGAACAGTTTTCTAAAGAACCATCAAGTTTTGAAATAATTTTCCAGCACTCTTGTTTTGTGCATTACATCACAAACCTTTACAAATGATGATCATGAGTAACATCTTTACAAAAAAATACTCTACTAAAGAAGTATAATTTGGTCCTTAATTCCTTTCTCAATTCATCTTTGATAGAAATTGCACAAAGATCTAAACCGACTATTCATGAAAGTAAAAATTAAAGATAGCAGGAAAAATTTAAAAAAGTTAGAGGAGCATTAAAATCTTTTTACAACTAACCTCCTGGACAACAGTAAAGATACTTACAGATTGAAACGTTTTAAAACATTGGACTTACCTTTAAAATTTGGTTAATCATTTAAATCATTTTTTGTACTTCTACTACTAATCATTATTATCACATAATTGGATCATTATCATCTCCATCATTGTCATTGTTATCTTCAGCTTCAACTACTTCATATTTCAAGATATTAATGTACAGTTCAGTCAAGTTTAGTTTCATTTTTACTTTCTCTTGCTAATATGAACTTATAGGAAGGAAAATATTGTTTTCATGTCGATTTTTCCAAATTGAGTTTTCACTGGATCTACACGTTTTCAGACCCCCTGAACCCAAAAAACATGTTTTTAGTGATTGGTCTGAGTGTGTGTGTGTGTTGTGAAAACAGAATATCTCATGAACGGAAATCGTACAAACTTGATACTTTAAACTTAAGTCAATACTACTACCAAACCCGACATGAACATTTTCATCAAGATCAGTCAACCGGAATTAGTCATATATAAAAAAATTAAAAAAAAAAAAAATTTTTCTAAAAATAATTACACTTTGTTAAAAAAATCTTTGATACTATTGTATTTAAGCTGTCATTAATCACTTACATTGCATGAAACTAGTCATTTTAAGAACAAAAATATCTAAAAAAAACTTGACAGTAAGACCATAGAATTTTGCATGAAAGTAACATGTTGGCTGTTCTAAATAATCAAGTGCAAGATGTACATCATTATGTTTCAAACAATTGATAAAGTAGAACTTTTTAGTACCCTTGTATCCTAGACTCTGTTTAACATTTAGCATGCGTCAACAAGGAAAATGTTGGCATTGTGGAGCAGACAGCTGGTGAGTTATTCATATCTGTCATGACTATACAACTGAAAAAACTATTGTTGATAAAAATCAATGATGAAGAAAATCCCAGGTTTGATCAGAATTCCTGGCATAGTAGCAGTTTATGGTGACCGCTATACCAATAGGTTAGCCCCAAAAATATTTATCAGTCTTAAAAAGCTTGACTAAAGGACATAACTGAAGCGTATTAAAGAACATATTGCACTGACCAGATGTAACCAAAAGTTATGGAATTCAGCCAATCCACGATTTACAATAAAATTTTTAATGTCCAACATACTTCCACTATTGATAATTTATGTGCATAAATGTATCTGATATAGTTTTAGTAGTTTTACTAATCTGTTCATAAGTTAGTAATAAATGAAAATTCTTGTTTTTAGATGGATCCATGAAGCCTATAAATTTTAATCCAAATCATAGACCTAGAAGGCAAGACTGGAATGGTTTTTTAATAGAAAATGGAATGTTTTATTTTACTCGTGTTGAGCTTATAGAAAAAAATTTGATACAGGGTGGAAGGTAACTCTATTCTATAGTTGATGATAATATAATCTCACAAACTGCATTTATATTTTTGTTGATAATTAACCAACTTATATTTTGTAGCAAATTTCATTTGTATTTATTATTCTGTATTTAATAATGCATCAAAACGAAGCTCTTTAATAAAAACTTTAGAAGAATGTTTTAAAATGTTGAAGAGGCTTCAATGGAAGCCTCTTCCAAAACTATGTCAAGCAAAACGTAATTTCTATTACTTTGTGATTGAACAAGAGATTGTTTTCCATCATGAAAACATAGTCTGTGCTTCAACTTCCCCAGAGATATTTTTTTATACATTCTAATTTTTAAGCTTTTTACCAAATTTAAAAAATTTGTAAATGAGGGAGTTTTATAGAAATAACAAAGACGCTTTGGAGAATCTTGGATTTTTTTAAATTTCTTTTTTAGAGTAAAATATTGTAGGAGTTATCGAGCTTATTTAAAATGGAACTAATATAATGAAGGAAAAATAATTTGTTCGGAAATCTTGAGCAAAATTGAAGTGATATTTTTTATCTATAATAAACACACCAAGGGCCGATATTAATTCCGGTGATTTAATACTTTTAGAACCAACTAAAATTTTTCCGCTTGTGGAAATCCCACTAGCGGAAATCTGTTTAAATCGCGAGCCTCCACGTGGTTCGGCTGGATAGCTCAGAAATTCCAGGTTCTAGGACTCTGAGTGAACTAAAAGGGAATTACATCACAAATTCATAATCATCAAAATCATACCTCACAAATCACCTCTATAGTTAATCGCTATAGTTGTAAACTTGGGATCTGATTCCCACCGGCTATTTCACGATAGTCAGAAAAGTTAGAAGCAAAATGGAAAGGTCTTTTAAGAAAAATTCCACCGCTTGTGACATTAACATCATAGATCACAAGAAATCGCTACACTCGGGATCGGTGGGTAGCGACTTAAGAGATTCAAATGAGTCGGAGCATTTGACACGACACAAAATTAAATTCAAGAAACCCATTTATTTCGGAACACACAATATAAATTCCCTGATTAAAGTGGGTAAATTGAAAAACTTAATAGGTATATCGGAAAGGCAAAAGATACAGATTTTGGCATTGCAGGAAATGAGAAACACGGATGCAGAACCGTTTGAATCGCAGGGTTATAGAATATATAATGGAATACCAGAGGTCAAGGGGCAGAAGGCGGGAACAGGGTTCTTAGTAAGTCTGAAGGTGATCGAATCAGTAACAAATTTTGAGGCAGTAACGCCCAGAATATCATATTTAACATTCAAAACACCTAGAAAGTTCTACACTATGATAAATGTCCATGCCCCAACGGAGGATAAAAACAGGAAAAAAGAATACAAAGAGACAGTAAGAGAATTTTGGGAAACTCTGGATCAAACAATGGAAAACATCCCTAAAAATCACGTGAAAATCCTATTAGGAGATCTCAATGCTCAATTGGGCAAAGAGAGAAAATACAGAGATATAATAGGAAAATTCACAGCACATCTGAAAACCAACAGAAATGGAATGAAATTGGTCGAACTTTGCAGAAAACACGACCTTATCTCAAAATCGACTTATTTCAAAAGAGCCTACAAAAAGATGAGAACTTGGAAACACCCAGATAGCACAAAGGGAGAATGGCAATTGGATCACGTGTGCATGGATAGAAACTTCCACAAAGAAATGTACAATGTGAAAGTTTGTAAAGGACAAGATACGGGCTCAGACCATTACCTGGTGAAAATTAAGATGGTAGCAACACCCACTGGAAGAAAGAATAGGATAGTAAAGAACAGAGGGAAGGAGTATGATGCAACTAAAATCATTGGAAATCGGAGTTATTTAGACAAGACCACAAACATCCCAGATAATTTAAATTTAACCCAATTATCTGAAAACTTACAAAAAATTGCTAAAGAAATATCCCCGTTAACTAAACGTAAAAAACATCCCTGGTGGAACGAGAAATGTGACTTAGCATTGGATAATCGTCACAAGAAATGGCTTAGACATCAAGCCGAAAGCACCAACGAATCCCTGGAGGACTATAGAAAACAAAGTAAATTATCCCATGGTATAATTCGTAGTGAAAAAAGATTATACCTGAAAACATCCTTGGAGGAAATGGATGCTAACAATCAGAAAAATAACACCAGATTATATTATAGAGGATTCAAACAACAAACAGCTAAATATGCCCCACCAACCCTAATACTGAAAAATAGACAAGGGAAAACTGCTCATAACAACCAAGAAAACGCAGAAATCTTGGCAGATTCATTTGATAAACTGTTGAACTGCGAAGATCCTACAGAACTTTTTGAAATTGATGAAAATACCCCAATTTTGACGGAACAGCGAAACATCCAAGAACCAACACTAATGGAAGTACAAAATGCAATCACAGAGATGAAGAACAATAAGAGTTGCGGAGAAGATCCAATCACAACCGAACTATGGAAATATGCGTCCAAGGAAACACAAGTCCAACTACATCGGAACTTATGTGTAATCTGGAACTCAGAAATATTACCAGAACATTGGACATCAGCAATTATTTGCCCTCTGTTCAAGAAAGGAGATAAGACCAACCCGGATAATTATAGAGGAATTTCCTTGTTAGATTGTACGTACAAGATATTCTCAAGGATAATATACAATCGAATTAAAGACCAATTAGACCAACAATTGGGAGATTATCAAGCAGGGTTCAGACCTTGGAGATGTGGAGCTGATCAAGTTTTAACTTTAAAACTACTAATAGACTACCACAAGAAAATGAAACAATCGAAGAATATGGTGATTTCATTCATCGACTTTAAAAAGGCTTACGATTGTATACACAGAAATTCCATGCTGAAAATATTAAGAAATTTGGGATTACACCCGAAATTGATCAAACTAATCCAGTTGACACTAAAAGATACCAAATCCAAAATACGATTTAGAGGAGAACTATCCAAAGAATTTAACATCACAACAGGATTAAGACAGGGAGATGGACTGTCTCCATTACTATTTAACTGTGCACTAGAGTATATAATGAGAGAGTGGCAGAGAATCAATCCTCCCACAGTGGTATTAGGAAGAAAGAACAAAGGATTGAGATTTAGTTGTCTGGGATTTGCAGACGATCTAGCGCTACTAGCAACAAATGCAGAGGGAGCCATTTCCCAAATTAAATCTTTAGAAGATATAGCAGGAAAGATAGGACTCAAAATATCGTATGAAAAAACTAAAATGATGAATTTAGGAGAGGACAAATTTAAACACATAATGATAAATGACAACAAAGTGGGATTAGTTGAGAAATTTAATTATCTGGGGGAAGTAATCACAAAAAATAATAATGAGGCAATAAATTGGACTGAAAGATCAGCCAAGATAAACAGCACCTATAAGATGGTGAAAAACACATATAAGAAAAAATGCCTCTCAATTCAATCTAAATTAAAACACTATAAAACAGTTGTCCAACCCAAAATTACCTATTGCAGTGAGACCCTGTTTAAAATAAAATCCAAGATTAACACTGACAGAGTTGTCAAAAAGGAAAGGGAAATAGTGAGAACCTGCATAGGTAAGAGAAACAAAGTGGAAGGACACTGGAGACTTTTGCCCAATAGTGAAGTTTACAAAACTATTGATCCAGTAACTGAGACGATGAGGGAAAAGAGAATATCATACCTCGGTCACATATTGAGATATCCAGAAAATAGATATGTCAAACAGATATTGAATTTCTGTTGTGGACTCGCTCTCAAACCGGTATGGATGAGAGAAATAAATGAAGATCTGGAGGAGTTGGGGTTAAAAATTGAAGACCTCCAAAATAAATCCGAAAAATTAAACATCATTAAAAGCTTTAAATTTGCACCTCCTCCAACTAAACAATATAAAACGAGTGTCGTATCAGATGACGTGAGACTGGCCCGATCGCTTAGAATGAAGGCCTACTGGGAGAAGAGAAAACAACGTAGTCTAAATAAATGTTAAACTAACTTAAAGTGATCCAGTGTGGTCTTAAAAGTAAAAAAAAAAAAAAAAAAAAAAAAAAAAAACACACCAAGAAACATGCCTTGTAAAAATCACGTTTTGGGTTGTGATTTTTATAGATGATTGGAATTTAAAACTTTTTCTTGATTTTTGTGCTTTCTTATCTTGTAATTATGAGAAAGTAAACTGAAATGTCATTCTAATTATCTAAGAAAAGATGCATAAATTCTTTTGTACTGAACCATACGATTTCAACGAGTATCTGTCAAAATTAAATTATTTAAATTAATTTATTTTGTTTGTTGCTTTCAGAATTGGTGTTATTGAGGTTCCAGTAAATCATAGTTTGGAGATTGATACTGAATTTGATTTAAAATTAGCGAGAAATATTATTCAAATTCTAAAGAATGATAATATACAGAATTGATGGTAATGAAAGTTTTAAACAACTGGTCCCTTTTTCACCACATCTCATTATATGGAAGGCACCATCTCTTAGTGCCGGGTTAAATAATGTAGAAGTTCAAAAAAAAGTTTGTGGATTCACAAAATAACTTTTGGAGCAAAACTCCCTGTTTGACCATTTCAACATTATGATGGGAATTATCTGGCTATTTTTTTATTGAAGGTTATTTTTATAAATAAATCAATGTTTCTGAAATTATTTTACTGTTCTCCTTTATTTTGTTTTATACAATACAGATTTACTAACCTTTTTAGCTGCCTTGATTCTTATTGACAACAAAAAATATCATACACAAGACATGAAAACAATACCGACTTTCCTTCCGTATTATATTCATGTAGAGCATGAGAAAGTGAAATTTGACACCCGATGTCAACTGAATTGGTCGAATTCAGTCGACATTAGGTGTTAAATTTTTTCACAATTGTAAGTCTTTCATAGTAGTGGGAAAGAAAAATTTTAAATAGTTCAAGAGAATTCCGGTAGATGGTGTGCCGCCTACCGCTGCATAAGAAGAAATGAATATAGTAGAGTGCAGAATAATCTAAGTTGAAGAAAATTTTTAATACCAGGATAGCATGAAACCAACGTGGTTTCCTCATTTTGGTCAGTCAAGACTATTTTGTACTCTCAGAGGATTTGTTTGCTTCTTTACCCCCTCTTACTACTTCATACTATCCTGGTATCAAAAAACTTCTTTTGTGAAGCAAATGTTCATAAAAAAAAAAACTACAGAAAATTGTTAGTACCTCTAAACTATGCTCTGTTGAGAAAAATGCTTTATATAAAAGTTGTAGAATTTTAAATTTCCTATAACTTTGATTATACATACTTTTAGCGTAAAATGTATACTACGACCGCAATCTTAAATATCCCATTTTTTTATCGATTTTGATGGAAAAAACTAATTGCTGCTAAACTAAGCGTTGTACAAAAATTGTTTGAAATAATATTGTAGGTTTTTTTTTAATTTTTTACAACTTTGATTATAAACAATTTTGTCCTAGAATGCATATTAAGGCTGCAATTTAAAAAAAATATTTTCTGCAAGAGCACAGCCTCCCCAAGAATTCCAGCAGAACATGGGCGCTTATCACATCTTGTAGAGTAAAAAAATGTAGTAAATGAGGCGATTTTTAAAAAAATCATAAAAGCTGTTATTGAGAAAATCACATGAATAAACTACCATGTCCGGTTGACCAATTTTGATGAAAATGTTCATGTCAGTCCAGTAGTGTCCCAACTTAAGTTTTAAGTTTCAATTTCGTATGATGTTCCATTCTTGAGACATTATTTTATTTACACACTCACATACAAACCAATCGCTAAACACATGTTTTTTGGGTTCAGGGGGTCTGAAAATGTGTATATCTGGTAAAAACTCAATATGAAATACTTTCCATTCTCTACATATTCATAAAGGGCAAGAGAAAGAAAAAAACACTGGTTAGGAGTTTCTAAAATATGCATCATATCATTGTGAGCATGAAGATCGATGGAGTTCGCCAGATTGCATTGTCCATGAGCTACTTTTACTATCATCTCACACATACACAAGTACATTTAAATGATAAGTGTATATTAATAAATGCCATAAGTTACTGATATATTATGGTTTTGTTTTGAATTCAGATCATTATAAAGTTTACTTTGTTTATTTAGCTCATTGTAGCATTGCAGGGGAAATGCCACAGCTTCCCTCCCAACCAACCTACAGAATTGTTTAAAACAAGTCATTGTAGGCCAAAAAATTTTCTACATACATTTGCTTATGCCTTTTGACTGAGTATGATAGTGGCTCTGTGGCATCACCGTGAAAGAATGTAAAATACTTCCCCTCGCGTTCTGTTGCCTGTATGATATTGAACTGCGTAGCAGTTAGGTATGGTTCTTCACTGTACTAACTTTTATTTATTATTTTACTGACTCTTACTTTATTTTACTTTTGACTTTTACATTGACTAGGTACTATTTTGACAACAAATTTGTTATTATTACCTATTTTATAACTATTTTTATAGTAAGAATCTAAAGCAAACACAAAAATTTTTACAGTTGAAAATTTCGCTCGCCTGAATACAAAGAATTATGAAGTGATTTTCATGTAATTATATTCAAAAGATGCTTGCATATTATATGAATGAACTGTAATTTTTTTCAGAATTTTTCGTCGGTACGGATGTTAGATGAAAAAGTTGTTTTGAGAGCGCATTTTGATTTTTGCAATTCTTCTGTTTTACGAGAAACAGTCCGTTTCCAAAGGGTTAATCGTCAATTTCCTTGTACAGTCCTTCTCTTTCTCGTAACCTATAGCCTATTGTCTGTCTACTATATTTGGACCCATTTTCTTACGGAGGATCTTTCTCTCAAATTTCTCTACTTCTCTTAGACCAACCTTTCCAGTTATTATAAGGCACTCACTCACATGTATACACGAGGTTTAATCACAGTATTATAATGCTTAATCTTGGCTGGTCTTGAGAGTACTTTCTTCTAAAACAAGTGGTAGGTTCCTTGGCGTGCACTGACCATTTTTCTTGTCTGCTGTTGTTCGCTTCCTCTTCACTAGTTTCTGGTTGTATTATCTCCCCAAGGTACTCAAAGTTATAAACTTTTCCAATTTTTCTGTATTGTGTCTTCAAATGACACTATTTTGATGTTCGTTATTATTTAATTTTTTTGAAGGCCATCATCTATAGTACTGCTTTTTTGCTTGTTTTTTTAACCCGTTGATTTATTAATGTGCTGTTTCCGTGTTCCTAAAAACGATTGCTACTTCATCTGCAAAAAGCAAGACATGTTTTTTTTATGCCGTTATTTGATCCTCCAATACGTATTTGGTTTAACAGTTGTTTATTGGCTAGTTCCATTTCCCATTCCTGAATAACTATTTCTAGCATGCAGTTAAAAATAACAGGTCAGTCAATTACCCTGCCTAATACTTTTAAATTAAACTCAGCACATTTTAATATCCCGCTCAGGCACGGCATATTTTCATAAGTCATAAAAAATAATTCATCCTTCATTATACACAGTAAATTACAACCCAACATCGTCACTAATGACCATTGTAGTTGATGCGACGTTAAATAAATAAAAAAAATGTCAAACTTTTTGGAGATTGCAAACACCCAATATATTAAAAAAAGAATTTGTACTTTTAACAGATTGGGTACCGTGAGATAGGCATGGGTTCTCAGTTGTTCATCCATACAAGCCGTGAGGATCGCTGACGATTCACACGGGTTTGTCCGAACAGGCCGTGAATCCATGGTGTTGTGATTCTTTCATCATTACTTTTTGTAGGCCTGCTAAGAGAACACTGAGTTTGTTGCAAGCCTATTAGAACTGGTGTAAAATACATCTTTATGCAGGCACCATCTGCACGTGGCAAAATTAGTTAGTACTATACATAAACTAAATCTACTGATACTTCGTTTATGTTCATTCGTGTAATTGTAATCTTGTTTTCATCTTCATTAGTGATTAATGAATGTTTGTAATAATATTGTAAATTATTTATAATACTGTTTATTTGTTCATATTGGTGTTTATTTTTTAACTACTACTGTAAGTGAGGATCACATGCGATACATGGGCCTGTTCCGAGAATATTTTTTCTGGTGGGATATTAGGATCATAGGTGTTCCTCACTACTTTTTTATTTATCTGATATCGTACTTACTTTTTACTATTATATACTCAATATATGATATTACTGATCATATTTTGCAATTTTTCTGTGCAGCCCATGGTGAAAGTATATTAATTACGATGTGGCCTGTGCAGAAGGCTTACCCTTAGGCCGCTCTCACACCAGTGAAACTCGACTCGACGTCTGATGCGAGTCATACCCTTATATTTGTATGTTCGCCCTCCCACCAGTACGACCTCGATGCAATCTCAATTGAACTGATCGCATGCAATTCAGCTTGTCCAACATCTGCTCGACCAGTCGCGTATAATCGTGGCAGATGAAACAGCCAACATATCCTTTGTGCTTGAAGTTGAAAAGTATCCATGTCTGTACAATTTTATTTGATAGAATATTCCAGACAAGACATTACCTTTATTTTGGCATCCGATAAAGACTTTTAATTTATTTTCATCACAGGAGAGTTCCTGGGCACACACATACGCTCCTCTATTACGATTATTACTTACATACGGTGATATCCAACAGCTGCAGTTTTTTTCTGGTTTCTTCTTAAATAGTAATAAGAAATGACGTCTTCTTCGCAATATAAAACGTTTCTTAAAATGTCACTTGACATTTTGCAAACTGCACGTGGATTCGAAGAAAAGGTTGAACAGTTGCATCGAGGTCGAGTCTCATCGATGTGCGAACATGCACGACGCGACTCATTTTTCGGTTGAGTCATTTTAATCGCATCAAGGTCAAGTTTCACCGGTGTGAGAGCGGCCTCATACATTGTGGCAGCCAACCTGTTAAGGAATGAAGGACATAAATCAACTGATATAATTTGATACATTCCAATAACTTCTGAAATTTTTCTAATGATTAAAAAAAATACAAACAAATTTCAGGATACGATGTATATATATTTATCTTATACAATATTGAATGATCACAATGTTCAAGACTAATTTCATACATCAATTTTTTTAATAACCTTTCACAACATGTATTTTTATTGTAAATATGATTACCGCATGCTTTTAATAATAAAATAATTAATTTAAAAAATAAAATCCAGATCTATAATTGTTTTCTTTTTCTAATACATAATAACTTCAAAATTAATATTTTTAATATATTAATATTGTTTATTTTGAATAGGTTATTATTATAGTATGTATGGTATTCTAATGAAACAACCATTTCAAGTTTGAAAACATTCATCAACAATAAAATCTAATTATAATACAATTATATAATTATTATAATAATAGTAAATATAGGATGACATCACAATAGTTTTACTAATTATTAAATATTAATAATAATTATAATGTATTTATATTACACAACGATTTAATACTTACAATTTTATAATGACTACAGCATTTTAACTTTTTTGTTTTTTATTATAAATTGTTTATAATGCTTCTCAATATTAAAGAGATAATTGAAAATAAAAATAAAACAAATATTCCTTCTTTTTTGGTGTTTTAAGTAAAAACATAAATATTTACAAATTTACATAAATTTTTGATTAATAAAATTTTTTACTACCACAGAATATGTACTGAATAAATGAATCAAAATTCATTAAATCTATTTACTCACGTTTCATAACCTGTATGAAACAACTAATTAAAATAATTTACACTATTTAAAAACCAATAAATTTAAACAAAAAAAATAATACATAACATCAGCATGTAAAACTAAATGAAAAATTGAATTGAAGCTTTTTAAAAAAAAAATTAATTTAATTTTTACACAAATATACAAAAATACATGATTATGATATGAAGATAATAATTCAATTAACATCTGCTCTATCTTATCTAGTTAAATTATAATCGAGAAAACGAAACAATAAAATAAGTACTACAAACCTTTTCTAAAGGTTATTTCTTAAGTTGTTTACGTATTAAATACAAATAACTTAAGAAATAAAACAATATTAAGAAATTTATTATCTTACAAAATTGTGTAAAGTTTTAAATATTTTATTTCTGATATGACTAGGATTTACGTTTGATAATTTATTTAAAATATCTATAATTATCTGTCAACACTACTACAACAAAATAAAGCTAACTGAATTGACTTAGTAATTTATAACACGTACACAATGGCAAATAGGGGTAGGTTGAAAATAAGATATCCACACTAAATTAAAAATATGTACATGAATAACAATATTTAAAAAATCCATTCAAAATAAATAATAGTAGAACCTCCGTTAATCAAACCTAGCCTTTGTTTTACAATAACTAGGCTACTCTGTACATAATATAATTTTGCCTAAGGTCCTGAATTCGATTCCTGGTCAGATCTGACATTTTTTGTCATCTTCCATTCTTCATTAAAATTTATGCAAAACAGCTGAATATAATATTGAAATAGTTTTGTATCATATTTTGTGCAGGTCTCCCAAGATCTGATTACTTAGATATAAAAACAATTACACAAGATCTGAATATTCCCTCTCTCTCTCTCTTTCTCTGGCTTGCGCTCATAATTTAATAATATGAATGGTCTTCAATAAATAACTATACAGATTCTTGTACACTGAATTGCTTTGTAGAAAATTCCGTACCTATAAGCGTTCTCAAACTATGTTAGAATATACTGTTGAAAATTGGAGCTTTTATGATTACTCCAGGGTAAAGTCACAGGACGAAGAAGAATATCCTGGATGATAAACCTTAGGACATAGTTTGACAAGAGTTCGGCAAAACTGTTCAGAATTTTAACGAATAAGGTGAAGATAGTGATTTGACCATTTGTAGCACCAAACGATAGTGATTTTTTTACTGTAAGAATGCATTATAACCTAAAAATGCTGAAAAATTGAGATGACTGGTTGTTACATCAAGGTCTTCAATTACAATATAATAATTGTCCTCCATATGGGTTGCTACTACGAAATGACTGTACTATAGTGCTCGCCTTGAAAGAAGTCCGTTGTGAAGACAACTTGCCCAACAACCAAATCAATAAAATTTTCTAGTTCCATCAGAAATTAATTTTTGTTTTATTTGTAGTTTATAAATGGAAGAGTTTACTATACTTGGCAAACAACTGTTGTAAAACTACATAGTTTAGTAAAATTTTAATGTTCATGTGGAGCCAAAAAAGGGTTTTTTAAATGGCCACCATATTAAAACGGAAAATGAGATTTTAAATATTCACATTGCAGAAAAAACTGCAATCTTTGACATACTTAAACCCCAATTTTTTATGTAAAGCCTGGATAAAGTTACAGACGTTTAAAAAGCACACTGACAGAAAATCGGCTAAGAACTGGGTACTTTTTATGCCCAATTGCTGTATCTTTGACAGATTTTTAAATGAAAAAATTTATGTTAAACAATTAACGCAGGAAAGAACGGACTTTAATTACTGTAGCGTTGAAATTTTTCAGTTCAGTCCTTTATGAAATAGAACTCTTTAAACACCATGGACTTCTTTCATGGCGGGCACTATAGTGATCTTATTTTTATTTATTTATTTTTTTGGTTTAACGTCCGACTGTTCTGCAATTACTGCTAATGCAGACGGTGAAGGATGAAATTACTTTTTTATAATGTATGAAAAAATGCCGTGCCTGAATGGGATTCGAACCCAAGACCGCATGATGAGAGGCGAGCACTACAAACTATGCCAATGCGGCTGGCATAGTGATCTTAGTCAACCAAACTCAATGTATGAGGGAATGCAACAACTTGTAAAGATGTCAGATTAATTGAAGTCCCATAGCTGAGCGAGTGAGAGGGAGATATGTAGCATTACTACGCATGCGCCTAAAGGTCTTCATCGTTATAATCCAGAACTGAAAACATTCCACAGTCGTTATCTTGGCCTGTGTTACTGTGTATGAGTATATTTGTGATCGTTCTTTTTATATTGTACACTGTTCTCTCGTGAAAATAATCATTCGATCGGTATTTGTTGTGGGACTCTGATTTCTTACTACATATAATTTTAACTGAAATTGAGATTTTGCGGTGCATTTTACGTGGCATAAAAATAATATCTACTGATGTAAGTGTTCGTAAATGAGGGCAAACAATCCGTAGTGAAGAAAGAAATCTGATATTACATGTATTAAAGTGCTGTGTGGAGGAAGCTAATTTAAATAGACTTAATGTCCCTATTAATAAACCAGTAGAACTTCAAAATATTGTAAAACATCCCGAAAAACAATGCAAAGGATAAAGAAAGAAGAATAAGACTGCTTGTTAGTTTACTGCATGCATAAACGCTTGCTCACAACAAACAGTAAAATTATACAATGTTATTGGAATGGTGCATATGGCTTGTGCGTGTGAGAGTGTTATCCATTCTCTCACTCCCACGGCTAGGGGACTTCAATTCATCTGAATAGTGTTAGTAAAACAGATCAGGTTTCCTGATTAATGCAGATTTGTTTGGTTTACATTCCTGACCAATATTAATTAATAATGAGTTTACTAGAACAACTGTTGTAATTAATTAATTAAATGATTATTTAATAATAAAAAATACACTAAGAATTAATGGCAGTGTTTTCTTTTATAACCAAAAATTAAAAAAATAAATGAAAATGATATATGTAACTTAATACATACAAAGTATAGAACGATGAAGAACTTTTTGGTGGTATTAAGATGAGATTAAATAAAAAATAAAAAGAGAAGCATTATAAATCTAATCAGATCACAATTGCTTTTTTATAAGTTTAATTAAATAACTCATTTGGTTCATTATATTAATTCTTAAAGGCAGAATTACCCGCATTAGATGACACAATATTAATCATAATACATGATGACACAACTACTAACAATAATACATTTATTTATGTATACGTAATTAAATATATGATTAAAATATATACACAGGACAGAATATATTTTGGACAATAATATTTTCTTAAAATTATGATTGATTTTTTTCCAAACATATTTAACATAAATGCCAAATTTGTTTTTAAAATTTAAATATACATAAATATTCTTAAATGTTTTATTTTTAATAAAGTACTGTTTTATTATATTGTATAATACACAGTAATATTTAATAGTAATACAATATACACAACAATTAAATTTTTTTATTATAAAATTTTCAAACTATCACCTGTTAATCTAAATATTTAAAGTCCTTCCTATCGATTTTTATATTTATTTAAGTATTGTATAATTTTTTTTTGTAAAAATCTATGAAAATACAGAGGTGTGGTAGTGAAGTGTTATGTATTTGAGATTGGTATTACATTGTAGATGGAGGAACTAATGTATGTGCAGTGGTTTGTTTATACACATCGTTGTTAAATGTCATGTCAAGTTTTTCAAAAAAACAATGGAGGATATTTTTTGCCAAAATTCAGTATATTTATATACAGTTAAACAATTTAATAATTGATTTAAAGAGAAAATTCAAATGGCGCTGCTAGCAGAAGTAACAAAAAATAAACGTTTAATAGATTTAATAACTCAACACTTCTTTGTTCACAACACATAGACTGCAACCAATATTCAACATGGTTGACAAGAGAGTTGTCCCATTTTGCCCAACAAAACTAAAAAATGATTTAAAATTTTTAGAACGAGAGGAACTGTGAGATCTGAAACAACTGACGGAGATGTTTGGACTGTCAGAACACCCAGGAACATCAAAACAGTTCAACAGGCTGCGAAGACCAGCCCTTGCAATTCAGTAACACATGCTCATGCTTTGTCAGACAGATCAGTTTGCCAAATTTTGCAATAAGACCTTTATTCTCATCCAAACAAAATCATATTTGTTCAAAAACTGAAGAAAAATTACTACGTACATCAGTTTATGTTTGCAGAATACTTGACCATCGATGGCTCTATGGCTACTGAAATGGTATCCAATAACATTTGTATATAATCCATTACACTTACACCAGTTCCCCCACCCACAATTATGTAATAACTGTCTCAAATGCATACATTCCTTGCCGGACCCTGTATAGCAATTCCATCATATAAATTAAATTTTTTATAAGACAATAACCAAGCTAAAACAAAGTAATAAAATGTAAGTATATACATTAATTAAGTACATATAATTGCAAATCTAAAAAAAAATTCAGAAAGTTCTAGTATGAAGAATTACCAATTGTGCGCTTATAAAGAATGAAGGAAATATAAATGTAATACTTTTAAAAAAATGAAATCTAGACAATGTTTGTTACAAACAACTATAAAACAATTTGGAGAAGTAAGTGCAGTATGAACAGGTTAAAAATGCAAAGAAAAAGAAATGGGAAGGCAATTACTATCCTGTATTAAAACTATAATATAAATTGTGAGCCAGAATCTTAAAAGGGGCCTCTTATTACATTTTTTTTATTAATATTTTAAAATTTAGCAATAAATTCTAAAGAAAAATTAGATACCAAATTTAGATTTTTATCTCAAAATTTATGTAAATTGCAGCAGCTTGAATACTTTTTGTATAAAATACAAGGTGTTAAGAGTTAACACATTTTAAACTTCTGCAATATTACTCTCTTTAAATTGAATATAAACAAGAAACAAGTTATATCTACATAAAAATAACTTTACGAATGCCTTTTTTTCAAATGGTACATATTATTTTTTAAACCATCGTCATTTGACATTGCTAAACTTTTTTTGAACGGGATGCCTTAGCATCTTTAGTGTTTCTGCAACTGGGTCCAACTCCAGGACACAGAAAGTTTCAGCATTACTCTTTTTAAAAAATCATGATTTTTTCGAATAGAAATTCCTTTTTATTGCAATCATAACTGCTGGAGTAATTACATTTCAAATCCAACAGGATTACAACTAATAATCAACAAAAAAAACCTGAATAACTTGACCAACTCATTTTCCTAATGCTGAAAATTTTACTTTTCTTATAAGAGGTTCCTTTGCCTCACAAGTAGCAATTGCCAATACTCCTTTGCATTTTCAAACTTCTAAAACTGCACTCGCTTCCCCTTTAAATGTTTTTTATGGTTTGAAACAAACTCTACCACTATAACTACTTATCAAATAATGTCAAACTGAAATCTAAATAAAGAAATAAAACTTTATATTAATTTTATACAAAAAATAATACAATACTTTGAAAATTTTGTTTTACAAAATCGACTTCAAAGAAGTATTCAAAATCTACTAAACGACCACATGTAACATATTACAATCTATTTAAAATTTTATTAACAATTTAATATCTACATTGTTTCACATAAAAAATACATACAATATATTCATGTATATACAAAAATTTATATAATATGAAATTAAACTGATACACAAAAATATCTGACGTAAATACAATATTTAAATACTCTTAAATTAATATTTAACAACACTATTATGTACAACGAAAACAAATGCACAAATACAGAAAAATTCCACATTCCGTTATTTATATACTTCCAACAGTTGAGTTCAACATTCATTACAGCTGGGTCACTTGAAGGCCAAAGAGCAACCTTTATTATATTTAAAACCTCTTACAAGGTCATATTTCATCTTTCTAACTAATACAAAATTATCGTTTAAAATGATAACTGTAAAACTCGTTGAAAACTACTTTTAAAAAACAACTCATCTGAATTACATACTATTTTCTTCTTCAGTACAAGAAAAATTAAACATTATAATAATAAAAAAATTACTATCTGGTTCTTCCTGCAAATACTGTTTGTAATTTTTAAATCTATTTAAAAAGGTACAAAATTACAATGGTTTGGACATTAATGGTAAACAGAAGATGAAGAATGGCCTGACCAGGATCAAACCCAGAACTCATGGCATAAAAGTCAGTTGTGCTGATCACTTCACCAACAGGTGGGCCAAAAATAGAAATTTAATAACTTGACAATAAAAAATATTTCATTCGATTTTTAAATAAAAACAGTACATAAAATTACTATAAATTGTTGTTACATAGCAGAAACAGGTCCTGTTATTTCAATCCCTTAATACTTCTGCATGTCTTTGTATAGTGATAAAAAAAATTATTTAAAACAAATTTTCCTGCCAAATACAATCCTAGTACCATGATACAAATTTTGATAGAAAACCCAAAAATGCTTCTGAAAGTCGCAAAGAAATGTTTGAGGTTATATTTTATATGCATAATACTCGTATAAAAAAAACGAATTCACAAATTTTGTTTTCATTTTCTACAAAATTATCATCAACTTGATGAATAATTTTTCGATGCTTTTAGAATTTATGCTATAGAACTTCAATTTCAATCATTCAGTCAAGAAACCAGGCCCGTTGATGTAGTGGTCGGCGCAACTGACATCTGTGCCCGGAGTTCCAGGTTTGATGTTTTTTTATCACTCGGTTTCATAAATGCTTCATCATCTGCATTACCCTTAAAGTGCAAAACAGTTGGCCGTAAAACATAAAATCAACCAAAAAACATACACAAAATTTCTTAAGAAATTAAAAGTAGCAATAAAATGTAAATTTGAGACAGACTGACGAGTCAATGTACAGCAGATTATTAAGGGATTTACTTATGGGTAGATAAATCTGCCTCCTAACAACAACTGCATTTTGAGAAAACATGTATCACTTAAATTTTATTTTAAATCACAAGAAAATATTTTTATAATAGAAAGCAGTCAAAATTAAGACCAAAAAAAGAAAAAAAACACACAGTAACAACCTTTAAAAACATGCCATTTGATTCAAAATTTCAGCATCTGAGTAAAAAATATTTGATTACATACTCAAATACTTTGTGAAGTACTAAAAAGTTAATAGTTTTTATAAAACAAAAAACCTGGCCTCATAGTATTGCATGATTAATTAATTTCTCCTCTTCATTGTTTTAAAATTATCCTTAATAACTTAATAATTAAGTTTTATTAAGTATAAGTATTTATATTATTAACTACTTTAAAATTATAAAACTACTCACATTAAAGTGTTGGCACAAATTTTATATTACATGAATAATATATTCATGTCCATTTATTAGACACTACAAAAAAATGTTGTAAAAAATAAGTAAGAAACTTTGGCATATCAATGACTAGAATTTACATTAAAATTTGCAGAAGTCTTTTGTAAAAAGTTTCAAATTTTATCATATTTAAAAAAATAAGTACTGCTACTAAATATAAAATTTAAAGTATTTTTTAAAATGCTGAAAAAAATTATCGAAATTTGTGTATAAAAATGATGGCTACATAAAAACCATTATCATCATCATCATCTTCATCTGGGTATCCTTCCAGCAGGCCGGATAGGATTTGAGTGGACGATATGCCTCCATCTATCTCTATCTTGATATACCTTTTGTATTCTGATATCCTGTAGTGTCATTCCTTTTGTTAGGAATGACAAAAAAAAACTTTTTTCGCGCAGCTTCACGCGCGAAGCATATATAATCAATTTTTTTTAAATAAATATGTAACAGAAATTATGTAGCTGCTAGTAGACTGTATACCCCCAACATACACACAAGCGCACGCACGCACACACACACACACACACAACTTCTTCTTCTTTTAAATTCAAACTATATGCAGATCACATAGATAATAAACTAATGAGGATTTAGATACTGCTAATCAATCTTAATGAAATTTGAAAAATTTTAATTGAGTTGTAAATAGGAGTAACGTATAACAATCACCAAAAATTCATGAAATTTAAACCATACAGCAAAGTAATTTTTTTTTTTTTGTAAAATATATCACTCAAATACAACAAAACCCGGGTAAATCCAAAATTATTAAAATATAGTAAATACAAAAAAAAATTAGGTTCATTCCTTCCATTTTCAACATTCCTTAAAACATAAATAAAGAAAATTAAAAATATCCATACATTATACTCGTATAATAACACATTCCTTTAAATTTCCTTCTAAATTCAATTTAACGAAACTTTAAGAAATCACACTTATTGATTTTAACATTTATTTAATAATAAACACACCAAAATATACTTAAATACACATCACACACAAACTAATGCACGACATATACATAATTTTATACGCATACATAAAGACCATACGTCAGATGAAATTATTCTACTAGATAAACGACTCAATTAACATGTTTGATATGCATAAAACAATTCTATTTCATCAAGATATTGAGTTACAAAAAAAATTATTATACATAAGAAATTTTTAGTAATTTAACATAAAAATCAGATATAAAAATTCAATTTGAGCTCGTTAAAAAAAGTTATCCATAATGAATACGAGTAACTAGAATATAAGTAATTAAATTCTTGTGCGTCTTTTCATACAATTTTTAAGACAATTATAAGATCTCCAAAAGAAATAGAAAATTGTCTGTATAAAAATACTTTTACTCCCTTCAAGATGTAATAAAAATATCAAAAACCTCCCAATTCTTAAATAAATTAGTACAAAACAAAATTTTCATAAAAATAATTCAATTGATATATTTATGTTGTGTACTGTTATATGGCAGTAAAAATCTTAGATTTTGTAAAATTTTAGCTGTTTGTAGCTTTCAGATAAGATAAAAATATACTTTTTGAAGATCAGAATTACATTAAGTGCATTAAGACCCTTTTCACACGGTACCTGGCAACCGGGTAACTGGAACAAGTTACTGGTTCAAAGGTAGAATGAGAGTTTTCACACAAGCTCGGTAAATAATCTGTAGCAGATATGTCGCTGGGCATTCCACTGAAAAGGCCGGCACTGTACACCCAGTTTCTTGCCGATTGTTCAATCGGGAGTTCTATTGGTGTTCTACTAAAGGTTCATTGTATATTTTTAAGGTGTTAAATTGTAAGTTTATTCAATATTTTTTTTGGTTTCAGGTTTATTCATTTTGAAAATATCTATCTACATAGTCATAGAATTATTAATTACAATAGCTGAAGTGAAGTAATATTTATTACATTTCATTTGATTGTAACAGCTAATATTTGTACAGACTGGATGCATTTTCTCATAAAAGTATCTTAGCATTGAGAGGAGTGATGGAAATATTACGGTAGCTTGTCAAAATTTATCACTCATTCTAAAGTAACGAAATTAACTTATCCATTATCTTTCCTCAGTTCTTAAAAAAATCCCCCAATTTTTTTCTCTATATTTATTGTCTGTTTCTTCACCTTGTTTTAATCGACAGTTTAATACCTAGATTGCTAATATTTCATGTTCCATTATTTTCATCAACAATTTAAACACAACTAACAACTGGTTATGATTGTCAGCTGAACTGGTTATGTGTTAAATTGTCTATTCATCCACCGGCAACCAAGGTTGTTATTGAACATGGGTGACATCCACGATTGCAGAGTATGTGTGAAAAGGGACTAAAACCGAGAGATATTTGCTTTTGACAACAATCTAGCAATTTCTAAATTAATATAATAAAAAAAATAACTAATTAAGATTCCATAGTTCTGTTTGAATATTCTTTAAAACACACAACATAATTACTTCTGAAAAAGAAATTCCTGCAGTATAATTGATAAATGATGTTCAGAAAACTCTCTCTGTTATCATATGCAAATCTGAGTATACGGGCAGAAGATTTAGTGTACAGAATTGTCATATACCGCATGGGTTCAGTATGCAAAGTATAAGTGATCGAGGTAAGAAATGTGACAGTTAATTTTTGCAATTTAGTCTTTTTCTAGGTTATTTATTTAATAAAATTTGTATACTCTCTTAGGTTTATTGTTTTCCATTAATAAAAAATTAAAATATTTAAAAACGACTAAAATCAAGGGTTTCATACATAATTTTTATAATTGTGTATTATATTCATTAATAAAATGTTTAATAAAAAAATTAATAAATAGATAAGTAGTGTGTAAAAAATTTTAAAATCTGTACTTTGTTTATATTTATTCCCATTCTAGCAGTTCCTTTAAAAATTTTAGGATTACAAATTTAATAACCATGAATGGAACCTTTGTAGTTGGAGAAGGTTTACTATAAAATGATGCAATTAAAAGTCAAATAAAATTGTCAATTCTGTTAGAATTTAAAAAATAAAAGATTAAAACACAATTTTTGAGCCAATTTATAATCTAATGTTTATTTTAAATTTTAAGAGCTTATAATGATTTTAACACCGTAACTACATAAAATATAATTAACCATTTTTGTTTACATTGGTAGCTTCTTTTGGAACTCAATAAATTTGTTGCTGTAAATCAAGATTAAAGTACTTTTCCTGAAATAATTTTCAAGTATTTTTTTGGTATATTGACTAGTATTAAGGATAGATATTGTTGACTAATATAGATGGGAAATGAATTGAGTAAAAGTTTACTAATAATAACTTAGGTAAACAGATTTAAGCTTACTATTAATTAAAGTATTTTCCTGAAAAAAAAATCTTGTGCTATAATTTAAATAATACAGATATTTTAAAATATGTATTTTTATGTACATAAAAGTTTAGATTCCTGGCTTATTTAACTATATTACTACCACACCGTACATCCTAGCGTAATCCTTCATTTGACCCAGTAGTCAAATAAACTAATTCAATAATACTGCCCTCTCATACACCCGAAACCACCATTACAACAGTCATTATAAACAAGAACATTTCTGACACTGTTATTTTTTGGTTTATCTTTCTATAGTTATCCATTAGTTTGAAATTTTATTTCTTGCATGGTTTATTGCTCATTTCTGATCAGTTTTCCAGTAAAGTTAAAGATATAAATTGGTTGTGTCTCAGGATTTGTAACACCATAAAAAAAATGAAATGTTAAGAGTGATGAGTGTATGCGTCATATCATTGTGAGATTCAATATCCATCATTATTCATAGCTCCACCTTGTCCATCATATTTTAATATTGCCACATATACAGACAAATAAAATAATGTAAAGTTACATCATACAATAAATGGACAAAGCAAACAATATAATAAACAAAACTCAAACAAAACAATAACAGAAACATGTTGTTATATGCAGACACGTACTGATGTTTAAATGAGTTCCAGCAATACTGTGACTAACTCCATTGACCTCCAAGCTCACAATGATATGATGCTTAAAATAATAAATTTAATAATTAAAATTAATAGAAAAAATAAATTTCAAAAAATTGTAAACTTTCAGATTATTATAAAAAATCAGAGTAAAGAGAGTAGGTACGCTCTACCAACAGGCTTATATAATATAAAATGACGGAAGTTAAAATTTTTATAGAATCAGATTGAAATGAAAAACAGCTTACCGACTACAAACATTGACATTCAGATTAAGAAAATTTCTTAAAACACTACCTATGTTTAGAGTGTAGCATTGTACGGGAGTAAAACGTGGGTGATAGGGGCTGTAGAAAGGAAGACGATAGAAGCTTTTGAAATGTGGTGTTATAGGAAAGTGTTAAAGATTAGGTGGTTGGGCAAAATAAGTAATTTAGAAGTTCTTAGACGAGTGGATGAAAAAAGAAGTATATGAAAATATCTTACCAGAATCTTTCCAGGTATCAATACTGTAGGGTAATATTGAGGAAGAGAATTGTAGGGGGAGGCAAAGGTTACAATATATAAAGCAAATTACAAAAGTTGTAGGGTGTTACAGGTATGTAGATATGAAACGACTTGCGCAAGATAGAACAGCATCAAACCAATCAAGAGACTGATTGCAAAAAAAAGAATTAGCTTGAACACAATTGACAACTCCACAATTCAAATGAGACACTTAACCAAGTGATTTAATTTTCACTAATAATATGAACATTCTTAAATAAAAAAAAACCTAATACAATACAAAAAAACAACAACATTTATATTTGATATGTTTGAACATTCTCTAACATTACAATATAAAAATACATAATTTAACAAAATGACATAAATATAAAATCAATTATTTATTTAAATTGTTTAAGACGTGATAAAAATTTAAATTATGAACTAAATATTAATACATTTCATTTAACAATATAAAATATACTTAAAAATTATGATAAAATATAAACATACCGGTACGCTATAAATATATAACCAAAAAATAATATAAATAACACTTTATTTACTTTAAATTTACATCACATAAATTTCGCAATAACATAGATCTAATCTTTTGCTGTTAATTCAAACAGTTATTATATTTTTACTGTCTAAATATTAAAGACTATAACAAAAAACAAACAATTTGTGATATTATTCAAATTAATTCTTTAATAATTAACTCAAAACTAAAACAATTTCTCGTAAATAAATACGGATTCATTCAAGAACTCATCCAAAAACAGAAAAATTATTATTTTAAAAAATAACTCGCAGTTTACATGGAAGCAGATTCCTGAATTTAATGTTAACTAATAATACATATTTTTCATATTGTATCAATGTTGTCCAAGATAATTGAATTACACATGTTTTTAAATGTCACCGAAGATTGAAATGATAAATTCTAAAATATTAATTTATGGCAAACAAAACAGAAAAGAGGTTTATAAATAATTTTTTCCAGTAAATAGCCACAATTACAAAACAATTTTGACTTATAAAAGAGATTATACCATAAAACCTATATAGAAAAAAAATAGTGATAAAAAGGTATCCATGAATTATTTTCAATTAAATTCAGGGATAATTTATTTAGATCTATTAATTTACAAGCATCTAAAAAAAAATTATTTCAATATACATACTAATTTCCTGTTTAACCAGATCCCAAGCGTCTGAATTGATTTTATCATAATCATGACAACTGTGATAATTACTTCTTTGCAATTGATTTACATAAACTAATAAAAAATACAATCTATTAGTAAATTAGTAATTAATAAACAATTATAATATAATATTGGTATATAATTTTCTTTGGGGTTATCAATTCTGTAATACACTAACGTAAAAAGATATTAATGTATCCATTTTAACATCACTCTTTGGATGAACTGGCAAAACCAGAATTTTTGTTACGAGTACTTTTAGAAGTCGGTGAACCGTAGATTTATTTCTGTATATACAAACATGTTAGTCAAACTATATTCTTTAAATATAAACATTAAATCAACTATTATTATACAATTATTAAAAAAACTTAAAAGATGTGGCTTGCTCTGGTTGTATAATTTTCACCTCTCCCACAACTGTACATTGATACTATTCCCCTACTGTTGGTACAGCAGTTAATCATTGCTGACGCTGCTCTGACAATCACAAAGAGGCAGTTAGAGGGGGAATTCTTCTCCAGTCTTCAGTTGACGAATGCACTCAGGAATTTTTTTTACTATTTACTTATTCTTCTGCCTTTCAAGGATTAGGCTACCGAACCTCTCAAATCTACCCATCTCTTTCTCGGGCATCCTCGTTCTCTCTTTCCCTCCGGTTTAAACCTATGTCTGCTTAGGTATCCTACCTTCCCTCATTCTGTTCACATGCTCCAACTTCATGCATTCTATTCTGAGATACCCTGCTGTTTATAGAGAAGATGCTAAGTTCTTTCCTTATCTTGATATTCATGTAACGAACTTCTCTACTACACCCATAATATGTCGAAGAAATTTCATTTCAGATGCTTGCAATCTACTCTCCTCTCGCTTTGATAGCACCTAAGTTTCACTGCCTTAGAGTAGGGTCAGCACTGCTATTGTTTTATAAAATCTCACCCTTGTGTTTTTGCTGGTGCTACGTTTTACAGTTCAGTGGATAGTTCTACAGATTTGCTGAAATTGGTGTATCTTATTACAAACTATTTTTTTCTGTTACAGTATTTTTATATTCAAATTTAATTATTAATATATATGTTTAATAATTATATAATAGTTGTACGGTAGTTATTTTTCATTACTAACTTTTTTAGTTCAGAATAATAGGTAAAGTGATTATTACTTAAATCATGTTTTCTTGTTCATATAGATTGGATAAAGTTGAACGGGAAATTACAGTAATAGAAAAACAAACAGATTAAGAACAAGCACCAAACTTATATCTTTGCCTACACAGATATTAAAGAGAAGTATTTAATTTATTCCTACTTAACCCTTTTCTTCTCATTACCACCAGTATTTTATCAATTTATTAAACATTTTTAAAGACAATAAAATGTTATTATAACGGGTGCGGCAGAAAGGATGAACGGT
Source organism: Catonia carolina (assembly GCA_035578175.1). Classification (NCBI taxonomy): domain Eukaryota; kingdom Metazoa; phylum Arthropoda; class Insecta; order Hemiptera; family Achilidae; genus Catonia; species Catonia carolina. Next base: position 530,902 of record JAQMRL010000011.1, read on the forward strand.
TTTCAAAAAAGCAATATGTCGTTAATTGTGCATAAAAAAAACAATTATTTACAGAATAATATTCACATGATCTTACCATTTTAGAAAATTAATGTTTGAAAACAACATCTGCCAGGTGACGGCCGTTTTCAGCGATGCACTTTACAAGCCGCTCTCGGAAGTTGGCTTCTACTCTTTCTAACATTGCCCTGCCAATTTGTTCGACTTCCACACGAATTGCTTCCTTTAGTTCTTGAAGTGTACGTGGTTTACGCTGGTAAACACGTGACTTGAGGAAACCCCACAAGAAGTAGTCGCACATGGACAGGTCTGGGGAACGAGGAGGCCATTCAATGTCACCAAACCGAGAAATGATGCGACCACGAAAAACAGCCCGAATTGCTTCCATTGAATTTCTTGCGGTGTGAGCTGTCGCCCCCGTCCTGCTGAAACCATACTTGCCGGATAGGAATACGTTTTCTTCTTAGTTCAGGTAGGAAGAATTCAGTGAACATCTGTCTATAACGTTCCGAGGTTACAGTTACAGTGGTCCCGTTGTCGTCTTCAAAAAAGTATGGACCAATAACAACTGTACTGCTCACAGCACACCAAACTGTCACCTTGGGACTGTGTAATGGTCTCTCATGCATTAATTTTGGATTTTCATCTGACCAATAACAACAGTTCTGCTGATTAATGGTACCATTCAAATGAAAATGTGCTTCATCTGTCGTAAACAAAATGATGTTTTCATTTTGGTCAAGTATGGCCTCCATTTCTCGAGCAAAATTTAGCCGCTTTACATAATCGCCAGGATTCAATTGTTGAACAATGGCCATTTTGTAGGGATGAAATCCTATATCGTTGTGTAAAATACGCCTTACTGACCTATCACTGATGTTCAGTTCAGAAGAATGTCTCCTAGCAGATCGACGAGGACTACGAAGTATGGCTTGCCGAACTCTTTCCACATTTTCTGGAGTGCGTACAGTGCGATGAGCCCCTGGCGGTCATTTATTCATCACTGTTCCTACTGAACGAAATGATTTAACCCAACGTAAAATGGTGTTACGAGTGGGTACACTGTCAATTCTCGCAAGATTGAAATGACGACGAAACTCGCGCTGAACTGCAACGATACTCTCGTTATTACGCACAAAACTGTCGTAAGTAAACACACGATGTTGCACACTCCACGACTCCATGATGCCGACTAAACAATGGTATGATCTACAGAACGCATGGCCACTTCAGTCGCCCCACTCCCACTACCCAGATCAGAATACTATCTGTTCTAAAAACATCCATCTTTTCTGCCGCACCCGTTATATTTTAAAATTTATATCTTAATACTGATTAATTATCATATATTACTAAAATATATCAATACTGATACCAATGTCAAAACTGTTCTATTAAAATACCACACAGGAAAATATTATATACATTTTCTCATAATGCTAATTAAAATTTTAGATAGATAAATATGAATGAAGTTGAAAACAAAGAAGTGGAAGCATGATACAGTAATATCACAATTAATCTAAGTTAAAACTACCAGAATATTACAATATAAAATGTAAGAGTTTAGTGGAAAAAGATCTAAAATTTTTAACAGTAGTCCTGGAGTTACATTAGACCAATAGATTTTTGGTTTTACTGTATGCATTACATTTTACGTGTATTATATTACGAGCCAGGCTATGGTCAACGCAACTAATTTCTACACCAGAGGTCACGGGTTTGATTCCCTGTCAGGTCTAGCATTTTTTTATTAGTCACCCTTGATCTGAGCGAAATTCCAACACATGAATGGAGGCTTATATGTGGCGACCTGAATGGACATGTAGGTGCGGATAAGGATGGTTTTGAGGGATGTCATGGTGGTTTTTGCTTTGGAGATCGAAATAATGAAGGAATAACAGTCCTAGAATTCGCGGCATCGCAGAGGCTGTCTGTAGTGAACACTTTCTTCAAAAAGAAAGACGAGCATCTTATTACATACAAGAGTGGGACTGCAAAATCTCAAATAGATTATTTTTTGATAGATAGGTGTAATCTTGGGCAGATAAAGGACTGCAAAGTGATTCCAGGGGAACCTTTAACATCACAGCATAGATTGTTACTAATGGCTATGAAACTTGGAAAGCGTATAAAACAAAGGAGAAATGGAGTAACAAAGATAAAATGGCGGAACCTTGCCACTGAGAAAGGAAATGACCTCTTAAATAGCATTAGGCTGCATATGAAAAACAACTGCCCTAAAGACAAATCTCCAAACAATACCTGGTCGAATTTTGAAAAGTTTTCTGTTGGGGCTGCAAAAGATCTACTGGGTGCTAGCAAAGGGTTACTGATGAACAAAAAGGATGCTAGATGGTGGAATGAAAATTCAAAGGAAGCTGTAGCTAGGAAGAAGCATCTGTTTAGAGTGTGGCAGGAGACGCACTTGGAGGAACACAGGGAAGCCTACAAAAAAGCCAAAAAAGAAGCCAGGAAAACTGTGGCAATTGAAAAGGATAGAGCAGATCAGAACATATATAAGCATCTGGAACTAGCAAGGACAATGAAATATATCGCATTGCTAAGTATAGGCATAACTGTACAAAGGATTTCTCAACCACAAAGTACATGAACAATAGAGAGGGTATATTACTCACTGACGATAAGGATATATGTGATAGGTGGTATGAATACTATAATCAGCTACTCAATGAGGAATTTCCACAACAACAGGAAAAGGAGGAACCCAAAACTCTAGGACCTATAAATGAAATCACATCGATGGATGTGAGAAGGGCTATTTCCAAAATGAAGAACGGCAAAGCTAGTGGGCCAGATGAAATACCTGCGGAAATATGGAAGGCACTAGAGGCAGATGGAGAAGTATGGCTTGCAGAACTTTTCAATAAAATAATTGAGGTAGGAAATATGCCAGATGCCTGGAGGAAAAGTATCCTTGTGCCCTTCTATAAAAACAAAGGTGATGTTCGTGATTGTAGTTATAGGGGGATCAAACTCACCTCACATACCCTGAAGATCTGGGAAAGAGTCCTAAGTGAGCACCTCACAAACCATGCTGTTCTGACGGAAAACCAATTTGGCTTTACAAAGGGGAAAGGGACCACTGATGCTATTCATGCAATCAGACTGGTCATGGAGAAGGCTCGGGATAACAAGACAAATCTGTGGATGGTATTTATTGACCTTGAAAAGGCATTTGATCGAGTTCCGAGAACAATTATATGGCAGGCTCTGAGAGCACATTGACTCCCTGAATGTTATGTCAGACTTATTATGGACATGTATGACAATGTTGAAACAGGCATTAGAACCCCAGCTGGATCATCCAAGTATTTCAATATTAGGGTTGGTGTACATCAAGGCAGTGCCTTAAGTCCCTTGTTGTTTAATACTGTCATGAACTACTTGACATCGGAAATTCATAAGGAGACTCCATGGAACATTTTGTATGCTGATGATGTAGCCCTTATATCGAATAGCCTGCAGGGGATTCAAGAGAACTTGGAAAATTGGAGAAAGGCACTGGAACAAAATGGGTTGCGCATCAGTAGAACGAAAACAGAGTACATGTTTTGTAATTTTGATCCTGATGACTCATGGAGTGGAGACATCAAACTTGAGGCAACCCCCCTGCCCAGAGTTAAAACTTTCAAGTATCTGGGGGCAGTGATCTCAGAGGATGGATCCATGGAGGCTGAAATAGTGCATAAAATAACATCGGGCTGGAACAAGTGGCGTATGCTGACTGGGGTTCTGTGTGACCCAAAAGTGCCCATAAAAATAAAGGGAAGAGTCTACAGAGCGGCAGTTAGACCAGCACTTGTCTATGGCAGCGAAGCTTGGGCACTTAAGAGAGTGCATGAACAGAAACTCCACACTACAGAGATGCGCATGCTGCGATGGGCGGCATTGAAGGATAAGGTGCAGAATGAGCATATAAGGGGAACCTTCAAAGTTGCTAATATAGCAGAAAAGGTGCGAGAGTCCAGGATGAGATGGTATGGTCATGTGCTCAGGAGAACGGATGATCATGTCGTGAAGAGGTGCCTTTCCATGGCTACAGGGAGGAGAGGAAGGGGTAGACCCCTTACCACGTGGATGACGAATGTCCAAAGAGACATGAAAATGTTGGGCTTATCCGAGGAAGACGCACAGGAGCGTAACAAATGGAGCTCTATGATTGGGAAAGCCGACCCCGCGTAACGGGAAGAGGTGAGGCCAAAGAAGAAGAAGAAGACCCTTGATTATCTGCATATGTAATAATATACAAAACAGTTCGACATAAAAAATCATTTTATGAACACAAATTCTGATTTTTTAAGTTCTTTGGGAAGTATAAAAATATATATTTCTTTTAGCGTTATTAATCCCATTTCTACAGTGTACACAGAAGTGGTCAAATTTCAAACTTTTTTCTAGGTATTACTTGGAAAATATTTATGATGATTTTCAGAACTGTAATTCTTGGGAAAACAGAAATATTATTTACTGCTTCAGGGTAGTTACAACTCTTTTTTTTATATAAGGTGCAAGTGGTCAAATTTCAAATGTATTGGTTCTTTTATTCATCGTCTAAAAAGCAAGTACAGAATTTTTGGTCTCTGTTTACTGGAGAAGTCAACCAGTGAGGACTTTCAAATTTAAGTATAGAGATTTTCACTATTTATAATTTATTGAGTATAAATTTTTTTTAGTTTAATTTTAAGTCACATCAACAGCTTTATCATTAGTGACTAGGAACCGAACCCAGGATCCCTACATTTATATTTCTGTAAGTAACTATCTAATAAACAACTCTTTTACTTGAATTACCAACTCAGTTGAATTACCAAATCAGTCCACAAAATAGCAGTGAAAAAAGGATTTCATCTCTTTTTTTTGTCAATCCAATAAAATTCTGGGGTAGCCTTCTCTTATTGTATTTAAAGAAGTAATATAAATTAGCTGGACCCAACTTGAAAATAGATCGTATAATATTATCTATTATTTCAGATGACAGCATGCAGTACATCAGTTTGTCACAATCAAGATTTTATCATTTGTCATTTCATATAAAACATTGGAAACAATATTAACTTTCTACTCTAAAAAAAATATTGTTTACAATTTTCTCACATAAGAGATAATTTAATACTGGAAAATTCAGAACCAATACATACCTTTTTCAAACAAACCCTTGAAATAACAAAGTGAAAAAATGAACAGGAAAATATTTAGAAAATTACCTTAACAACTTAAGGAAGTAAATATTAAAAACAATAAATTTATTTTAAATGAAATGAAAAACATTAATTATAGTTTTTCATTTGAACGGCAATATTTTGTTAATTTTATTTTCTTCTAACAATTTTTGAAAACTTTTGAATTAATGTTCAAAAATGTTCTGCAAAAATTAAAATAATGCTGTTTTGTTTTTGTTTAAAACAGTAGAACTTTTTAATGAAACAGCAAGGAATATTTAGAAAGATAGGTAATACAGTTGATACATAATCATCTACTAAAACTTATTTGCAAAAATTATTAATAAGCCAATTATAGTAGGTAGCAATAATATTGGAAGGAAGTTTATAAGTGGGAACATAAAAACAGTAGACATCAAGTACCACTGGAAATTAATTTTAACAATGGGTTGCAGAAACTTCACAGAAAGGTTTTAATCATACACATTGCATATTTACTTCAATTAAGTTCTTGAGGTTTAAGCCATCCTCTATTGAGCAGATGATAAAAAGTAACAACTTAAAAAAAATTTACAAACCTTTGAAACATTACTTATGAAGTAAAAATATTTTGTAATTGAGAAGTAAAAAAATAGTTTTAAGTACAATAAAATTGGATACTATGATAAAATATCTCAAAATTTGGCAAATATATATTATTAATGGTATACCGAACTATTTTATATTATATAATATAAAACTATTCAACAAGATTTCTCATTTAAAAATGTCAACTTTCTACTTCAAATTAGAGTACCTATACAATAATAAACACAACAAAATAAGTATTTGACACAATACGAATTACTTGTATACAAAATTTACTAACGAAATGTACACACAAATACACAACAAACCTCTGACATAGATTGTCAACTCAAATCAATAACTTTTACTAACAACACTGACAATGTTTTTTATAGGTCACAACAAATACACATAATTAGTTACTTAATAAATATCAACTTATAAATATAAGCAATAAATGGTTATATAAAAAAAAAATAGATACTTAAGTTATGTTACTATGTCATAAGACTATAAAAATATTTTGAGATCTTCAAATTTTATCACAATAATAAATAAAATTCAAAGAAACTTCAAAAATTAATTAAAAAAACATGAAAACATAAAAAACCATACCTATATATACGTTACACAAGAACAATATGGCAGCACATCAAACGTAACCAAATTAATAAAATAAAATAATTTTATTAAAACTTAAAATGTTCATAAATTTACGATTGAGTTCCTATTAATTTTAAGCAGTTCCTTTTCTTTGAAAATCAATTTGCAGGGTAGTTTATAAATCTGTAACTGAATAAACGAATATTTTTATATAACATAAGAAACAATAACTAAGAATAAAATTAAAATAAACAAATAAAATAAAAATAAGATATAAATCGCTATCTCACATTATCTTTGAAAGAATATAAGAAAGATATCTGATACTGCAGCCAATAATTTTCTACCAATTCTAGATTGAATATGCAATAGTTAACATTTTTGATATAGATGATCATAAGTGTATTGCATGATCATTTTACACACTAAGCTTAAAAAGTATGTAAATGAATATCTGAACAGTAACAAGACTGGCTCTTAGATGAATTAGATTCCTGGTTGGCTACTTATCTAAGTTAAGTAGTAAAAATCTCTGCTGAATATTTATTTCTGCGCTGAGTAAGGAATTATACCTTTACTTTTACAAACAAAACAAATTTTTTCTGTTTGGACCTAACCAAACTAAGCTCAAACTACAGATTACTGATTTCAAGAGGTCCTGAGAATAAAATCAGAACACCAGATTAACGGAAGAAAGGAGAAATCCTAAAGTGAAAAATGCTGAGTATGAACCATAAAACGAGCATCCAGGAATTTTAAAAAAATAATTAGAGGTCAATAGAAACTTAATCTGATTTTTCACTCCTTGCTTAGAAAATTTTTATGGTTTATTAAAAAAACTACTAAAAAAACCTTAACACTCTTATAAAACACATTAATATAAGAAAAAATTCAAAGTAAACATAAGAATTATTTATGAAATAAAGCACATATATACCATGAAAAACTGATTAAAGAAAGATGTAGAAGAATTAGTAAATACAACTTATTGATTTTCACCAACACAAAAAATTATTAGTATTTAAAAGTGTAAGATTGCAATTGATAATCTTAAGAAAAATATATTAAAATTAAACAATAAAAGCTTAAAAGAAAATAAGTGTAAGAAAGTAATTTTTAGTCAATTTTACCATAAAACACAACTTCATTCATTAACGGGTAAAAAGTTTATGTTAATTTAATACCATGCATTTTCCTTTGTACGTAAAACTTAAATAATTTTCTTAATAGTACCTAAATAGTTTTAACAAAAAAATAAAAAGGATAATAACATTTTTCTAACATACATTATAATAACAATAACATTGACTACACAATATATTTACATATTTTCCTCATATTGTAAAACTAGAAATGCATTTTTCATTTAATCAAACAATTATAAACATATGTATTAAAAACGTATCTTAATGATAACCAAAGAAATCACAAAACACTCTTTATTAAAATACATATATATAACAATAATCACTTTTAACGTACACTAATTCAGGCATACAAATCAATATTGTACAAATAATATACAATTTAATATAAATATATTGAAAAATGAGATCACATAACCTATCTAAGAATAAAATTTCTCACAAATTTTTATTTATTAGGTATTCTAAAGACTAGATAATACTATTACATTTATTTCACTTTTATTAACATAAAAAAATGTATTAACGCAATTACAGTTTTTCGTAACTGGATTAAATACATAATTAAAATCTTATATAAAAGAATACTGTATTGTTTTTTTATTTATTTATTTAAAATACATAGAGTTATTTTGATTATTATTTTTCATAAATATATTTGTTTGAGCACTGTTATTAACGCTTCATTTTCGTATCATTTATTCAAATACGTAAGCAAAATCGAATGAATTCCGTAAGTTCATAACGAAACCATTTTGTATTTCATGGTACGAATATTCACTGTTTGCACACAAACTAACAAGACATCGTAATAGTTATATTTGAGATCATATACATAATAATATTTATAAAAAAGTACAACGGAAAATTATGACGTGTTTTACAACAAATATCGTGCATCTACGATGCTGCTGTTTCTTTACGAGTTGAGAAGGAAACTATTGAACGAATTCCCTTCATTGAAGTCTGAAAAAAGATAAATTATTTATTTTAAGTTCGTTAGAATTTAATAAATACGAAATCAATTTTTTAAATACTTTTATTTACCGTATTTTTACTAAATAAAAATTATTGGTCAATCTAAAACTACACTACTATTATATCATGTGCAGTATTGTGAAATCAAAAAAAAAGTGCAATAGTGTCTTGTGTATGAAATAATATTTTTTATTTGAAAACATGTTCCAATTATTAAAAAGGTCCTGTTACTAAATAAACAGAATTTTATTTTAAATGTTTATAAAACTTTCTTTTATGTTTAATTTACTAACTAAATTATTTAAAAAAATCCTTAACTCATCAAAGTTTAGAAAATTACCTTATCAAGGTTAGCATACATGTGCAATAGTCAATTCTCAAGTGATGTCACTGCTAATATTACGGTGGAGGGAAACAAGGGAAGGATGATGGTGTATTAAGCAGGTAGTTTTAGTCAAAGGAAGCCACTAGTTTTTCGATATAGATGTTCTTCATTGGAGAATTTATTTATAACAGTATTTTTCAATAGTATTTTATTTCTGATTTTCTTGGGAGTATTTTTAAAACAATATTTCTGTTTTTACTTTTCTAAACAATATTTTTGTTAACACAGTAAGGTCTCAATTATCCGACACAAAACGGGACCAGGAGATGGTCAGATAATTCGGCACCATAAGATAATTTAAATACATATACTCGGTTCATCGTAAGAAAGATATGTCAAGTAAACAGACTGCATCTGTGGTAGTGCATATAGGTACAACACACTTATGACCAAGCCAGGTCATCACCAACAAATGGAGGATTACAAATCTGATGCGCCGAATAGTGTTGAACATTTTTTTTCTTCTATAATAACAACTCGAACACATCCGTATATTTTCAGTAGTTCATTAATTTAGTCCAAATATTGATTTTAGTTTGTTCCGTATGTGGTAATCTATTGTTAATTTTTTGTTGAGTACAAATGCGTGTGTGCTTTTATTTTACTTAACGTCTTATAAAATCATTTTTTTTTGTGGAATTGTAATGGCTGACGTATCAGAATCTTCTGTTACCAACAACCGCAAAAGGAAAGTATTTAAGAAGTAGTGAAAAGGCAATCGTGTTAAATGTGTTCCAAATAGGATCAAAGACTTTTTCTCATGAACCACTCTGGGTACAAAGTCATACAATAAAGAACGTCTATGTCAGCTGCGAAGAAATGAAATTAATTTTTTTTACAGAAATTACTAGAAAACTAGGTTAACTAGGTACAGAAAGGAATGGAATATTCAGAGATATGGTAAAATATTAAAAATAGCTTCAACCAGTTTTTCTTTTTTTTTAATTAATAGTGTCTACATTAAAAAAAAATTCCAAATATAATATGACAATCAATGAAAAAAGTCAAAATTTTCTAATAACAAAATTCGGCAGGATCTTCAAAAATTTAAAAAAAATTGGTAACATATTATACAAAGTTCAAAAATATTGTTTTAAAGTAGTTTATTTTCAATCGCAAATTTAATAATGATAAAACCAATATTATTTTCTAAAAATGTACAATTTAATTTCATTCATACTAATTATACCAAAAATTTAACCAACCCACACCTGTGTTTTTACATGTTTGAAATACAATATCAGTGAAGTGTAAAGAAAGAATTGTACAGTATTCTATAAAAAACCGCAGGACAGATAATTGTAAGCTATGTTAATGTGTTAAATCAAATCTCTAACAAAGCAATAAATAAAATAAAATGCGTTAACAATAAGTAAAATAAATAAACTTAAATTGTGTACAAATACAAATACAGAAGCAATGATAGTGTGCATGCAGTAAAACCTCATTAATTTAAACAGGTGCAAATCAATTTTACAGATGTTGTTAGTACGTTAAGCTTTTACTTTTCATTAAAGAATGTTCAAGCTCAGCTCTTTATCTGTAAAATGTATTTAAATATAATATTTAAAGAATTATATACATTATTTCTCAGCAAATAATATAATTAAAAGCATATTTACAAACATAAAAATCAATAGAAAAAAAACGTACATATCCAATAAGTCATAAATAAAATGTTCAGAAACATGGGTAAACAATTCAGGGAAAAAATTTACATAAGAAAAAAAACAAATTTTTGTTTGAAGATTTGACTTATTATTCACTAAAATATAAATATTTTTTTAATACATATTATAAATATAAAATATGAATAATATTTTGCTGCACCGCAACAGTTTTTGGGCAATGAATTTTAGCATTTTGATACCTTTATTTGCTGAGGTATATGTATTTTTGTACAACCATGTCCCATAAACTGCTATTTTGTTAGGTTAAAAATTATAAATGCAAATGTACCATCTAATAATTTGTTTAAAAACATTACAATGATCACTTGATTAACCAGAGTATGGGGGTATCAGGAGAGAGGGAGGACACAGATAAACAAAAACCATGATTAAGGCACAGGTGATAAGAAAAGCTTAAAATAACTGCATCACCATTGCATTGTCTTAATAAACACATGCTTAACATCAATTGGTTACAAAATATTTTACACTTTAGAAGAAGGTAAAACAAAACTCTTTTTCTAACCCACTGCACTTGATTTAAAAGCAAGCTATTAGGTCTTAATTAAATTGAATTAATCATAAAATTGTAATTTAAACTTACAGAAAAGAAGGAAACCAAAAAAATTAGACAATAAACTAATAACAGATCATTTTCAAAGTACATGCTTAGCTATCATAGAGGAACTAATTTTGTATACACACGCAAGAAACAATAGAACATCTGTAGCAAGGATCAACTCTATAAACTGACAAGAGAAGTTAATTACTGAAGGAAAAGATCTCAAAATAAGGATTTATAGAAGTAGCAGAGAAAGGGAGAGAGAATGCCCAACTAGCGACAGGTGCCAGCCAGTGTCACCATTCTGTTTTCTTTTCATCTAGCTACCTCAACTACACACCACCTCATGGTATCTACTATCGGTTTCATAATCATAGACACCTGAGTTTGAACCCTTGCATCTCCAAAACTATGGGTCGGATTTTAACATACTTTACATCAAAATTTAGCTCATTTTATTCTCCGTTGACCTATAATAGTCCTATATTTTTAATGTTGTCTAAAAATTGCCATTTCGTGGTTGGAAGACAAAAAAAGGCCCGGATTTTTGCTACTGCAATAAATTTCATGCATTTAGAGGTGTGTAAATCGATAATTATTGGACCAAAAAGTTTGAAATTTGAACACAACATAGAAAATTATATTCTTACAGCATGTACAAAATTTCAAATTCATAAGTTATTTAAATTTTGATTAATTTACAATATTCTGAACCCTTGCTATCTCGGTAACCGCTCGATCGTTCGGCATGGGCAAACTATCGTTTTATTAAGCGTAAAACACTCAGTACAAATACGTTAATAATATGAAATATCGATTGGCCAATGTTGTGGTAGAATTTTTAGAATTTTGAAACATAGATGGGTAATGCGGGGGGGGGCGCTACAATCCACTTTGCTTGAATCTGACTGTATACCTGATTTGACAATGCAGTCTGTCAATTCAGAAAGACAGTCAGACAGGATGTCACGTACACAAACTAGCAACATGGATATTACTGGCCACCCCCCGCATTAAACATATATTTTTCAAAATTCTAAAAATTCTACCACAACATTGGCCAATCGATATTTCATATTAACATATCTATACTAAGTTTTTTACGCTGAATAAAACGATAGTTTGCTCATGCCAAACAATCGAGCAGTAACCGAGATAGCAAGGGTTCAGAATATTGTTAATAAATCAAAATTTAAATAACTTAAGATTCTGAAATTTTGTACACGCTGTAAGAATATAATTTTCTATGTTGTGTTAAAATTTCAAACTTTTTGGTCAAATACTTATCGAGTTACACGCCTCTAAACGCATGAAATTTGTTGCGGTATCTAAAATAAACAGGTCTTTTTGTCTTTCAACCTCGATATGGCAATTTTTAAACAACATTAAAAATATAAGACTATTATAGGTAAATGCAGAATAAAATGAGCTAAATTTTGATGTAAAACATGTTAAAATCCGATTCATAGTTTTGGAGATGCAAGGGTTCAAACTCGGGTGTCTATGATTATGAAACCGATAGTAAGTTTCAATCAGAGATCACAGAGAACAACCAAGAGTTCATGCAGTCATTGCATGGCCTGCTCATCACATTACTACTCTGGTTAATCAAACAGTCTACAGTATAACTTTCTGGCAGAAAAAGTACCTTTCCACAGAACAATGCTAAGTAACATTTCCTAATAACATTAAATTGATGATAAAAAGTTATTGGTCTTGTTTTAAACTTGTTAAAATAATTCCAAACATTACAATTAAATCTTCTAAACAAAAAATTCATTTTTTTCAGTGAGGGGCTTCATACTCAAATTAACTATTTACAACATTCGCGACAACTTATAGGTTTTACCCAAATCCTATCTGGGAAACAAACCTTGGGACTTAAACTTGGCATCTGCAAACTTACTGAAATGAATTACTTTAGTTTTTAAATTAGTGAGGTTTTATTGTAATTATACTACCAGATATGTAATTATTTTAAGAAAACTAAAGCCATAAGCAAAATAAAACTTATAAGAGGGTCATTTGGAAAGTAAAGAATGTTTTCATATGATGTGCAGTACGATCCCCCCATCTCCGCCGCATCAATAACTCTCGCACTCTACTCTCCTGCTTTATTCTGATGCTAGCCGCGATTCACTACGGATGTTTATTGTTTAGTTGAGCAGCTTTGAAATGTGTAAAAAAATTTATGATTACTCTAAATTTGAGACATGGAGTGTGATTTGCTTTTTTAATGAAGAATAAATGGAATATAATTATTCAACTAAAATTTACAGGCAAATCACTGAGGTTTATGGTAATGCAATGAACGAAGGTTCTGTCTGAAATTGGTGAATCATGTTGAATGGCAGATAAACGAATGTTGCCAATGAAGGATTTATAAATAAATTTTTGAAATACATCCTGCCAACCATTAATATAAATTACAGTATAAATTAAATTTATCACCTTACCTTTGGTTGCTTTTTAAGTTTAAAAAACCTACACGTGTTTTGGTGGTACCACCTTCTTCAGAGAATATTATTAAAATTAACAATTAAAATTCAGAACGGTGTTTCCATTCAGTCATTTAGATTAAAACTAGGAGTTTTAATTTCTGAAATTTAATTGTTAATTTTAACAATATGCTCTGAAGAAGGTGGTACCATTGAAATGCACATAAGTTTTTTAAACTTAAAAAGCAACCAAAGGTAAGGTGATAAATTTCATTTATGACTTACAAACTCAAATCAAAGATTGAGGAAAACTTCAAACAGATACGACTACATGCTTGAAAAATTGCATTTCCTGAGATATCAAAAAAATGTTCTTAATAAAATTTTTAGTGAAAATTTGGGCCTGCTGTCCACAAGCATCATGCTTCTTCACAACAATGCAGGACTGCACTCCACTGCATTGACACAAAACTTGCTTCACCAGATTAATCGGAAAATTTTTAAACATCCACCATTTATTTCATGCTTAGCATTTAGCAATTACCACCTTTCCCAAAATTGAGAGAGTTTTTAGATGGAACATGCTTTGAAAATGATTATGAATTGAAAGTGGGAGTTACCAACTGATTCAAAAACTTGGCACAAACTGAATAAGAGGCAGGAGTACACAAAAACTTGTAAAACACTACGATAAGTTTGAATTTCAATATAAGTTATGTAGAAATAGCTTAAGACTCATTTAAGTAGTACAAAGAATTTAGTTTCAGTATCTTTACTAATAAAGTGTACATAAAAAATGTTCTTTACTTTCCGAATGACCCCCATATAATTACTAAGCATTGCAACTACATTACATTCATGATTGTAGCGTTTAAAACCCTGTTGAAGTTAATACAAAGACAAATAAATTTTAGTCAATCCACTAATGGGTGATTCAAAAAGGACGCAACCGTAACATTAAAAAGGTAGAAGTAACGGGTAGGTGAATTTCAGGTTTCCTTCTATGTCAGTTGGCAATATTATATTCCAGTATCCATTCATCTCCATTGGGTCAAGGATGCTGTTTTTCAAACATAAATGTGTGTTTATTCTTGACAATTATAGGAGTAAAAGACGAGATTTAGTTAAAAATTCCCAATTTTACTGTTTTGAATAAATTGACAATCTTGTGTTTGTTAAATACATTTTACAAGACGATTGGGAATCTACAAGATGGCGAAAGCACATGTCAACCATCAGTGATAACCGTGGAAATTTTGGAGGACATAAAAAACGTTGTTGTTTAGGACAACAGCAGGAAGGCTGGTTTGAACCTCTAGAGGTTTTACTAAGTAAAAACAAGGAGTAAGGTGGTTTACTATTACCTTCCTCAATGAGTTAAAAGAGTACGCTTATCAGCATACCAGGCCCTCTAAAAAGCACCCTCTTTCCACTCTGCAAATGACACCTTCACTTCATTCACCACAGGGTCAGGCTGTATAGTGAAATTCATTACTCTCAGAGGAGATAACTCTTGACTAGTGTCTTTTACACCTCTACCTCTTCTGTCCTTAAATAGTTCAATCATAATTGGCTTACTATATGATAAGAAACAGAACTATTTTTTGTAGCCCTGGAACCAACAGATTGAGTGCAATTAATTTAACACTCCACCTGCCCGTTACGGGCATCCATCTACCGCTTTATGGGCTACTAAAAAATTACATTTGCATCTTACCAAATTGGTGTCATAAATGAACCAAAAAAAGTAGATCACGGAAAATAATTACGATATTGTCCTTGGTTTCGTTCTCTTGTCGAAGAAAACAGTATTGAGGTGTTGGTTTATATTTATTTTAGTAATGAGGCATGTTTTTGTATAGCTATGTTAATAATCAAAACTGCCAAATATGGAGTACTAAAATTCCTCATGTGTTTCATGAACGACCATTGCACACACATAAGATTAGTGTTTTGTGTGGAATCTCTCGGCATCATATATTAGAGCCATTATTTTTGGACACATCTAAGGATAGCGTGGCTTATTACGGCTTACTCCATTTGTTTATTGCAATGTTAGATTTACATGAACAAGAATGTTGATTTCAGCAGGATAACACAACTTGTCACACTGCTGACGACATGCTAGACATGTTATGGGGCTTGTATTTAGCCATCGTTTGACATCAAAAAGGTTGTGGCCTCCAAGATCTCCAGATATTACAACCACAGATTTTTTTCTTGTGGGAGTATTTAAAAAGTATAGTTATCCTCAAAAACTTGATGAATTAAAGGTGAATATTGAACGTGAGATTTCTAACACTGATGAGCAAACGTTACGAAAAGTGGCAACAAATGTTACTAAATAGTGTACGAACCTGCCTTTCAGGTTTCAACATCTATTTTCAACATCGATTTTCAACATCTATCATAAAATTATTAAGTTACATTGTAATTTGAATATTGTATAAAATTATAATAAATATTTAATTAATTCAATATCTTTCTACAACATTCATGTCTTCTAAAAACAAGTTGCGTCCTTTTTGAAATGACCTATATATAATACAATCTGCATAATCAGGCACTTGTTAATAACATACTGAAAATTTTTGACGAGCATAGAATTTTTATAAGCTACTGTTATGTTTATTACTACCTTTACTACTACTATCTTAACGAATAAATTATCTCTATATTTTAATATGGGAAACAACAGATTGGAAGGCTATGTTTAATAATTTGTACTTAGCAATTTTACAAAATTTTATTTCTATCAATTCTGTATTGAAGTTATTTAAAAAATAAAAAATCTACGTTTTCAAAATTAGTTCACAGGAAAACAGAATAAATTCAAGTCACATACCTTTTTCTTGGAACCATTAAGAAAGTCTTTGTACATTTCAGATCTTAGATATCTGGAGTAACTGTCACTTTTCATTAAGTGGTAAACATGAGCCTGAAAAAAAATTAACATTTTTTAAACAAAAAAACTGTAATAAGTTCATCATTATAAATACAATAATATTCATAAATTAGATTAATAAATGATAGCGAATACAATTAACTACCAAAGTTACCAGTAATTCAACACAAAACCAGAAGTGTATTGTTTATAAGACTTACTGCTAATCTTGTTGGGTCATCAGCCCAAATACTAATGACCTCTACTTCAAACATGATCTAATGCATATAATGCTTTTCATGGTTGATGAGCTCTGCTATTCCACGCGTTTAGACCAATCAGAACGTTTACCAGCGTTGTCAGATTGTGCCTGATAAACATTACGTGCGCATGCGTATAAGAGCCATAGTAATTAACTTGTGTCTTGCATCTCAAACTGAACACATAGATTATAGAGCGTTTTAACATGCAATACTTTATAATATAATCAGCTGATTGTATGTTCATAGTTTATAATTATTATGGAAAGACCAAAAAAATGGCTGACAAAATATAACAGAGCTATGAGAGCAAGTGTTGGCAACATTGCTGGCTAGTCATTGGCTAGCTATGAAGTGTGTAGGGGGCAATGCTTACATTCAGAGCTCATCAGCCCTGAAAAATAGTATAGATTAGCTCACTATTAACTTTACAATGAGGTTAAAAATTATCACTATCAGTAATCCAGCATAATTAAAGCACTAATTCTTTATCCCAAAATTTAAAATTCCATCATATAAACGACAGGTACTGGCTAAGTGGCCAAATTACTTTTAGAGATTTAATTTTAGCCTTAAAATTTACTTTAATAAATAATTTTTAGTAACCACCTTAAATGAAATTATTACAGAACTGTTGAACTAATTATTTGATTTTACATTGTACAACAAAACACTGAAAATTTTTAGAGAACTTATAGAAATGATTGAAAATGTGTAACAAAATACATCATTCATGCATTTTTTTAACAGTGTATTTCTTTTGCAATCAGCAAAGCGTTAAGCAAAGATTAAAAAATCTGAGTAATGTCCTTAGAATTAAAATAAAAACCACGCTCAGTAGTATGTTTAAAAAAAGACTAAACTGTGAAGAAAATATATAAATAAAACTAAACTTGATGATCTGTGGTAGAATCAGAAAAAAAAGATTAAATAATTAACAAAATCATAAAGGTAATGTTTTAACACATTTCAGTCTGTGAGTATCTTCACTGTCGTCGAGATTTATTGCTAATGGATTTTGATGGTCTTATAGTTTTTGTCAAAATGTTTTAAGGCATTTAAAATATTTTTCATTGAAAGGACAGAATCTCATTTTAAAGAAAATAATACATAAACAACTGTTAGACTCTACACAATCCTTTTTAAGCATTTAACATTTTATTGTCCAATAAATTTGACTTACGGCAGCAGTATCAAAGCTCCATCTATCCGGATGAGCCATATTGCGTTTGGTAACTTCATGTGAATGAGAATCAACATTGACAGGACAGCTGGCATCGGGTGCTAAAAATTCTGCCCAAATTTCAGCTACACGTTCCTGTACTTCACGTTGTGGCAGTGCTTTTATTTCCTGGACAGCTTCCCAGAACCTAATATGTGCAGAAATTAATGTTAAAAGGTGTTTATAATTCAATGCATGGTATGTAGAGAGACAGTATATGCCAAACCAATGATGCACAGTAGTCAACAGAGTTTGTGACGTCACCTGTACCACTTCGTCTGGCGAGAAATCGCCATGACAGTAGTAAAAAAAAATTAATTGCACAAAATTTAATTTTCCAAGATATTGTTTTTAATTTTCTTTTTGTCTAACTTACTATAATTTTAATTTAAAATATTTTTAAAAAGTAACTTAAGTGTAGCCTTAATCAATTTCTGAGTATTATGAAAATAAAAAGTTAACTCTTAAAACAAAATTATTTATAATAAATTAAATTATTTATTTAACATTTTTGGTCTTGTATAATGGTAATCAGTGTTTGGAGTTTGTTATGAAATGTTCAATCAAACAAGTTAGAATACAGATAGCGTTTACTTCTGGGTTGGGTATATTATCTTGACATAAGTGAGTGATGCGTATGACGTAGGAAACTACAGATGACAACATGCGTGTGGCACATACCATTTCTCTACATACCGTGATTCAATATACAAAAATTTGCTGTGAAACACTCACACAACTTTCTCGTGTCAAAACAAATAATAAAACATACTACTTATGTTTAATCATTAGCAAACAATGTAACATGAAAAGCATAACCTAATTTTAACAATGAGTGAATGACGCAGAATGAAAATCAACCTATGTTCGACTTAAAAAAACCACTAAATCACTAATTGACGCTAAACAAGGTTCTGTAGAAAAAAAGCTTGAAATAAAAGCTGCATTGCTATAACTGTATTATATCACCAATTCAAATTACATAAACGAAATACAAAATTTACTTGGTGACAATAAATCTAGTTTAGATATAACTCTTTTTGAGTTCCTTCGCGCCACTAGATTATATAGGGCAATATAAGCTTCATCTTCAGTGAACATGAGTAAATAGATAATAAAGATCAAGGCAGCTAAATATGTTAGTGAAATTTACATTATTATATAAAATAGAATTGATTTCAAACTGCAGGAAGCATTATAAAGGAATCGTTTATTTCAAAAACCCCATAAGTAACAAAAATGAAATTTTCGGTAAACTGAAAAAAACTACCTGGATTAATAAGCTTAATTTTTACATGAGTGATTTTATGCTTATATTAAAGTACATATAAAAACACATCTTTCAGTATAAAATAACTGTGTTTTTCTTTTTTATTTTGTTAGAAATTTCATTAAATATGGTGCTGTACTTATGGTGTTTTTAAAATAAACAATTTTTTTTGTACAAAATTTAAACAGAAATAGTGTTTTTATAAAAAAAAAAAAAAAATTTTACTAAAAATTTCAATATTAATTCATATTTTAAATATAATAAGTAGTTCGTGATATATTATTTGATATTTTTTTTAAATTCCATAATTTTCGTCATTAAATATGGTGCTGTACTTATGGTGTTTTTAAAATAAACAATTATTTTTGTACGAAAATAAAATAGAAAGTGTTTTCATAAAAGAAAACATTTATTTTTACTAAAAATTTTAATATTAATTCATATTTTAAAAATATAATAAGTGGTTCGTGATACATTATTTGATTTTTTTTTTAAATTACATCAATTTTCGTCAACTCGTCATATGTTTCATTCTCCATTGTTGGCCATTGGTAGATTTCTTCATAAAATGATTTCTTTTCCTCGGGTATATACTGAATAATTTTTTTTAAATCGTTGATTTATTTAATATGAATTTTTACAGGATTTGGATATGCAGGTTCTGCTGGAAATGCGAGATGCTGCTGCAGTGTACTTTTTTTGATATTCTCAATGTAAAATGAAATATTGATACACCATCGATGAACTGAGAACACTTTACTTTACGCAGATGTTCAGTAGAATGGTGAAATTCATTATACTTTGAAACTTCCTAGTTTCACATAACCCTCAAAACAGCTGATAGATTGATCAGCTGATAGCAAGTTTGTTGCAGAAAGCCCATATGTACAGTACATATGGGGTTTCTGAAATAAACACTCGATTTTGTAAATTTCATCTGCCTATTACTTTGCCTTTAAAAGTTGTATATATGGTGTTACTATACCAAACGGTGTATTTTCATCAATAAAACATGGAAAACACAAAAAGTCATTTTTGACAAAAATGTCACTTATGGGGTTTTTGAAATAAACGATTCAAGATTAAAAATACAGAAGATGCATACAAACCTACATTCTGTAGGTTTTAAAGCATCACAAGATATTTAATACACTGTGATAACAGTGGATCCACTAAAACATGTGTAAGTAAACAATAAGGATCAAAACAGCTAAAATGGATAGTGAAATTTATATTATATAAAATACAATTGCAATATATTACCTATAATAGTAATCACTAGACTTCTACTACCTTCCATCTCTTTCTTATTTTATTTTTACTTTCTCTTGCCTATATGTTTATAGTAAGGAAAGTAGTTTTCATATCGATTTTTCAAAACCAAATTTTCACCGGATTGACACATTTTCAGACCAGTTTTATTAGCTGTTCATGTTCAAATTTTTTAAATTTTATTTAAAAAAAATTAAATTACACTTATTTAACTCAATTTAATCATAAATTTTAATAGTGTACCTTTAAATTAAATGTAAAAGCCAGGAAAAAAGGGAGTGCGTTGTTTTGTCGATTCAGCACAAGCTTAAAATATTTTTAACACTGATGTTAAATGTTTACTTACTGCAGTTATTTTACACTAACTTATGAATTACTCCTATATAGTCACACTTGAATATTTACGCATTAATTTGTTATCACTGATGGTTTAACTATGCTTCTTTTCTGTTAATCTTTGGTCTTCATCCCCTTCAGAAAACCGAGGAACTACTTTATTATATTATTTACAAGTACATCTGAACTTCTTTATTTTTTTCATAATTGTGAAAGGTTAAGAAACCAGAAATCATACAAACATCGAACAGATAAACACTCTGCATACACTTAAAAATATGGTATTATTGAATCTTTCTTGGTACTTACTTGAGATTCTCACCACTGAATTCTTTATCAAGAAAACGAACAAAATGCTCTCTTCCGACAGGATCAGCCAGTAATTCTTGTAAACTAAACGCCCACCTTTTCACTCTTCTTGCAGATATTTCTTTCCTGATAAAGCAATTAAACATTACATCAGATTCTAAATCAAAAAAGTTATAAATAGAAATTATGCAATCACGTAACACTAGTATAATTTACACAGATGTTTTAACTACACTAGACTACAACTGAAATCACATTTAGAATTATGATCAACCGAAAGGAATTAGTAAGAAAAATACACCAGTTGAATTTTGTTTACACATTTATTGTTAAAGTATTATTTAAAACTAACAAATATAATAAAAAAAAAGATTGTACGATCAGCAAATTTAAGCTAACACAAAAAAAACATGAATCTTATTTTCCAATTTTAAATGAATCCGAAGTTCAGTTTATTCAAATATTAAGAACAATTTATTATACAAGATGTAATTTTTAAGAGAACAAATTTGATAGGACAGATCTGCTTAATACATATTTCGTGTGTAGAAAACCATTTACTACAATAAAGTTCAAGTAAAATGGTAGATTTAAATACAGAAACATTTATATTAAATACGGCCTATTTAATACAAGCAAATTTATACAGTAGTCCTGTAGTGCTTAAATTATTTCATATTGAATTAAAAAGTATAGCTTAAAAGAATAAATTTTTTTAGACTCACAGAAAACAGCAACATACAGTTACTACCAATACCTGGTATACTTTTTAACAATTCTGTACATGATGTAAAAGTATATTAATAAACAATACAAGTTAAAATGTTTTGAAAAATTTCCAGTAGAAATTCTACCCAATATAAACATTCAGATCAAGTTCTTAACCTGAATGTGTTTTTATATTCTTGTTTTATTACTATATTTGTCCCCTTTAACACTTTCCAGTCTACCATTTTTTTCATGACATAAGCCAAAGTAAATTACACATATTGTGCGGTTCCAAGCTCTGTATAGTTGCAGGGTGAAGGGTACACGTGAGGTATATTGAATGAGTGACGCATGCTGGGAGAACGATTATTGTATTACTCTGATACAAAACATTGGTTTTCAAACTTTCTGTTTTAACATATTTGTTTGTATTTATTAGGTTTATTTATTTACATGTTTTGATATAAACTGGTAAGTTAAATATTATGAATCTGACCAAGTTAAAAACCCGGTAGGTATTTGTTAAATTAATGAGGCGATAATAAGAATATTTTTTTAGTATAGTTAGTACACATTACCACTACAAATGCAGCAGCAGTGAAACACTACTAACACTCATTCATTCTCCCACTATTATAACAATGCACTGCATTCCTTCCAACTACACAGAGTTGGGACTCAAGCAATACCTTGCACTGTAGACTGATGTTTTTTAACTTTTTCAAAAAAGTGTGCAGTTACCTCAGTTCTTATCAACAAATGCATTATTGAAAATAAAATTTTAAGTTTGCTTTTTTAAACATATAATTAGTTTACGTGAATTATAGTTATTTTTGAAATAATAGGGCCTACTATTTAAAATTACTCTAATTTGTGCATTTCTGAAAAATTTCAGATTAAAATTATAGCTAACAGTTATATTTAATAAACTGTTATATATAAAACACAAAAACAGTTAAATACAAACAAACACTTCTAACGATGTACCCCTGTAACCCGTTATGTGAATGATAGACACTTTGGTTCTATCTCGCACATTAAGTAGCGGTTGATAGTTACATTGATATATCAGGAAATACTAATCAATTGAGTCAACTATCGCTGTAGGTCAACGAAGACTAAAGTGAACTAAATAACAGTGAAGACATGGATAGGTTTCTGTTACCATATGGGCAGCCACATTCATAACAATGTGAATGTAGTAAACATATGTAATACGTTCGCCCTCAAGCGATGTTAATTCTATTGTTACAGCCGTATCATGCACAGTTGTCATCTCAAAAGTGTTAAGGAGATTAGTTAGTTCTAATAGTAATAAAGGAACAACCAACAGAAATTACAACTACATTATCTTGCAATTATTTTTTCTTCAAAAGAGAGACATCTGCATAATTAATAATAACCAAAAAACAAGTATATGAAGATTAAATGAAGAAAAGAAGTTCTGAAGACCATCAGAGATGAAAACTGGAATACTTCAGACATGTCATGAAAAACCAAAAGTGTGAGCTGCTTCATATCATTATTCAAGGAAATATAGCAGGAAAACACAGCCCAGGATGCCGAAAAGCATATTGGCTCAAAAACCTCCACTAAAGATATGGACTGAGTAACACAGCATGCTTTAGAATAGCTGTAGACAAAGTGAAGACTATTCTACAAATTGTCAATGTCCTACAAGGACCATGCACATAAAGCAGATAGTAAAAAAAAACTCTACTAATAAGGTTAAATAACTTACGCCAATTTATCTTGCTCCCAGTAATCTGGATTGTCTGCCACCCATGGGTTAGGAAGTTCTGGAGGAGTGAAAAATGCATCATACTCAGCATATTGCTCAAAATACGCCAAATAACTGGAAAAAATACACAAATACTGGTTGTAAAAACAAAATTACATAAAAGTAAAATATGTATAAAAAGTAAACACAGCAATGATATACACTAACTGATATTTAATTTTATATGCAAAGAATGTTTCCTAAAAAAATCAGTTCAGCAGAACAAACTTAATAAATCAGGTTGAAAAGATTTTTAATAAAGTTGACTTTAAAAATTGGTGCACTAGTAACATTTTGAATAAATGCATAGATATGCACAGTTTTACATAATTGTACCGGCAATGTCCATGAAAGTAAAAGAACTATTTCATTTCACTTGGGTCACTATATAATAAAATTGCTAAACCAGCTGGCCATGTTTTAACAAGATTTCTTAATGAATCTAATCTCAAACAACATTGTTTTTAGTACTTTGTTATCCTAAATTGTAACATTTTCTTTATAGCTAGTTTTATATTCTTTGATGTATTTACTTGCGTATGAATATATTAGTTAATATCAAAGCAATGGAGGTATTTTTCACACCAGATAAAAACAAAATAAAATGCACGAGTAATATTTCAATAATACTATGAATCTATTTTTGAGAAAATTGTAAAATTTAAGTGGTACTTCTGAATGATGTTTGAATGAATAGGTCAAGTCAAAACTTTGCATACTTAAACAAAAGATCAACCTACAAATTCCAGTAGCTTTTTCTTGCTTTTTCCAAGTTCCAGAAGTATTCCCTTTTTTTCTATTTACACATATGGGCAAAGTTATAAAAACAAAACTTCTAGTTACAGACTGACAGAAATATTTTTGCCATTTAAAATTCTTTCTGATAACACATTCAGAATTTATTAACTGCAAATCTTGCGTAGTAGAAAAATTTTTTACATCAGATACTTACGATTCTGCGACTTTAGAAACTTTAAAATTTCTACGGTCAAGTCTTTGTTTAAGATTAGCAATATCCTTTTTAAGAGCTTGTACAGTAGCTGCAGTATCTGCTGCTGCACCAGATGAAGGACCAGACACAACAGTTACACCTTCACCACTTTTTAGAGGCTTATTCATTCTACATGCTTTCTTAATATCTAACTCAGTCGTGTTCACACATCCTGGCTGTAAACAACAACAAAAATTAACATAACCACAATATTTTGTCACAAAAAACCATAATATGAAATAATAACACCACTAATAACTATAATATGAAAAAAAAAACACCATAATATGTGGTCTTGTGGCTAGACAAGCAAGTTAGCTGACAGAAACGCCACATATGAGATTAAATAAAATCATCTGGGCAAGTGACTTTATAAAGCAACCACTTGACAGCTGGCTATATGAACACACACTAGTGCAAGTTCCTATTCAAATTAAAATTGAAAAAAGCCAAAGAATCAGCAAAAAGCAGAGAACAAATTACGTGGTTGACAAAAATATAAGTTACTAATGTCAAAAAAAAGTTAAAAAATACCCATGGCACAATTTAACTCCAAGAACTTGTGATTGTTCAGAAAAATCTGAGCGACAGTTTATCGCCAACCTGATTAACAAGTTGAGGACAGAACAAGAATCACAGCTGCACTGCCATGCCAACTCAGAATTGCTGAGTAAGAAAATTTTTTTTGTCTTTAATTTTTATTACGATTCTGTACATTGAGCTGCACAATTCCCGTATATGATACTTAAATGGTGGTGGGGAGTTTCGCTTTAAGGAGAAAAGGTACCCAGTGGCACATTCTCAGTTTGTAACTGCAGATGAGTAAAAATTAAGGAAAAATAATAATCAATTAAATTAATCTGATCAATGTTATCTATATACGAGAATAATTTTTCTTAATTATTCTGCAATTTATCAGCTAAATACATATCCTAGATGTTTTTTCCTTTGTAGTCCAGCTAACCACAAAATTTTGCTCTGAAAATTTTATTCATAATTACATAATTTAAAATAAAAATAATTTATAATTACTCTACAATATATGAGCGAACACTTGCAAAATTCATTTACAAATTCCAGGCTACCTTCTGATCTTACTGTAAACTAAACTATTTTGAAGATCACCTTTACTGTAGCACTTAAAGGATTGATCTGAATGCCAGTAGAACATTTGATAAAACTGCCAATGTACTACAATGTGAATTAGGTAGGTACTATGGCACCTACAGATATAGTCTGGCCCACAAAATAGTGATGGGCGTTATTTAACATAATAGGATTAATAACATGGCTACTGGATTAAACCAGTTATCTAGATAAAAGGTAAGTAAAAACACCCTGTTAGCTGTTACTTTTTACCACCATGATTCAAAGCAGTTAAATAAACTAATGTACAAATGACGCTTGTCTGACAGTTATAACAGTATAAGACTGTTAAAAAACTAAATGAAAAACAGTCTTAACTCTTAAACAGTCTTAACAGCATAAGACTGTTAAAACTAAATGAAGTTATCATTATCCTTTTCATCTGATAACACCACTTTTAAGTTTAACTACGCTATAATACTGTTTTTAATACAAACACAAAGATGGCAAATCACACTGTATCTGTCATGGACACAAAGTTAAGACAAAGCTCTATTTCCTGTAACCAAATACAACCAGGGCGAACCAAACGCAATTTGTCGCGAACACAACGGTGGCCAGTCGTGCTGAATCTTTCACGAACACACCGCAAGGCACTATAGTTACTATACATTGTACAACGAGCTGAAAAGTCAGCAGTAAAGCCTCCATAAAGGCGACGGCAGGATTAAAGCAAGTCAATATTTAAAACAAACTGTCCAGTTGAGTCATGGCGTTGCCGCCAGATACTTTGTTTTGACTACCATTTTCTGTACTGCACTTAGCATGCGTGCAAACACACACCAATCGCTAAAAACATGAT
The DNA here is from genome assembly GCA_035578175.1 of Catonia carolina. NCBI lineage: Eukaryota > Metazoa > Arthropoda > Insecta > Hemiptera > Achilidae > Catonia > Catonia carolina. The sequence goes on from JAQMRL010000011.1 coordinate 557,413, forward strand.
TTTTTTGGGTTCATGTAGATCCGATGAAAACTCAATTTCAAAAAGACGACATGAAAACAATACTTTCCTTCCTATATATTCATGTAGGCAAGAGAAAGTAAAATACAATAAAAAAATTTAAAAGAATTACCATAGGTCTGTGAACATCCCAAAAAGCTCTTTCTTGACTATCAAGAACTTTACGTTCTAATTTATCACGTTTTTTATCGACTTTGCTTTGTGCTTCAGCTTGCATAAATATAAATTCCCATTTTCTAGAAAACATTTTCTGTAGGCGAGCAAGACTTTCTGCTTCATAATCAGCTAATTCAAGTCTTGTTTTGTTTTGCATAGTGCGTTTGCATAAGTATACAGCTGTAACAAAAAACCAAATAAAAAATTAATAATGTTTTTTACATATCGTTAATGCTTTATGTTTAAAAACCACCAGCTCAAACATCCTTAATTGTATTAATACAATTGACTAATACCCATTTAACCCTTTAACACATTTTCCATGATATTACGCAACCAAAGATCGGATCACAATGTGTGTTGCTGTAATATTACGTATTTTGTCATATACTGCCCTCTAACAGTCTGTTTGTACGAGGGCCATCCGGAAAGTAGTACCCGTTTGTGAAATAAAGACACAGAAGTAAATATTAACAAATGTAAACATTTTTATTGAAAAGAGCATACCTTAAACTACTTCTCCACATAATCTCCAAGCAAATTTAAGCATTTGTCATAACGTGTGACGAGTTTTTGTATTCCAGCATCATATTCCTCCGCCGCCAGCCGATCGAAATACGGATGATGCCACTCCATTGACTGTCGTTTACTCTCAGGTGAAGCATAACAAACCCACGTTTCATCACCAGTAACTATGCGATTCAAGAACGCATCTGCTTCATCAGAATAACGTTCCAAAAATGTTAATGCAGCAGCCATACGCTTGGTTTTGTGCTCATCTGTAAGCATGCGAGGGACCCACCTTGCGCAAATTTTTGAATAATGCAGATGGTCTTTGACAATTTCATGAAGAATTGTGCGAGAAACATTAGGGAAATGTTCACAGATGTCATCAATTGTAACGCGCCGATCGTGCCTCACGAATTCGTCTACTGACCTCAGCAGTTGATCTGTAATGACAGATGGTCTCCCTGAACGCTCATCGTCGTGTGTGTTCCCCCTCCCCAAGTTAAAATTACGACACCAGCGCCGAACAGATGACTCATCCATCACATCGTCTCCATACACTTCCTTTAATTGGCGATGAATATCACAAGGTCGAACGTTTCTTGCATTGAGAAATTTTATTACAGCCCTCACTTCACAACTGGCGGCGTTCTCAATTTTTTTAAACATTATGAACGGTCACAGAAACAAGACAGGCAATGCTAGCGTCGCGGAACTTACAACAGAGAAGGCAGACAAGCCACTGAAGCGATCTGACCTTGACCGGCGGCTGCTCGCCTCGTCAGCGCCTCATGCGGCGGATACGGGTACTACTTTCCGGATGGCCCTCGTACTTATGTAAATTGAATAAATCCAGTATTGTTTAATATAAAGACATTAATCGCTAGACTGAGCTGACTGAACATCTACGCGACATAAATTCCAACGAATAAAGAGCATATTTGATTGGATATCACCTATTAATTACTTAATAAAAGTTTTTCCTTCCGGATGTGACTAGCTTATATTATACAAACCTATGAATAAATGTAATGAATAAAAATTAATAAAATCTCGTGTGAAACACTCACACAACTTACTCTTGCCAATGCAAATAATGAACAATATAACCTAACATTAGTAATAAAACATTAGAAATAAACAAAAAACTAACCTCAATAAACATAACCTAATTTTAATCATGAGTGAAAGACACAAAATGAAAATCAACTTCAGTTTGGCTTAAAAATACGGAAAATCACTCTTTCACGCTAAACTAAGCTCTGTAGAGAAAAATGCTCTGAATAAAAATTGTAGATGGTTTAATTTCCTATAAATTTTATTACACACTTTTGTCGTTAAATGCATGCTAAGGCTGAAATCTTGAAAAAATTGATTTTTTACACGTTTTCGTGAGAAAAAAACAGAAAATCTCTAACTACCGCTAAACCAAGGGTTATAAAAAAAAAGTGTTTCAAATAAAAGTTGTAGGAATTTAAATTTTCAACAACTTTTATTATGTACATTTTTGTGCTAAAATGCATATTAAAGCCGCAATCTTAAAAAACAACTTTTTTACAACAAAACAGCCTCCTTAAGAATTTCAGCAGACATGATGCCTACCCTATCTTGTAGAGCGTAAAAAAATTAGTAAACAAGGCGATTTAAAAATAAATCGTAGGAGCTTTTTTTGAGAAAATCGCAAAAAAATGAAAAATGACACGAATAAACTACTACTTCCAGTTGACCGATTTTGATGAAAATGTTCGTGTTGGGTCCTCTAGTGGTATCTAACTTAAGTTTCAAGTTCATATGAAATTTCATTCTTGAGATATTCTGTTCACACACATACAGACACACATACCAATTGCTAAAAACATGTTTTTTGGGTTCAACAAACGTGTAGATCCGGTGGAAAATCGACATGAAAACAATACTTTCCTTCCTACATATTCATGTAGGCAAGAGAAAGTATAAAAACTTAATCTACTGATGATTATGATCAAAATTATTATTCATAGGTTATTAATCATATTGGGAAGGAAAAAACCTTTTATATAAATAATTATAAGATGATATTGTATTCATTAGAATGTTTAAAAATCTGGTGTGAAACACTCACACAACTTTCTCTTGCCAATGCAAATAATTTACAATATAATTTAACATTAGTAATAAAATATTAGAAATAAACAAAAAACTAACCTCAAAAACATAACCTTATTTTAATCATGAGTGAATGACGCAAAATGACAATCGAACTCAGTTTGGCTTAAAAATACAGAAAATCACGCTTTCACGCTAAACTAGGCTCTGTAGAGAAAAATGCTCTAAACAAAATTTGTAGATCTTTTAATTTTCTATAACTTTTATTATATACACTTTTGTCGTAAAATGCATACCAAGACCAAAATGTTAAAAAAAATAGATTTTTCTCACGTTTTCATGAGAAAAAAAACAGAAAATCGCAAATTACCGCTAAACTAAGCGTTATACAAAAAAATGTTTGAAACAGAAGTTGTAGGTTTTTAAATTCTCTACAACTTTTATTATATAAGTTTTTGCGCTAAAATTTATATTAAAGCCGTAATCTTAAAAAAACAACGTTTTTACGTGAAAACAGCCTCACCGAGAATTTCAGCAAACATGGCGCCTACCCTATCTTGTAGAGAATAAAAAATTCAGTAAAATAGGCGATTTTAAAAAAAATCGTAGGACCAGTTTTTGAGAAAATCGCAAAAAACTGAAAAATTATACAAATAAACTACTACTTCCGGTTGACCGATTTTGATGAAAATGTTCGTGTCGCGTCCGGTAGTGGTATGTAACTTAAGTTTCAAGTTTCAAGTTCGTACGATGTTCCGTTCTTGAGATATTCTGTTCACACACAGACACACAGACACACACACACACAGACCAATCGCTAAAAACATGTTTTTTGGGTTCAGGGGGTCTGAAAACGTATAGATCCGGTGAAAACTCGATTTCGAAAAATCGACATGAAAACAATACTTTCTTTCCTATACAGGGTGATTCATGAAGTTCTCCCCCCACTTCTACAGCACATTGTACTAGTAAAAATAATGAAAAAATGTTATATAAACATAGGTCCGAAAACGCTTCGTTAGCGAGTTACAGCTAGCGAAAGTTTCGCCTGGATTTCAGTTCACCAGGTGAAATGAGGTCTTCCTGGAATTGTGGTAAGGTAGATTAAGGGGCAAATTCAATCATTTCTTATGGTTTTTGATCTGATAAATTGAATAAAACAGGTCCCAGATCTGTAAGTTAAATAGTTTTTAAGAAAACCAGTGTCAAATGCAAAAAAATGGAGTGAAAAACTTATTTTTTCATCTTTGGGCAAGGATAACTGTGTTATTTCACCAAGAAACAGTTAAAATTTTTCAATAAAACATGTAGAAAATTTTATTCTGAACAAACCGGTGTAAATTAAGTACACAGAAAGCGAATAGATGTTTGATTAAATGAGTTTTTATTCATAAGAGTACAAAGTAAAATTAACCGGAAAAACTAAAATGAAAAAATGTGTTTTTTTCACTCCATTTTTTTGCATTTGACACTGGTTTTCCCAAAAACTATTCGCTTTCTGTGTACTTTATTTACACCGGTTTGTTCAGAATAAAATTTTCTACATTTTTTATTGAAAAATTTTAACTGTTTCTTGGTGAAATAACAAAGTTATTCTTGCCCAAAGATGAAAAAATGTGATTTTCACTCCATTTTTTGCATTTGACACTGGTTTTCTCAAAAACTATTTAACTTACAGTTCTGGGACCTGTTTTATTCAATTTATCAGATCAAAAACCATAAGAAATGATTGAATTCGCCCCTTAATCTACCTTACCACAATTCCAGGAAGACCTCATTTCACCTGGTGAACTGAAATCCAGGCGAAACTTTCGCTAGCTGTAACTCGCTAACGAAGCGTTTTCGGACCTATGTTTATATAACATTTTTTCATTATTTTTACTAGTATAATGTGCTGTAGAAGTGGGGGGAGAACTTCATGAATCACCCTGTATATTCATATAGGCAAGAGAAAGTAAAAAAGAATGTATTCATCGATTCCTGTACGACTTTCGCGGCATCTTTCTATGCCTTGTCAGTAATTTCTTTTTTACTATATTCCTTCAATGTATAGGACCAAATACATGGATATTTTTCAATCTAGTTCATGAAATAGATATAAAGACCGGAACGTCTTTTATGTCGGACTACACAGCTACACATTATCATATGTTGTAGAAACATTAATCGCAGGAAACAAATCAAGGTTGTCCCCTGCAAAAAATGTTTTATAACAAATGTCGCTGTTGTACTACTGTGTGGCTGTTTTTCTCCCACCATATATTTTGCACGATAACAACAAACTTTTGTCGTATCTAACAATTGTCGCGCCCCTAACAATTATGTGTGGCTTGTCTTAGGCAAGCACACATAGGGGACAAAACAAATGTGTTATAACACATGCAACACGCGACAACTGTTAGATACGACAAAAGTTTGTTGGTATCATGCAAAATATCTGATGGGGTATCCAATAAAATATGCTCATTATTTGTTGGAATTTATGTGGCGTAGATGTACAGTCAGCTCAGTCTAGTAACTAATGTCTTATGAATTAAGTCGTAGAAACAAATGTCATGTCGTCTATGTGTGCATCCCACCTTACAGTCACTTCTGTTTCAAAACAGATGTCTTATATTGATTTCATTGAGACAAATATTAAATTGCTTATATGTGCAGCTGGCCTAAAGCAGTTCATTTCCTACAATTTTTCAGGTGTTATAAATTTATATAATAAAAACAGATTAAAAGAGAGCAATAAAAGAACAAGTGGCAATAAACTATGCTGGATAACAATCAAATATTACACACATAAATTTCTTAAGCTCATCCATTAAAATATTGTGAATTAATTACTTACCGTAATCAGTATTTTCAGGCTCCCAACTATTCGATGGCCAAAAATAAGGAGTCTGAAACAATATATATGCCAATTAATGACTTGGTAACGATATATTTCAGAAAAAAATAATCACAAATGATTATTAAAGATTCCCTTCAGAAGATTACCATTCTACTTTGTAATCTAAATACTTCGTACAATAAGTCATTTAACATTCAATTTTCCTTCATTTAGAAAACAATTACTAATTCAAACACAACTACATCCAAAATAAAATGTAACAGCAAGAGACAATGCCACAACAGAGTAAAACAATAAATAGAAAAATGTTGACCCTTTCATTCATTTTTGGAAATACATAAAAAAACCAACAAAGATTTTTGTAAAAAAAACTACAAAACCAGCAGTGCAACGAACACCTCAATAAGTTCACCATTCAAAGCTTTAAAGTTTAAAAATCAGAGGCATCCCAACCATAGACTTAACATTATAGACAACCATAGACTTAACGTAACACAGACTTAACCTACATTTTTAACTGAAACTATGAAGAAAACCACCTTTGCAACAAAATCTCTAGTTCGATTAAACCAGTAAATAACTAGAATCTTTTGGATTTTACCAAATATGTTATCTCAAAAATAGTTTTTAAAGTTGTAAAAACATACAACATACAAAGAAGAATTAATGCAACCTCAAATATACTTATCATAATTTAACAGAATTGATGACCAGTTTCTTGTTTCCATGATCTTGTTTGTGTCTATTTTGGATATTCCTGATTAGATTTATAAAAGCTTAGCATGCAAACTCATGAACTTGTTCAAGAGAGGGATTCATTGACTGAGACAATATAAAAGGATTAAATCTTAACAGCCGAGCTGTTAAGTTACTAAAAGGATCACTCTTGCCCCATTCTACGCAACTCGATTGAGTACTAGTATATCATCTCAAATTTTTTCTTTCTTTTTTGTAAATTTGTTTGGAAAACCTTCCAATGAAGCTAAATGACATATGCTGTGATCATAAACTTGAAATAGATGACCACATCTTTTATCACTGAAAAAAAAATACCACATTCAATATGCTTCGGAGAATACAATCTAAACAAATTTACCTGAAATCTATAGAATGTGTTGTCATTCTTCACAGTGAGCATATGATCATCAATTGGGAAGAAGTAACCATGGGCAGCCATTAGATGTCCCAAATGAAGAGCTTCAGCTATATTAAACAAATAAAAATGTTAAGATTACACATCTTGCAATTGAAACCAATTCTAAATAAAATTTTACAAATAGAATAAAAAAACATTATGAAATGAAAGCAGTGTTTTTAACCTTGTAATGTATTGCTCATTACAATTTCAAGTTTTCAGGTACAAATATATTCTTGGATTCTATACTCTATCCCATGGAACTGTGCAGCACGTCAAAACATAATGTATTAAAATTGTTATTGAACTTAGCGTGATCCATTCGAGTTACAAAATATGTTCTTTGCTCATCAGATGAAACTTGCTCATGTTAACGTATACTAATTAAAACATATATTAACCCTTATAGTGCCAGCGTCCTAATATTAGGACGTCAAGATTTAGACTAAAAAATTCCAGCGTCGTCCTTTTATTAATATGTTGACTAAAAAATTCATAGGATTTTTATTTTACACTTAATTTTTATAAACACCGTATGAAAATAATATGTAAGAAATGTAGATTGAAAAAGTAGGCTACATGTAGAGTTTTTTATGAATGTAATTGATTAATATTGAAAACAGTATTTTTATTTTTTACAATACATAAATAATTTTTTGTGATTTTTGCATAATTAAATTGCCTTTTAAGTGATATAGGCCTAAGTGAAATTGAGTAAAATAATTTTTTAGGGTGATTTGTTTTTTAAATTAAAAATGAAATTTTCATAAAAATGTATGTGTATCATTTTATTTTTAAATTGTAAGAAATATGTTTTAAGTTAAATGTCCAAACAAGATCAAATTTTTTTATGAACAAAACAAAAAAATCATTATGATACCTTGAAAAATAGCCATGTTATGGATAAATATATAAAATGCTACAAATCACACAAAAGTAGACTGACATATTTAGTCAAAATCTTGACGTCCTAATATTAGGACGCTGGCACTGTAAGGGTTAAATACAAAATACGACAGTACTGGTAGAAAGAATTCATACAGTAGGCCTATTATAAAACATCCAGTCCGTCGCTGGTTGTTTTGATTGAAGGCGTTGGTAGAGTGAAACATGATTATGCATCCTTTTATACTGACTTTCAATCCATAGTCTGTTCATATTTGCTGCACGGTTCTGTGGGATATACTATAGCAGCTTTATTCTTTCAACGAAAGCCTTGAAAAATTCTGAACTACAAGTACATTATTCACAGACACCTTTGGCATACTAGTTTTTCTGTGTTAATTTTACAAAATTACATTGAAAATATAAATTGGTTAACGAGAACTGTATGCTAATAATTTATTACTAAAAATATAACAAAATTTTCATTACAATGTCGTCGATACATTCAGATCAAAATGTTGAGCACTGGCAAGAAATACTTCGGCTGCAGCGAAAAAAATAGGTTAACACTAATCAGCGTAAACTGTATAATTACGCAAACAATCTTTCTTATTTATCTATTTATCTAGCAATTCATCAGCTAAATGTATGTTTTTAATTGTTTTCTTCAAATTTTATATTTGAAAATTCTATTCAAAAGCAACAGCTGTCAATTTTATGTTTTTTTTTTACCTAAAATACATTTTACGGCTGTAATTTTTAACGCTCACTTGTTACTATCCCAATGTGTGATTGAACACTTTTAAAATTCTTTACAAATTCTTGGCAACAGCTAACTAACAACGGCCATCATTGTAGCACTTCCAGGATCGGTCTGAATGCATATAATATAGAACATTCGGTAACTCTACTAAAATGTTATAGTTTCAATAAAGCTACCTATAGAAAACAAGTAGGCACTATGACTCCTTAAGGAAAAATCTGGCATAATACCCAACATACTTTGAAGCCTTAAGGTGTCATCCGGCACACAAATGCTGGACGTCAACGTGTTTATAGACAAATATATTTGTATAATTACTAATACTTACCCTGATCTTCAACATCTAAATTTTTTATCATCCATAATATTAGATCTGAACCTGAAAAAAATCATTGCGTTTACTTTACACATATTGAGATTAACTATGGATTTAATGGTTTGTACTTCTTAGTACAATAAACTCAATATTCAACAAGGAATGAATTAGATGAAAATTCTAATAAATTTTGACTTAGAAATTTTTAGCAAGATAATTACTTAAAAGAAAATTCAAAAAAATCCTTTAAGTTATAATTAAAATTAACATATTGCTGCTGACTTTAAGTTATAATTAAAATTAACATATTGCTGCTGATTTATTTCAACAAACTTTTATGTGGCGTAAACATAACTGGAATTTTCATCTCATATAAAAATTTAATGAAAATAAATTTATAAACAGACCCTCACTTTAAAACACATATAACAAATTTTAGATTTATCTTTCTACCTAAAAACATGCATTTTATGTCTGTACTTTTTAATATTCACTTATTATTGCTCGATGAAAAAATCTTATCGATACATCACACAAAAGTGACGATATAAACGCTAAAGAATATCCAGCCAGGATTATGAATATAAGACAGCAGTAATGTTGTCTTAAATTATTGGAAATGCATAAAATTCTGGTGTAAAATGTATATAACATCTGTCTATTAAAAAAAAGGTGAAGCTTGTAGATATTTTAATTTGCTCTTGATAAAAGAGGCATGTTCAAGACAAGCCAAGATCAGATATACTGTGGTAAAACATTTGCCTTACCCATTGTGTACATGTTAGAATGACCATGAAGACTGGTCTAGGAGAAATAGAGAAATCAGAGAGAAAGATCATTACCAAGATAGTGGATGGACAGTACAGAACACATAATGAGAAAGCTGTACAAGAAAAATTAATGATAGTTGGAAATAATCAGAAAATGAAGAGTAAAATTCTACAGATATCTGCACTGAATAGATGACAAACCAATTTTTAGGACACTAAAACAATTAACCAAAGGTGTCAGATACGTGGTTTAAAGAATCAGAACGAACATAGTGAAAATTAGAATAAATCAAGACAACATAATGCATATACCGAACCAAGTACAAATTACTGTTACTGACTTCTAGGGCTTCCACAAAGAACAAAATGAGAACACCAGATGAATGGAAGCAAAAGCATACATTGAAAGAATGCCGATTGTGGAGTACAAAAATCACTACAAAAGTTACTCTATGGGGTCTAGAATGGCCCCAAAAGAGGGATAAAAAGCATGATTAATATGTATTTTTACCATTAATAACTTACCAGTGAAAACAGAAGGAATTTTTGACATAAAGCTTTTCACAGTTCTAACAGGAACACCAGTAGCTTCATCTTGCATTTTCTCAACAATCTGCTCCATCTGTAACACATTGGTTGACATTAATATTGTTATGGTTGAATGTACTTTATATCACATTTATTTAGTAGTGAAGTTGGCGAATACCCAACAATTTTTTGTGGAGTGACAAATCACATCCTTTGTAAATCTACACATAAGCAACATTTTAAAACATCGCATTCAAGTTTTTATTGAAACATAAGCTCAGGAGCAAAGCAAAATCTAAGATAATTTAAAATCATATTAGAACTTTTACTATATGCATACAGAGTAAGACCTCAACTTACGCAAGGGATGCATTCGGCAAAGTTATCGCGTACCTTGGATTTTACAGTTTAACCTTAAATCATTCCCTAATTGTCTATATCATTCAAATCCGTTAATTGTTTATAGGGTTGATTCACTAAACCCAGTCGTTCCTTTTATGCTCTTCGTTTTTTCAACCCTTTCATATCTTTTAACAACATCTAACTTTTCCTCTAAAGTAATCGCTTTCCATTTTCTTAACCTTTATTAGAACTCATATTGTACACAAAGTAACACCAAAAACAATAAAATAAAAGACCTGCAAATTGTAGCACAATTAAATCTATGCAACCTTACACGACCAATATTTTTAATGCACTAAACAGTACCCTACTAATGTTTAAACAAAACTAGATCAATACAAAATTCCAGTGTAAAAATATGGAGGGCAACTACGGTAACAGTTTCGAGAGGAATTAGCAAAACAATGGTCATAAATGTAAAAATCCGTAAGATAAGAATAACTACTGTACATAAATAATATAATGTATTATATTCAACAAAATCGTGCTAACATGAATTCGGGTAAGTCAAACTCGCATAAGTCGAGGTCTTACTGTATACTGAATACAGAGAGAGTAGCTATACAATTGTTCAACAATATGGTAATTTTTTAACGATTCCATTCAAAGGTTGGTAGGATGATTGAGCAGTGATCATTCCTAAAAATACAGTTGAATCTTTAAGTAACTATAACTCAGTCACTCATTTTTGGCCCTTCACTGAAACTCGCAAAGTAAACTGGGACCTCTGTTCGAGGCTAGATTCTATACACAAAATTGTGGGAGAGACTAGTACATAATGTAAAGTAGTGGGGGTAATAAAATATTATTTTTACACTTCTCAGGACTCAGAAACACACACACATACATACATGATACAAATAATGGATCAAACTGTACTTACTTTTTTATAAACAAGATGATTTGGTGTGTCCTCGGAATTAGGGGTATGGGGCTGCGGCTGCGTGTGGCTGCCATTGTTGGACTCTTGCTTGCGCCTGGCAGCCTTTTCTGAGCTCATCGTGACCATGCTCCTCAGAGTGTCACATAACCCCTACCATCTTCACCAATAACTCCATCCTACAAAAAATTAACTTTGTTAATTAATCAAAATTTTGTCTTAGTGAACGTTAATATGAAAGAAATGCCTTTTATTATTATTTTGTTGTACTGCACAATAATTAAAAATTAATCAAAAATCTTTCTACAAAAATATGAAGCAAAATCCCGCCACTGACTTACTCACTTAATCACTTGAAATTTCCTGAACCAAAGGATCTGGAAACTTGAAATTTGACTTGTACGTGTTGAATAATCCATAAAAAAATTAAAATTTTATGAATGTAACGCAAAGTGCATGAGGGTTACAAGTTAATACACAGATCTCACAAGACCTATAAAAACAGCCACAAACTTCCTTATCAAAAAATGTAAATAAAACACAACTTAACACATTTAACGGCCTGCCATTCAGAATGCGATCAATGTCCAGCATTCTGAGCATGTGATCGTAGGGTGCAAAATATTTTTTTTATGCTGTGGTTAGTAGTGAAGCATGGCACACAAAGTGTTCCAATTGTGCGGGCAAAACTGAACGCATTGCAATCCAAACGTATTCGTCACGTAAATTGTACTGTTTGTCACTAAGTTGTGATATGTCACTCGAAACGAAAAAGTTCTGAGACAGTTCGTTGCCTCATATATCTTGTGATGAAAGTTTTTTTATGGTTTATTGTACTCTCCAAACTGAAATCATTTTTTGTTTATATTGTGAACACACATTGTAAGTTGTTTTTTCTTTTTAAGAGATAACAATACAGTAACAGCTCCTTCTTTTTCTGACGAAGAACTCATCGTGACTCACCGAATAAACTGAACACATTCTGTGTGGCAGAATGATCGCACTTGAAATCAGAGTGCATTCATTTCCCCGGAACAGAGGGCGCAGATCGCATTCTGTGTGAACCACTCTTTAACGTTACAACAAATAACCAATAGGCAATCAATCTCTTATGGTAAATCTATAATTAAAGATTTACTATTGAAACTTTTTCAATTTACTATTGTTAACACGTTTTGAAAAATAAACAAATATCTTGGATTAACAGAACACTTAAAAAATATGATTTCATCATGAAAAATGGTATTCTGGAAGGGAATACGTTTTTTTTATAATGTAATATCACTCTGCTCTTTACTCTGATAGGTTAAACTGAAAGGGTTTCCTCCATATTTAAATTAAGTCTAGGACTGTTTACATAAACAAAAAGTTAGAGTTGGTTATGTTAAGTTTGCATTGGTATACTTATGGTTTTAAGCATTAAGACATTAACAGTGATATTTGCAACATCTAAAAAGAGTTTAGTCAAATAATTATTACAGATTTAACAATTTTTTTACTAACAGTATATTAAATGATTTATTTATAGTTCAATCACTATGCTGCTGAATATTATATTACTAACCTACTCTGTTTAATTGATACAATTCTCTATAAAAAAAAATCTTTACCTTTATTTCAAGCTGCATCCGGAGCTTGTCATTTGGGATTTAAATTAATGTACATTGTGACACTAAACAGTGATCAAATTCTAGAACTATAGATAGTGAAGCCACGAGATTGCCTTTTGCATATGGATGGGTTGTGAGGAAAGGAAATGAAAATTTGACAGTGCTGCCAACCTCAACAGTGAGACACAACTCATACACTTCACTACTGTGCAATTTCTACATACATTTTGTAAGCTGTGGTTTATTCCGAGAAAATTTTTTCTTTATAAACCTTATCAGAAATAAATGTGACCTTTAATATTGCCTATAGCTTAATTACATGACTAGAAATCTTTTAATTTACAATAATTACCAGCTACCTTATTCCATTGGAACAAAAAATTCTATGAATGAATCGCCTTCTTTACTATCGCTGTCACCGACGTCTTCACTATCAGTCTCACTAATTTCTACCTAACCGTTTCCTTTTTTACCAGGTGTCAACAAAACTGTTGAAGAATAGCTTCTTCACGTCTTTAATTTCCTTCTTTATTTTCCGAATAGTGAAAAGAGAAACATCACAGTAATTAGCCACTCGCTCATGGCTTTTGTTAAAAGGCATTTTTGTTTAGCTTCAACTTCACAGCTCTTTATTACACTGCGTAATAGATTTCATTCAGCACTGTGAATAGTCTGCCCACGTTTTCGAGAAACTAACATTTCTGTTTACAGTAACAAAAAGTTATACTCATATAGTTAACCTACAAAAGTTTCCACGATATACTGTACATGCTCTGGGTATAGTATAAGTTGTTGTGTTAGTTGCACTGAAATTAAAGCAGTCGCACATGTGGACTAATGCTTTCCCCTCTTTACCCCTTGTTGCAAACAAGGGCAAACTCGTGACTCAAGTCACTATAGGTGGGAACTTAACTTGAGACCTTCAGCTTAACAGTTACGTACATTCATACTAAACCACAGAGGTAGTAAAAATAAGTCATTTTTTTATTTACTGAATGTGATTTTTAATAACTATTTGACACAATATTAATAAAAAAAAAATTAAAAAATCCAGAACTTATTGCACCTTAATCTTCCACTTATCTTTATTTTATAAGCTCACTTGATTCCATTTCAATAGAATCTGGTTCTCAGATCTCAGAAGATTAGGGTACAGCATACTGGTGAACATAAAGTTAACATTAAGTTAAGGCAAGTCAAAGGTACACAAAACTTTAAGTGATACCATTTCTTAGACAGGTTTACAAAATAATTATATTTATTAGGTATTAGTTTTAAATGACTCCAATTAACTATAACCAAACCAAACAAAAATCTTAACACTAACACCTCACTTTTATGATTCTGAAAAATTAAAGTTCCATAAAATAAACATACAGTAAATGTACACCACGACTTAACAGATTACTCAATACAGACTAACTAAACCTGAGATATCATTATCTTACTACATACTAGCCAAGTAAATAAAAACTACTATGACAACAGTAGCTGAATATTTGTTACATTAGTTCAAAAATAAAAAAATTTTAGGGCTAAAAACATATTCTAAGAACACAGAAATAATTACTTAAATTATACCAAATCTATATTAAGAACAATATGAAGTTAAAAGTTTCAGGAACTTTTAAAAATTCTTATCACACATTTTACCTTTACACATAGATACAGTAAATAGCTATAATAACCACAGTACTACTTTTAAACCAAAAGAAATCAATAAAAATACTTAATTATTGAAAATCAATATGTAGTAATAATTTAAGAAGTTATTAGAGGTTGGTAACATTATAAATGCAAGTAATGAGTAAAAGAATAATGAGTAAAGAATGCACCAACTAATAGTGTTATTATTATTACACGGTCCTAAATAAAAACAAAAATTGTAGTAAACAATACTACCGACAAATCTGTAGAAAGTTTTCAAAGAAATAGCTATTTTATTCATTTGATTAAAAAATAAAGTATGTAAAAATTAACAAAAAAAAATGAAAAATTGTTTATTAGCTCTTAAAAGTTATGAAAATACAGTCTTTCCGTCTAATGAAACATTTATAAACTGGATATTCGTAGAGCTTTTCGACACAGGTACAATAATTTACCAATATTTTGTTAACACAAGTTTGAAAATGTTAGCCGCAAAAAACATAAATATTAATAAATAAATTCAATAAACCTTCCGAGATTTTTCGATTTTTTGCAGATTCTTACCAACAATAAAAGAAAAACTTAATTATTGATTATAATATGCAATAAAATACGTTACCAGAAGGACGAAAAGCTGTCAAAATGCATCTGAAACAATTTTCCAGCATAAAACTGTGCAATTTTCTACATGAAATAAGCAACAACTGAAAAACCCCTACACCCAAAACCAGACGATCATCTGTCATTTTTCTCTTCCCTTGCCTTACTGATTGCAATGCAAACTCCCGTCCGAATTTGCTTAGAAGTTACCTCCCTGTCTAACCCAAATACAAAGAAGCTAAATAAATTGTATTTTAATCTCGATTATAATGTACAATAACGACCACTCTTAGTTACTTTTCTTTTAATGATAAAATTACTTAATTGTTTCTTTTTGTTTCTGTCTATTTTAGTAATGTATTCAAATCTAATACATCGAATAACTATACAGTAACAATAGTACAAGCATAAGTACACACATATATGACAAATGGCACACATAGAATTAACCCTGCATTAATAATAAGATTAACTGTTATTAGTTACTGTTAAAATTAATACATTTCTTGAAAAATATTATTTTAAAATAACCAAAGTATTATGGATAGTGTTCTACATTTCGTACTCTTTGTGCAAACACATTGATCGCCCATTTTAAACTTCATTCCCTCCTTCTTCTCAAATTTGAATTCGCATTTTAATATTCATAACGATTGAATGAAATAACAAAGTGTTAATGCATAAATTTTCTTCTATTCTTTATGATTAATGCATGAATTTTACAATTATGTAATGGAATTAATATTAATCTCTTTCATGTATTCATTCTCGTAAAGTGAAAAGTATTTTTACTCTCTCAGTTTAGAAGTACAATAATCACAAACAACTGACACTGTAGATTAATAAAAAAAATAGTTTGTCATTTTGAGTGGAAACCATTTCAAATTTTTTCTAATGCTTTTGAAATAAAGTAAATGACCGTTTCAACAACATAAATCTGCAAATTATGAAATCAAAATAATATGTTTTAAGTTACTGCCACAGATATTTTGCAGGTCTTTCATTTCAGAAATTAATTTTTTGTGAATTTCGAAAGTGTGAAAATATGAGATTTGAGAGTATTAATATTAAGCAACATAAATATGTTTGTAGGTTTGAATGAAATATTTACAAATAATAGCACAGACCTTGCTGAAATTTTGAGATGTAGAATTCATTTAAATTTTGGGTTAGGCTACAGTAAAACTAGCTATTAAGTTTCAGAAAGATTGGTTCAGCTGTCTTCATGTGATTTAGTAAATGATAGAATAAAAGTTTATTATTAACATTTTGGCTGGTATGCCATATGAAGATCTCTTATAATTTGGTTTTGTTTTTTCTGTATTTTTACCAAACCACATGAAGATGGCTGAATTGATTTTAATAAAAATTTTAGGATAATTTTGTTGTAGCTCACCTTAAAATGTTGGCATTTTCCTGCACACCTCATAATATCACATTAATTTTCAAGTCTATATATTTTTTTGAAATTCATTAAGGAGGAACTGAGGTGAATATAAGGTCATTTTCCTAAAAATTTTAACTTTGTGTATCTTATTATAGTTGGTGGATTAAAAAATACATTCATTTACACCCCTACATCCAAAATTAGCTGTGTGGTGACAGGTTTTGTAAAATAATGGGGTGTTTTGTGCTGGTCTGTTCAAAGTATGATTCAAAATTGAACCTTGGTTACTTAGTTTAATAAGTTTTCAATTTTGTATATTACCAACTATATTTGTTTGTCATCCTTAACACGTTCAGCATGGATGCCGTCTTAAGGCGGCAAATCGAGGTTCATTCCAGAGACTGATGCCGCCTTAAGACGGCATATACAATACCAAATTTCTATAGCTTTTTTTTAAATCGCCGGTGTACTGGCAGTGTTAGTAAAGGTTGTTCAGGGGTTCAGATCTATTCTACGAGTGCCACTGTGAAGATCGCCTTTTGTTACCAACTGCCGGGAATTTTTGACGAATTTTAAAATTGTAGTCTATTCGAACGTCCTATTGCCATGTAATTTTATTGTTTTATTTAATTATATTAATTATTCTACAAATTTCTTCGTTCCCAGTGACTTCTTTTTACAAATGAAAGGTAAAAATAGTTTAATTATTACTCAAAAAAAATTTCTGTTACTTTCTGAACTCGCGATTTCTATACACTGTGTTTGCTTTGCAGGCCTACTGTACGTTATATAATATACTGTACTATTATAATTACGGTCATAAAATAATTTTGTACGAATAAAAGTACTTTTATTACTAATTTTCTATATTGCCATGGTCTCACTAAAAATTATTAATTAATTTATTGTAAACATGTAAATATATTTCTTTTTGTTCTGGGATATTTAAAAAAATTTTACATAAATTTTAATATTTACATTTTAAAAATTTTAATTTTACATATTAAATTTTGTGAATTAAATATTTTTTATTATGAAACATAATTATTGTATTTTTTTATTTTACACATAAAAATAATTTTTAATTATTTAATAACTTATAAGTACAAATTTTTCTAATAGGGCAAATTAAAAAGTTAATTTCAAATATAAATAGAAACAACAAACGCGTATAATACCATACTATATTTAGCTGGTGAGTAGATGAGCAAATAAGTAAGATTTTTTCCGTGGCCTGATGCCGCCGTAAGGCGGCATGGTATATTTTCACTGTAATGCCGGGTCGGCGCAGCGAAGCACCCGTGATTCTAGCCGCCATGCTGAACGTGTTAAAATCACATAGTTTTCTTCTTAAAACTGCATCCAGGAGATTTCAGAAGGGAGTACAGGATATATCAGAATAAAACTGATAATTCTAAATTTTACCAATATATTAAATTATTACTTACCAATTTATTTATTACCACTACTTACTTTTGCTTACTACAATAAGCATGTCATCCAACCATTTGTATCAAATACACAATTTGCCTCTGCTTTCACTTAGAAGTTTATACGTATATTTTTCAACCAAAAACTATTAAGAAAGGAATTCGTGTACACTGTAAAATGCTTTAGCAATTAAGTTATTTTTAAAAGAATGAAGAGATTTTGGGAGAAAGATATTCTGTTTGTACACGACCAGAAATGTCGCAAAATTTTACATAGCTCAAGGAGAATCAACTCACACTGCCATATCTATACCAGTTGAGTAGGGCTATCAACTTTGTGTCACAAAACAAAATTTCCCTTTCCTACAAAAAAATTACCAGACATTAACAATTGAGTAACAGGACTAAAAAATCACTCTGTATATCTCGCATAAACTGTAAGAACTAATGAGTTACACTATTTCAATTAAATAGTAATCACTCAATGCTCTTTTCAACGACAGTTTGTTTCAACAAGGTTCACACTCCAAAGTAGTAATGTGATACATGTACAACTGAATCTAAAGGTCTGGGAAGTATTTGAAACCTAAAATTAAAATTAATATTACAAAATGATTAATTTTTAATTGAATCAGTAATCATAATATAAAAGCACCAGTAAAATCCTTAAGTGCGCTGCTTGGAATGGTGGAAAAATTTGTGGAAAAAATAACTTATTGCTCTCTTCTATGGCAAACGTATGCAAAATACCACATTCTGTTTTTTCCTTACTTAATATCTAGCATAGGAAGCAAGTATTGAAAATCTGGTGATGGTATGTATGATTTATGCTCATTGCTCAATTCATTCATAATCTTAACTCATGTTTGACTCAATAAATCACTTAAGTTGCTGCCCTTTTCCAATACCAGGTCATCGAAAAATGTTGCATCTGTTTTAAAAAAATACGTTTAAAAACTACTGGAGATAAAGTCATAAACGTTTTTTTGTTGTTAACAAAAATATTAAAGTTCTTTTTACATACCTTAATAAGTTTCTATATGAGCACTGTTGGTTGCGCTGCATACATCTAAATGATAGTCGATCTCTGTCCAGGAGCACTGTGTCACATCGAATGTGACCAAAGCAACATCAGTAGCAATTTGTTGTAATGATTCACATTTTGAATCTTCTCACTATGGTCATGGTTTTTAACATAACCCTAGAAGAAAAAATCTAGTAGGGTTAAATATGGACTCTTCAGAGGCCAAAGCATAGGATCGGCCCTACCAATCCATCGGTCAGGGAACCTTTCATTGAGGGCGTGGCGCACTAGAAGACTGAAATGAGGAGGCGCGCCGTCTTGTTGCCAAATTATGTTAATGTTTTTTTCCAATTCAATTTATTCAACTTACAGTACAGTTGTACTAACAAAAAATTTTAATATTTTCTGTTTACAAAAAAAAAGTTATGACGTTATCTTCAGTAGATTTTAAACTGTTATTTTTAAAAAAAGATGCAACCTTTCTCAATACCCCGGTATTATTCAGAATTCTACAGTTAAGAAAGTAAAGGTATAAAAAAAAATGAAAGAACAGATGCTTATATTTATAAACAATAAAATATATTTGATAGAAGTACAAAAAGTATAATGAAATTATGTATTATTAACTGAATACATTTATGATGATACAGTATTATTAAATATCTATTCGTATTTAATAAAAAATATATTTTTTTGTTATACATTTCAATAATTGGTACAAGAGATAAACGTAAACACATTAATTTTCGATACAGTTAAATAAAAAGAATAGAAGAATAGTAAGAAGAAAATTAATTAAGCATTAAATAAAGAAAGTCATAGTTTGACGTTGGTCGGTGGAAGTCCCTTAAATCCTAAGTTTGTCAATCTGTAAATACTTCCTGCATCAGGATACAATTTGACACTTTCTGGTGTGGCATAGATATTTGCTGTTGTTACATATAAATCTTCATAATTGTTACCGCCAAATGCTACTGAGGTTACTTGCGGTACTGGAATTTGAATTTTAGACAAAAGTTCTCCGGTATTTGGATCGATTCTCAAGACCTAAACAGAAATAAATTTATTATGTTTAAATTATATAGCTGATTATATAAATACCTGATAGCGATCAAACACAGGTCGATTATAAAAATAGATTCACTTGACCTGCTAGTTCAGGAACATAAAAGTCTCTGTTTATTCTCTTATGCTCAGTCAGATAAATGTTCAAAATGTTTACAAATATATGAGATTAGTATAAGTTACATGAAGCAGAGTTAACTCCACTGAAAGCTACAGATTTCATTACGCAACCAGATAGTTTGATGAATACAGTATCTAACTTTACCTGATATGACCTGACCTAACCTACCAACTGGAAATGTGGCGGAGGTTTCTGAATATGACTAGACACCCTCATAAACAGTCATAAATGTCAATTTACTGAGGAAAGTACGGAAAACGGTTACGCATATGTAATACTTTTTAAATTTTTAGGAGTCCAAAACACACTTCTGGCTGTTGATTTATATAT
The DNA here is from genome assembly GCA_035578175.1 of Catonia carolina. Classification (NCBI taxonomy): domain Eukaryota; kingdom Metazoa; phylum Arthropoda; class Insecta; order Hemiptera; family Achilidae; genus Catonia; species Catonia carolina. The sequence continues at coordinate 577,914 of JAQMRL010000011.1, forward strand.
TTAAAAAACCCAGACAACTTGCATTCTCTTACAGTCAAGAAAAAAATTTTTTGTTAGTTTTTAATAGAAAATTTAAAAAAAAATGTGTTTTTAGGTCTCGAGTTTAAAATTGTGGTTTTAAAGAAATGTCAGCTTGATGAATAATAATAGCTAACAATAATGAAGTAATGTTAAAATTTTTAATTTAAGTAATTTGGAATCTTTAATGCTAAGTGTAAAATCCATTTCTCTATGCATGTGAAGATAATGCTGGAACACAAAATAATGACTACTGTTAAAAAATTTTATTTAATTTAGTCTAATTTAATTTAGTTAAACACTTTGGTATTGTATGATAGAGAAGACACAAATGTAATAAATGAGTCTAAAGATCAGAACCATACACCTGAAAAATTGGTGTAGTGTAGTCAACAAATGAATGTTACTATCGTGTAATATTATTTTAACAGAAAACTATTCAGTTGAAAGTAGAGTTATAAAGCAAATTTTGAACAAACAGTCAGAACCATACTTGTAAACTTTAAAGGCTTCCAAGTGAGGACAAGGCTAACTCCAATAAAACAGGTAGAAAGAAGCAAGTAAATTTAGGTGTTTGATTACATGATTGAAAAAAAGGAAACTGCAAGAAGAATCTGGAAGAAAATAATGACCAAAGTCATTCATGTGGTCCTAAGTTTACCTAAAATGGGGAAAATTAAGTTACATATTAGAGCGGATGCCAAATAAGCTGGCCGGTTTTCTGAAGTGCGCAGAAGGTTTATTGTTGTAATGGTGTGCTCAGTTGCCTCAGCAAGTGGTGGGGGTCAGTGTTGTACCAGCTGTGATCAGAGTTACGTTGCTCTCGCAACGTTATATGTCAGCTAAACTGAAAACATTAGTCTGTAATGTGTTGTATGTGGTAGGCGTTAATTGTTGTATACAATTGAATGTTTTTAACGTCACTAATAGATGATAATTTACATCTTTCAGCGCCTGTGATTTAATAGGCAGTTCGGTACTAATACACAAAATCTACTGACTGAACCCGAACTGTCCGCACAGCTACACCGGTAAGCTTATTTGGCGTCTGCTCTACAACTTTAACATCATGAGAAAAAATAACTGAATGACCAGACTTAAGGTAGTTTAAATCAAGTTGAAAAAGCAATCACATCTTGTTCAACTTTAAAGTGTTTATTCAAGCACAAAATCTTTGAAGTTTTTATTTTATTATTGGTAGATAAATGTTCCATTAATAAATAACTTAAAAGATAATAATATATTGTACATACCACTCCACCACCAAAAACAGCAACGATAACTTTTCCTTCTGCATCTACAGTCATTCCATCAGGAATTCCAGGCAAATTGTTCTTTTTGAAATCATACAGGACCTGTTGGTTTGCTGAAAAAAATCATGAAGTAATTTGAATGTTAAATTACGTATTTGTAGTGTCATTATTCGTAATTAAAACTTTATTAAGAATCAAAAGTTTGGTGACAACTCATGAAACCTATACAAAGGAGGGATATATTTGTTGAGTAAACAAAAGAAGATAGCATAATACAATAGAATCTCAAGACAACAGTGTTAATGAACTGAAACGACTGCCACACCCAACCTTTAAGATCAAATCTAATTAAACACTGGGTCTCCCAGAATAAATATATCAGTTTGAGATCTCAAAGTTTATAGGTGTAATAATTTCTTTTAAGTTTTTTACCTACCAGTACTAAAAAAACCATTTCTGTAATTCTGCTTTAAACTTTTTAATGTTTCATATTAGGGTAAAACAACACTGTGGCCAACAAAACAGTTGTGAAACGTTCGGAGACGTTCTGAAGCGTTTGCAATCAGCTGAGTGGCCAAAAAATGCGTATTAAGTGAAGGGAGTAACACACAGTGGACCCAACCGACCAATTTGTTGGTTCAGAACACAACCTAACACGTCTGGTACTGTTCGTTTACCCTTTGTTCGTTCCGAACATTCTACAATATCGGTAAGTAATATTTTTACTTTCTCTTGCCCTTATGAATGTATAGGGCAGGAAAGTATTGTATTCACGTTGATTTTTCGAAATAGACTTATTACCTGATACAGTCATTTTCACTGAACCCCAAAAAACATACTTTTAACGATTGGTTTGTGTGTGTCTGTCTGTGAACAAAATATTTTATGAAAGGAATAGTGTAAGTACTTGAAACTTAAGTTAGGTACCACTACAGGACCTGACACGAAGATTTTAATCAAAAACGGTCAACCGGAAGTAATAGTATATTCGTGCAATTTTTCACTTTTTTATAATTTTTTAAAAAATCGCATCATTTACTATATTAAATATGCTCTACAAAATAGGGTAAGCGCCATGTTTGCAGAAATTCTTAGGGAGGCTGTGCTCTAGTAGAAAAAGTTGTATTTTTAAGATTGCAGCGTTAATAAGCATTTAGAGCAAAACGTATAAAATCAAAGTTATAGACCATTTAAAAATCTACAACTTTTAATTCAAACATTTTTTGTACAACTCTTAGTTTAGCAGTAATTAGTGATTTTCTGTTTTTTTCATGTAAATCTATAAAAAAGGCTTTTTTAAGATTGTGGCCATAGAGTTTAATAATAACCACTGACACAATATCAGAGAGTGGCATTCATTTATGTCTTCATCATCGGAAAACATATTAAACTATATGATGTTATTAGTCTTGATTCTCAAAAGACTTTGACAGCCATATCAAAAAGCTTTTGTTAATGTAGACTCGAACAAAAAGCCTGTTGGAACTTGTATGTGTTGTGTCATCACCGAACAGAACCTAAAATTTTGCTCATCTTCATTCCAAACATTTTGTTCAGTGCAGTGTGGTTTTACCCTTATACTTTTACAACTTTGGTAAAGGAGGTTCTACAGTTTGGAGACCAGGTATCATAAATATCTTTAAAACAGTGTTCTACTGTTACATTACATAGTAGTGTATAGAACTACTACAGTAGTAGTTCTATACAAGGAAATCAAATGCTTATTTCTTGTACTGTATTTGTACATTAGTTTCGGAAAGTTTGATATATTTTTGTGTGCCTGTGTAATTTTAAATCCTGGGAATAAAGTTCATGAATGTAAAGTACTTAAAAATCTTTTGAATTATTGCTTGGAATAAACTAAATAATTTATTCAATACTATGATGAAATGCCAAAAATTGAAGCGAAAGTGTCTTTGTGGAGTTAAAAATTAAATGTTTTTCAGAAGCCCCGGTGTACTGATAAGCTGGTACACCTTTTAACCTTGTGAGAAAGGTAATGGCAGATCAATTTACTTCTTGTTTTACAGAAGAAAACCTTAGGAAACAAACAACCCGTTACAATTATTACAAAATCATAATCATCTGAAAATTATGATTTGACACTATATACTCTGATAAAATTTAAATGCAACTTTTGAATACAGAACATTTATAATTATTGTAAATCTAATTATTTCTAATAAAATAATACTTACAAATTTGACCTGTAGTAACATCATAATCAAAAACATCTACTCTATATTTTAATGAATCGTTGTAAAAGAATTTTTTCTTGTCTAAACTCCAAGCAAGACCATTTGATAATGTTATCTTTTCAACATGTCTAGTAACTTTACCGTCAGAATATGAAAATAATGCCCCCTTTTCTACTTCAAATTCTCCAGGTTGACCGGATATTTCTTTACCCATTGTTCCTGTAAAAAGTCATGAATTTTAAAAATTAATTACACAATCAAAAAATACATCATCATATATCACACGAGGTCCAAACCTTATGTTTTCTTTCTGTTAATCCTTGTATGGGTAATAGGGAAACTGTTTTTAAAATTTATAAGATATCTGTAAGGTGTATGTGGGAGCTATCCATCACAGCTCTTGCAGACTAGTTTTATTTTTGTTAACTGGAACCAAAAGACTCTGAAAAGGGAGTATAGGATGTGTCAAATTAAATCTAACTAGCTAACCTATTTGAATAAATTTGATTATTACACAATAATTTCGTTTGGTGTTGTCTACTTAATTTTTATTCTTAACAACCAATTTCATAATAATTTTAACACTTATAATGATTTTATAACGATATTCTAATACAACTTAAGAAGGCCTATTAGGTTATATTTATATTGCACAACACCATGCTAGCACTACCATAATGGCACTCCAAACTGTGTTCGTTAATTCAGACTTTACAACATCGCCACCAGAATAGTAGCACTTCAAACATTTACTTCAAATATTTTGTTATTTATTTCACAAAATCTTGTTACAACTTTTACCAATGTAAATTTTTTGATATTTTAGCAGAATCCTGTAACTGTCCTCTTTTAACACCCATGTAATTTTTGTTTAAAATCCATTCAGTATAACTTTGTTAGAACAAAAATACAACCTTTATTTAAAATACACTGGACCAGATTTTGTGTTTTAAATATACAATAAGCTGAAAAATTAATACTAAATTTTCCTAATGTTTAACAGCATTAAGTTTTATTAGTAGACCTAATCTCCTATATGCATTTATGTTCATTGCTATCCATTTTCTTGTGCTATTTTTCCCTTCTATCTAGCCATCTCTGTTACATACTCTTCTCAGATCTTCTCTATTAGATGCCTACCACTATTAACTCCTGTTCCACTTGTGCCTGATATTACTACGAGTAGGTACTACATGGTATGAGATGGTGGACTACGGTGTGGCCTAATATGCTCGTCGTCTTGTTAGTATACAGAAGTATACGAGGTGTGGCTAGAAAAAAACCGAACTGATGCTATAAAAAAATTTTATTTTCCATTTTTTACAATTTGATGTTATCTCCTTCAATGTACTCTCCTCCTCGGTCTATACACCGCTCCATACGAATTTTCCACTGTTCATAGCAATGCTGCAGATCATTTTCGGTAAGTCCATACATTACTTCCGTCGCTTTTTCTTTTACTGCTTCAACACTCTCAAATCTAGTTCCTTTCAAAGCTGACTTGACTTTAGGGAAAAGAAAAAAATCAGAGGGGGCCAAATCAGGTGAGTAGGGTGGATGGTCTAAGATGGGAATGTTGTGATTGGCTAAAAATGTCTTCACTGACAACGCATTGTGAGCTGGGGCATTGTCTTGGTGCAGGATCCATGTCTTTTTTTTCCACAAATCGTTCCGTTTTCTCCGTACTCGCTCACGTAGGGTAGTCAGGACGCTAATGTAGTAATGCTGATTCACTGTTTGTCCCTCTGGTACCCAATCAATGTGTACAATCCCTTTGACATCAAAAAAAACAATCATCATTGCCTTGAATTTCGATTTTGACATTCGTGCTTTTTTTTGTCGTGGAGAATCAGGAGATTTCCAATGCATCGATTGGCGTTTGGTTTCGGGATCGTAAGTAAAAAACCATGATTCATCACAAGTAATAACATTTTGTAAAAAGGTGGGATCTGTTTCAATGTTTTCTAGGATGTCAGAACAAATCATTCTTTGGCGTTCCTTCTGTTCAATTGTGAGACACTTTGGAACCATTTTTGCACACACTTTGTTCATGTTGAAACTTTCATGAAGAATCTGCCGAACACTTTCCTTGTCAATTCCTGTCAACTCAGACATTGCTCTGATTGTTAAACGGCGATCTTCTCGAACAAGTTTACCGATTTTTTCAATGTTTGCATCAGTTTTTGCTGACAATGGTCTGCCAGTGCGAGCGTCATCACTTGTGTCTTCGCGGCCATCTTTAAATCGTTTAAACCACTCAAACACTTGTGTTCGCGATAAACAATCATCGCCGTAAACTTGTTGCAACATTACAAACGTTTCACTTGCAGATTTTCCAAGTTTGAAAAGAAATTTGATGTTAACACGCTGTTCTTTCTGTACACTCAACATTTTTCCGACGCACAGACAAAACATCAACTACTTAGAACAGACGCCACGGGCAGACTGAGTGCAGGAGGCAGATGAAACTCGAGCAGTAGGCGGAGCAAGAGTCACGTGACAGGCCAGGCGACTTTCAGCCTTATTGCATTCGTTTTATTGTTTCACCTGTGCTAGTTCGGTTTTTTTCTAGCCGCACCTCGTATGTCATTCTGTTAGTATATGTTAGCATACTGTATTGTTGTATATTTATAAAGATAGGCTATAAAAATGTTATGAATTTCCAACAGTTAGCTGACACTGTACGAAATGAAGATGATGCCATAGTTTTTCTGCAGCACATCGGATTGCTTCATGATCCCCATCAGTGCCGTAATGGTCACGATATGCTTTTACCATTAAGGTACATAGAAATGATGACCTATTTAAGAAGATAATTGAAGCAATTAGAGATTTTATGCCTCCTGTATGATTTTTTTTGTTATCAATTTATTACATAGGCATATTTGTGTATAATAAAAATAAAAATGAAAATCAAAAACAACTTAAACAAGGTTGGAAGAATGTTTCATTTATGTTCAATGGATGTGGGCGAGAATGCGCTCATGTATTGACTGCATGTGAGAAGAACATGTAGTGTGTAGTGCAAATCTTTATTCAGCAGTGGGAGAACTATCACAAGGAGAACTGGAATTAATAGTAGCAGGCATATAACAGAGAAGATCCCTCTTCTCATTCCAATTTTAGTTTTCCACTATCATAGGATTTGATTCTCGGCTAATTTAAAATTCTGTTATTTTTTATCATTATACTGGTAAAATCATGGGTTACCACAAAACGCCAAGAAAATACAATCCAAATAGCTGAAATGAGGTTTTTAAGAAAAATAAAAGGCTGCTCGAGGTTGGATCTAATACATAACAAGAAAATTAGATCTGGGTTGGGGTTGTTTAGTCTGAATAAAAAGGTAGAGCAGTACCATAATCAGTGGAGGCAACATTTGGAACGGATGCCAGAACGAGAATACCCTTTAAAGTTACAGAATATGTTCCAGTTGGAAGAAGGGAGGTGGGAAGACCTCAAAGAAGATGGCAGTAGTCGAGATGTTGTGCGGGTTGGAATATCTTGTGTTTGTTTGCATGTATAGGTTTGCTTGTGAGTTCGGAACAGGCTTATGTCTAATCCTTGATAGTAAGAAGAAGAAAACTGGTAAAATATTTGGCACTCTATTTACTCATTGATGATCTCTGCTGTTAATTAAACCAAATAATTACCTCAGGAGTTGCTAAATTAGTAAACGTGTCATCAATCATATTCGGAATTTGGTTACCACATTTAACAAAGTTTTACCATCAGAAGCCTCTTATATAAAACCACAAAGATGTATATTTCACTCACCTGTCCATAATCGGCCAGCAGGATCTACCTTGGCATCATTAAGTTGTGTGGGACTATCTTTAGATTCAAAGCTTGCAATAAATTGTGGATCATCTATGTTTGGATTTGTTCCATCCCAATTAATTGTGAAAATATTATTCTTGTCGCTGGTCACAAATTTATTTTTTTGACCTTCTACTGGAATTATGAATGTTGGGGAATGTTCACCTAAAATAATACAAACACAAAAATGATTAAATTTTCATAAATATTTAATTACTTATGGATATTTTAATAAATAAATTCTCTGTTGGTTGTAATATTTAATAGAATTCATAGGATTCATTCCTTACATAGGTTTATTCACAACGTAGTTCTTCACCATTATGCACCTCATGTGATTGATGATAATGGTATAAAAAAAATGATGACTCGATGATATACAATCTGCTATAAACAAGTTCCCGATATAAAATCAATTATTCCTGCAATTTACATTGAACTCGTGGTTATGAAGTGACATCCACTAAATGTTTAACTCGTGTATCCTGTACCTGCACAGTTACATGAACAGCATTTTTGAAAAACCTATTTCATTTTGATTCATTCCTGGAACATTGAATAATATACCTAAGATACTTTTTATGTGGATTCTTGTCCAAATTTATTTAGTCCTTTAAGGAAAATTTTACTGTCTCTGTTCCAGAAACTAGGATCTAAAGGAATAGACTATAACATCGTTCTTACTTCAACAGTGTATCCATACAATACAATAGAACTAAAATTGGTCACTGACTTATTTAATAGCGCTTAGTTAAACCATCTTGTGCATTAAATGAAGATTCAAATCCCGGTTATGTTAATAAACATTTTTTGGGTTAAAAAGATTACTTCATCATCATTCTTTTTATTCATCTTCCAGGTTTTCACAAGTCAGGCCCAACACAACTCCTCTCCACCTGTCTCTATTGTGTAACCATCTCTCCTCCAGTGTTCTCTTAGAATCTCATCTTTTTCCCAATTCATCCATAACTGAAACCATCCACTTTACTTTTGGTTTGCCCCTTGGTCTTTTTCCCTCCATCTCCAAGTACAACATCCTTTTAGGCAGTTTACCCTCTCCTATCTTTATGACATGACCAAACCTTTGTCTGACCAACCCTTCTTATCAGGCTGTCTATTCTCAACTGCTTCCTAATTGCATCACTTCTCATTCTATCCCTTATTGTTTTTCCTAACATACTACTTTTAACTTCATTTCTGTCTCCTTCATCCTACTCTCTGCTTTCCTTCCAACTATCCATGTTTCTGCTGCATGTGTCAGTATTGGCACAAAGTATGCATTATACATAGTTTTTTTACAATGCACAGGATTTCCTTGATCCGAAACTAAACTCCTAATACTTCGGAAGAAACTGCTTGCGTTCTGCACCCTTTTACTTAATTCCTTTTCCAATTTTTTGTCTGATGAGAAAACAGCACTAAAATAAATATATAAATTCTTTAACTTCCTTTAGCACCTTACCATGCAGCCTTAAAAAGATCACTCACACAAACCAATTTTTTTATAAACAATTCTGTACGTACCGTTTGCTATAACTGCTGTAGCATGTTTATTCCCTTTAGGTTTATAACTATGGACTGTATTTCCCTTAAAATTGATATAATAAAGAGTTTCAGTTGCAGCGTCCCAATGTGGACCTTCTGCCAGTGCTATTGGAGGTGTTACTTTTTCAACCTTTATTGACATCTAAAACAAAAAACAAAGATAATATTAAAGTAATTTTAAAGAAAATAATCCATATACATGAAATTTTAACGAAAAAATTAAATTTGTTAGGATAATCATTGAAATGTTATATTCTTCAGAATTTATTTAGTGTATTTCAGAATTTAATCAAAAATTATAAATAGTTCAAGTTGTAAAGTGTATTTTTATATCATTTAGAACATACCATAAAATAAATTCGGTGATAGTTGTAACTTAAAATAACATGAAAGAATGAAAATGTACGCGAAAAACTGCTATAGTTGTTCTAAATACATAAATTAATTATTTTCAGAATCTATTGGTAATTTACACTGCAAGTATCTTGTAGTAGTACTAAAAATATTTACTGCATATATCACTTTACATACTGGATTTAATTTACAATGAATTTTTCATGATAGCAAAGATAAATTTGTAAACAATTAGTAAATAAACACTTGAAAATTTTATAATTCAAAATTATTACTGTATTAAATTAACATAAAAAATACCTAGTAAATCAATGTCAATAAAATGTCAAATGTTATTTTCGCAATAAAAATTAAAATAACTCTTATGTTTTTAGATAGAGATAAAAAAATACAAAAGAAAAATAAAAAAAATAAAAGGCAATGACACTAAATAAAAATTATAGCTATAATAAGTAATAAACAATGGTATTACAAAGTGCACATTAAAGAAGAGAAGAAGCTTACAAAGTATAGGGGAGATAAGATAAGTTGACTTTGTATAACATTAAACTCATTTAGTTTTTATATTAACGAAGTAAAATTGGAAGAAAATTTGTGGTTAAGAAAATAAGAAACAATACCATGAATTAATTCATTCAGATTGATTTTGTAGTAACAACTTTGAAGGTTAGCTATACAATATAAAACCCTGTTTTTAAATTATAAGACGCAACAAAAGTATAAAGACTATTATTGTATCACACCTTTTCTGAATCATTCAACAAAATATAAATTTAAATAATAAAATATTTAATGTTCCTGAGCCGTCTAGTACGTTATTAGTTAAAATATTTTTTTAAAAAGTTAAGTCATGTCAGTTAAGTAAATTTGTACATTGATCAGCTGAAAGTAAAACATATTACTATTACCTACTTGGCAACTTCAAAAAAAAATCTTGAATGTTTGAATTACTCAACTAATTACTTATTCTTAGTTGATAGGATGGCTGACTAAAAAAAATTAACATCATGAAGTTTTGCTTGCTTTTACACAGACAGTAAGAGATTGTTGGAGAGGGAAAACTTCTCCAGTCTTCTGCTGGCACACGTGCTCAGGCAAATATTAACTAAATTGTTTTATAATAGGTGTTGCTATTAAACTTGAAGCTTCTATTTCTTAAATCTTGAAAAAAGTGAATTAATTTGGGGAAATTAAAATGATAGTTTATGAAATAACAATTATGTCAAAAGTTACTATGTATTGTAAGGAAATTATGTATAATGCATATTTTGTGCCAATACTGACTAATACAGCAGAAACATGGATAGGTAGAAGGAAAGTTAAGAGTAGATTTGTTGGTGGTAGAAATCAAGTCCAAGAAGAATATGCTAGGGAAGACACGAAGAGATAGAATGAGAGATGATTTAATTAGAAATCAAAATTGAAAATGGAAAGCCTCATAAGGTGGGTTGGACACACAAAGCTGGGATGATGGGTTATGTCAGTAGGATTGAGGAGCGTAAACTGCTTGAAAGGATGTCGTACTTGAAGATGGAGTGGAAAGACCAAAAGCTTGACCAAGCGTGAATAGAATGGTTTCAGTTATGGATGAATTGGAAAAAGATGCAATGCCAAGAGAGTAATGGAAGAGCATTAGTCCAGGGACAGAGAGAGGTGGAGAGGAGTAATATTGGACCCGACCCTAGTAAACCTGGAAGAGAGGTAATGAGGATGATGACAATGATGATGAACATGTCAAACTATTTTAATAAACTGTAGACAGGGGCAGATTTAAACAGGTTGAATAGACTGCAGCCTGTATAGCAAATTTTAAAGAAGAAGAGTTTTTTACAAGGCTAAGTATTTTAAATAAGCATTTGGTACTGATTGGTCCTTTAAAATAGTTTATATTACTTTAATTTTTTAATAAATATGTTCATAATTGTTCAAACTATTTTTATTAATACACAGACAGACTGAAACAAAACTAATCTTGAATTAATTCATGGTTATTTTAACAATAACCAATAAAATTAAATTTAATCCAGCCAATGTGTGTGTACAATCAGGTAAATGGTGGCAAAACTAAATCCGGCCATAGTAGAGCCTTGAAATTTCTTCTTCCAACTGGATTATGGTTTCAAAGAATTTTCCTTTCAAAAATTTCACGTTTTATTGATGTTTCAGCAAAAATGAATGTTCCTATATCAAAATCAAAAGGTTCTATATATTTAGAAACGCGCACTATTAGAATTTCTCAAAGAATTAAAATTTTTTAAAACAAAACTCTCTCTATTGAAAATCAATCTATTTGATTATGGAGGGCTTACAAAAATACAAACATTATTTTCAAGTAGTAAAATTTTTTACAAAGATCTAACTATTCCTAAATTAAATTGTAAAAAAATTATCAAATGTTATCAATCTTTAGATACACCCTATACTACATCTTTGTGCTAAGATAAAAGGCAACGTCCTGTAAATCATCTAAACTAGGTCTACCAAAAACTATAAACAACTAGTAATACTTCAATATAAACTTGACACATATTTCTATTGTAACACAATAAAGTAAAACTGGTTTTTAGTTTTAAAATAATTTTAGATTACAGTTAGAGGTAGACCTATATTATCACCTAATAAAACAATAAATAATATTAAATGATCATAAAACTGTTACCATCATAATTAACATTTTTTTAAATTTTTATATAGAATATTTTTCATTCTATATTAAAATGGAGCAATTATTAAGCAAAATTGTTATATTTTTTTACAAATCTTGCTTACATTTTCATTGTGTACTGATAGGTGAAACTAGAATGCAGTTTTTTTCTGTTTATTTTTACGAAATTTTCGAGCTGTGGTAGTATGTACTATTAATTTTTTATGAGGGCTGCCCATTTTCGTTTTTCGAATTGCCAAAAATTAAAAATTATGTATACTTCCATATTACTAGTGTATGAGAATACAAAGAAGTAGGTACAAAGGTTCAATTCCTAGCTAGGATTTTAACTATTTTGATGTATTAAAACTCATTGTAACTATTTCACAACCGACTCTATTGTTAAAGTTCGAGACTTTAACTGAACAAAAACGTTTTTGTATCTGTACTCAGTTTAGCTGTATTTTTAAAGATACAAAAAAAAGTTAGTATAAAAAATCAACTTTTGTATTGAATGATTTATTAAAGTTAAAAGTTTTAGTATCTTTGAAGCTAATAGTTAACAGCTTTAATAATATAAAATATTGGGTGGACAAAAATAAAAATTTAATAGCGCCTACGACTAAATTTTCAGCCAATATTTTTTTAATATTAACTTTAAATATTGTTTTCTTTTCCAATTAAAGATTTTTCGACTCCTCCTTGGTGCAGTCTATGGACCATCTCTGAGTGAATTAGTATGGTGCACTGGAATTATTGGAATAAAACTTTGGACTGGACACAATAAAAGAATGATGGGCACTGTATTCCGTACTTTTGCTTGTGAAATACTTGTTCTGTGCAGGAAGTAACTCAGGGTGGTTATGGAAGTGTTAACGGAACATTGTCACCATTGGAAGCATTTATAAATGAGGATCTTTAGCGGTAACCTGGTATGTAGGTTGTGTAAACAGGGAGAAAAATTTGCCTCCTATATTTTCTTTGTGTGTGAAGCATTGATCAATAGGAGGTATTGAATCTTCAGGCAAATAAACTTGGGAGTGCAATCTTTCACAGAAAGACTTAGTGAAAAGTCTCCTGAAATTTCTACAAGGGAAGGGTCTGTTGGCTGAGTGATTGAATAATACAATATACTCTCAAGAGCTTTCAGTGTTACGAGAATGAAAGGACTGCCTCATTCATCCTTTATAATCTAATCCACAGTGGTTCATATGCAATGCTGAAGTTCCTGGGTTTGATTCCTGGTCAGGATCTGGAAAATTTTTACATGTTTAAGGGTGGTTAGACGGAATGTGATCTGCGTCCTCTGTTCCGGGACAAATAAACGAACTCCGATCTGAATGGCGATCTTCTCTGTCACACAGAATGCAATCAGTTCATTTAGTCAGTTGCGATGAGTTCTACATCACGAGAGGAAGAAGCTGTTACTCTTTTGTTGTTATCTCTTAAAAAAAACTGAACAGTCTGGTTACACAATATAAATGAAAAAAGATTACAGTTTGGAGAATAACTATGTATAGAACTTTCATCACATGAAGACCGCTTTTACAGATATTTTCATGTCCAATCTCAAATAAATAGTGACAATAACGAAATTGCCTCAATGAACTTTTCTACTTTGAATGACATATCGTAACTTTGTGACCAACAGTATACAATTTATACAACTAACATGTTTGGATCGCAATGGGTTCAGTTTCAAACTGTTCTTTAGATGCATTCAGTTTCTGCCCACAGTGTTCTGCTACTGCCCGAACATTCAGAACGCACTCTGCATGCCACACTTTGCTACTAACCACACCATACAAAAAATATTTTGCACGCTACTATCAATTGCCCGGAACGCAGGACATAGATCGCATTCTATGTGGCAGGCCCTTTTTTAAACCCACTGTTCCTTAACACAAAATACTTGCTAATAAACTAGCTGTTGATGAGACTTAAAACAAACTATGAGTAAAAAGAGAGATTTTTCTAAATTTTGTATTAATACCTCAAAAATAAGGTTAACACTTCTTTTATATCAATCATATGGTTTCAGCTTCTAATACCATAAAATTATCTTTCAAGGTAAGTAGCTATGATAAAAATGTTTTAGCCCCTAACCAAGAATTAAACACAGGACCTCTGATTTAGACAATCAGTATACTACAAATTGTGGTTAAAAACTTTTGTTAAATTGCTATTTTGTTTCTATTATTTAAAAAAAATTAAAAGAATATGTAACAAAAAGTTTAAGGAATGCGTAGTCTTTCATCAATTTTGTATTCTGGTGACTCAAAATGCGTCATTGCACACCATGAAACTTTTGAAACCAAGTCACATATCTGTCAACATGAATACACTACGTAAAATACACATTTCTGTCAGAATATTATTTAAAAATAAAAATAAATTAAAACATTAAGCCAGTTATATACAGGCTATGTTAAATTCATTTAAAAAAACTGAAATGACAACTATAATACAATAATAGTTTAATAAATAACAACATTTTATGAAACGTTTCTTAAATACTAGACAAATGATTTTGAAAACTAAAGATTGCTGTAGTTTGCCTTGAAGTATAAAATAGAAAATAACAACCGACCACTGAATAAAAAAAAAGGTTAAAAAGACCAGTTTTCGTAATAAATTTAGGAACTGGATCTTTTTTAAAATCTACAGTACAGCATCTTAAAACGACAACTAGTAGATAATTAATTGTAATCTGAAAAGAAATTAACGTTTCAACAGAAATTTAAAACATTTCACTGGGAAAGTATTTTCTTTTAAAAAAAGTGAGGTATTTTTCCCATCTGTTTCTCTTGAACAATGTCAAAGTACTTCAATTTTTAAATTAAAACGGAAAAATTTGAACATTCTTAAATATTTTAGTAATAGTTCACTTTATATGTATAATACCAAGAGGGCCAGTGGAAGGGTTACATTAAAATTGATTTTGCAGACATCACTATGTGAATAAACATTACATATGCCTACCTCCATAGCATAGTGGTAGCATGCAAGCCTACAACGCGGATGTCCTGGGTTTGATTCCTGGCTAGGGTCTGGAAATAATTGCAAGTAAAAACCCATCTATTCAGTTAGATAACCCACCGTTGTTGCTTAGAACCAAGATGATGATGCAACTTTAAATAAACTAAAAAAAATTACTACAAAGTATTATGAAATAAATTCTGAATTAAGAACTTCATCTATTTTGGAAACAGAAAATTATTATCAGCATTGTAGGTAAATTTGCCCATAATGGACAAGCAGAGTGTTAAATTAATTGCACTCGATCTGTTGGTTCCAGGGCTACAAAAAATAGTTCTGTTTCTTATCACATAGTCAGCTAATTATATGACTGAACTATTTAAGAACA
This sequence comes from Catonia carolina, assembly GCA_035578175.1. Classification (NCBI taxonomy): domain Eukaryota; kingdom Metazoa; phylum Arthropoda; class Insecta; order Hemiptera; family Achilidae; genus Catonia; species Catonia carolina. The sequence goes on from JAQMRL010000011.1 coordinate 593,112, forward strand.
GAAGAGGTAGAGTTGTAAAAGACACTAGTCAAGAGTTATCTCCTCTGAGAGTAATGAATTTCACTATACAGTCAGACCCTGTGGTGAATGAAGTGAAGGTGTCATTTGCAGGGTAGAAAGTAAGTGCTTTTCGGAGGGCCTGGCATGCTGATAAGTGCATTTTTCCACTCAGTGAGGAAGGCAATAGTAAACCACCTCACTCCTCTTTTTACTTAGTAAAACCTCTAGAGGTTCAAACCAGCCTTTCGGCTGTTGACCTACACCATAACAGGTAAATTATGTATAATGCATATAATTTGTGACTTATGTGGCAGAAACATGGACAGGTTGAAGGAAGGCAGAGTAGAGTGCAGGCAGCAGAAATTAATTCAAGAGGAGTACGTTAGAAAAGATAAGAAGGGATTGAGTGTAAAATTAATTAGTTAGGGAACTATTGGGGATGAACAGTCTGATATGGAGAGTTTGACAAATAAAGCTGCAATAGTTTGGTCATGACATTGATATGGAGGAGGGTAGACTGCCTGAAAGGATGCTGTACTTAAATATGGTACAAAAAAGACTAAGAGTGATGTCATAGATTCAGTTATGGATGAATCGGGAAAACGATGTGATGCCAAGAAGGTCATGGAGGAGAGATGCTTCAGCGATAGAAAGAGATGGAGAGGAATTGTATTAGGTCTGACCAAAGAAAACTTGGAAGAGGGTTAAAGAGGATGATGATAATGACTCTTTTTGAGAGACCATTCCAGATATAACTTGATTGTGATAATTGGTATTTGGGGGCTCAATGAATTGGTAGGCTGGCCTGGTCTGAAATATATGAATATTTCTAAGACAGATGATGGTACTGGTGCTAGAACACATGCTACTTTTTTCAGGCAGAAGGGGTTAATAACACTGGATCACTTGCATAAATTTTGTTACACCATCACACGCACGGGCGGCCTTGTGCCGCTGTTCAGTAATTGAATATAATGTCTTCATTCCTTGAAACTTTATATAGTTTGTAATTTTTATTTAATTTTTTATTGTGTTGTTGTAGTTGTTTAGGTCATCAGCCGAAAGGCTGGTTTGAACCTCTAGAGGCTTTACTAAGTAAAATGAAGAGTGAGGTGTTTTACAAATGCCTTCTTCAAAGAGTGAAAAAGTACGATTATAAGCATACCAGGCACTTTGAAAAGCATCTACTTTTCATCTGCAAATGACATCCTCACTTCTTTCTCCACCGGGCCAGACTGTATAATGAAATTCATTACTTTCAGAGGAGATATAAGTCTGATTAGTGGTCTTTTACACCTCTACTTCTACTATTCTTAAATGTCGCAGTCATATAATTGGCTGATCATGTGATAAGAAACAGAACTATTTTTGTAGCCCTGGAACTAGCAGATCGAGTGTAAATAATTTAACACTCCACCTGCCTGCTAAGGGCAAGTTTTTTTATTATCGTGTGTAATTTTTTATACATATTTTTACATAAAGAAAATTATTTTATTTATTAAAAATGTGTATACAAACAATATTGGGATAATTAATTACAGTTAAGGGCGCTTACCAGTAAATGACACAAATTTTAATGAAAATATCAATTTAAATAATTATATTTGAAAAACCGTTAAACAAATAATCTAATTAAAATAATTATTCAAAAATCTTAAAGCGATATAATAATTAAATACTTATATTCAATTACGTAATACCAGAAATATCATTAAAATTTAAACTTACAGCCTATAGATTGACAAAAATATTGTAATTTAAAACTTATACTAAAATACAAAATAATTATTACACAATAATGATTTTTGAAAAATTTATTAAAAAAAATTAAATTGTTAGCCCATATTATGATCTGGCCAAGTACAGTTTTTACATATCGTAATTGTATGGTTTTATACATATCTTTGTTGGAAGCACAGTTGTTGTTTTTCTGTTTTACTTTAAAGGGTAGAAAGTGGTTAAGTTTTCTAACTACTGGACTTCTATTTACATCGTCTGGATGTGGAGGTAATTTCTTCCCTCGCTAAACAACAAAATACAGATCCGAGAAAACAGGCAATGGTGGCGGAGTGCTGAAAATCACATCATTCTAGTACAAAAACTAACTCACGAGCGGCAAATTTACTAGGTAATAGAAAAAAGAGGGTAAGGTAGGATCATTCCTAGCCGAAAACCGCAATGGAGGTGACAGTTTTACCAATGTACGTATTAAAAAAGGAACTAAAGTAACTAAAAAGGAACAAAAGGAACTAAACATCTGTGTATGAGAATTTTACGAGGGGCTGCAAGGATATTCTTATAACAAAAAGTCAGCCAGCTCTGAAAGCACTTGAATCATGGTCAAGAAGGTCAAAGGTAATGTAGGAGTGTCTGCAGAACCTCATACAGTTAGGTGAACACAATGGGTTACCTTGGTGTGGGTGCCAAATCACAGAGGGATTGTGGGTGATGAAAGAATCGATACTCTAGCTTGACTAGGGTCTGTACAACAGTTTGCTGGACTGGGAACACATCTGGAAGTTAGCAAATCATTACCACATGGGCTACCTTTGGGTGGATCAGTAGTATGCCAGAGGTATTGGACCAAACTGCTGGACTAAGACACAATAAGAGAATGTTGGATGTAATACCCCATACTCTTGCATGGTAAGTATAAATAGATCTGGGCAGGAAGCAGCTTAGAGTGGCTGTGGGACAGTTAACTTTTATTATTTTGGTTTTACATCTGACTGTTTTGCAATTTCTGCTAATGCAGAAGGATGATACATGAAAATTAGGGATGAAAAATGCCAGACCTGGCCGGTACAGTTAATGAGGCACTGACATTGTAGGAAATAATTATGTAACATAAGGATCTTTAATGGTGATCTAATACGTAGACTGTGTGGAAAGTAAAAGTGTTGCATTAAAATCAGTTGTTATTAACGATTATGTTGGGTATTAGTATTCTAGCATTAATTAATGGAATGATAACCTTTCAAATCCTAGTAATTATTCAAACACAGACTCTTTAGCTTAGCAGTTAATATCTTGAAAACAAAGCCTACATTAATTTTATTAGATGATATTGATTTTCTTTAAAAACATTGAATAATAAATTGTTTTTGTTTATCTTGTATACTTTTTTATTATTTACACTTCAACCTTCACTGCATTATTTTCAAACTAACTGTTATAACAGTGGAATCTTTCTGCTCTGTTTACATGTACACATGAGTAGTTATTATACCTAAAGCATGTTGTAGTAATCTATAATTAACAGTAAGAATTCACTACGAATAAACCAGTTTTCAGTTCCCAGGCAAAATAATCAGAATGTGCGAAAACTAGTTTCACTAACATACAGCATTTGTTAAGATCATGTTTCTAAACTTGGCAATCTTTAAGGGGGTGGGGAGTAGTCAAGTCAAAAATTAAAAATTCACAAGTTTCTCATAAATACTTAATGATATTATATACGATATTATAACTGATTATACACTAAATCAATCACTATCACTACACAATTTTTTAAATAATTGAAAGAAAAAATTTTTCTAATAAATTAATAGGATTAATAATTATATTCACTCAAAAACACAAAATAAAATTTGCAGAAAACTTAAAAATGTACACTCAAGTCATAACTGCTTGGGACGAAAGGTTATAACCCTTCTATATTCTTGTTTCATTGATTGCTTTTTGAACTTCCTTCTCCTATTTTTCCTCAAATTTCTACCCAAAACCATAAATTAACAGCGTTGAAATTGAAATATACTAACTAATGTGACTGTTTTCACACAAAGTAGAAGATATTTCTCACGACATTCTTTAAAAACAAAGAAAACACATTTTTTGCAATGTATATTTAAGACATTCAAAATGTAGAATAATGAAAAACCATAATGTCCTGTAGTAATTCATCACTGAAAATTTACTCTTATTATTATAATGACAGGTTAATGCAAAATTTAGGTATAGTTTCTTGTTATCATAACTAATGGTTATAATATAAACTTTATGAATAAAACATACACAAAATTTACTGAATTCAGGAAACAATTTGCATTTTAAAATAAATTAATTCTTATTCTTTTTAAAAGTTTATTGACACTGTTGAACAGGCTATATAATAATACAATATCCATTATAATTACCTATATTTCAACAGTATTAAATATAAGCAAGACAAAAAATATTAATACAATTTCCTGTTTACTTCAACTCATTAATAGAAAAACATAAAAAGTTATTATTTGTATTTGGATCAAGTTCAAGGTTTATTAGTGATTCTGTTATATAAGGAACATTTTGAGAACAATATCATTGGGTTATTTCCAGAATCTAACCTATGACATATCATTTAGAAGTCAAGGATTTGTATATAAATCAAGTAAATTTAACTTTTCTGATCAACGTTTCACAGTTTTCCAAAAAAAAAAAACTCCAAATTAATTACTCTAAATTAAACAAGTAGGTATTACTTTTGCTGATGGTGCTGAATTTTATAAATGTATTAATTTGTAGCCTAAACGAAAAAAAATATAACGATTTTAGAAGGTAAGAAGTAGATTTATACTTTTTATGTATCAATTTTTCATAATATTTATACTTTTGTGTAAAATAAATGGTAAAGTTGCACAAAAGAATGTAAACAGCAAAAGAATACCTTTGATTCTCTAACCAAATTTGAACTATCATTTTCACTATAATTAGCTATCGGTAATTGCTAATTATTAATAATTTACTAATTATTTATTCTACAGTCACTGAGACAGTAGATGTGAATCATCTTCTTCTTCTTCTGCCTTTCAAGGATTGTAAGTTGACACTTAAAACTTAAGTTAAGTACTACTAGAGGACCCGACACAAACAATTTTATCAAAATCAGTCAATCAGAAGTAGTAGTTTATTCATGTAATTTTTCACTTTTTTGCGATATCCCCAAAAATGGCTCCAACGATTTTTTTTAAATAGCCTCATTTACTACATTTTTTATGCTCTACAAGATAGAGTAGTCTGTTGAAATTCTTGGGGAGATTGTGCTCTCGTGTAAAAAAAAATTTTTTTTAATATTGCGACCTTAATATGCATTTTAGGGCAAAAATGTGTTTAATCACAGATGTAGAAAATTTAAAACCTACAACGTTTATTCAAAACATTTCTTTGTATTAAGCTTAGTTTAGTGGTAATTAGTGATTTTCTGATTTTTTTCAAGAAAATTTGTAAAAAAATTGATATTTCGGCCTTAGTATGCATTAAACGACAAAAGTGTATGTAATCAAATTTCTAGGAAATTAAAAGATCTACGACTTTTATTTCAGGCATTTTTCTCTAAAGAATCTAGTTTAGCGTCAAAGAGTGATTTTTCATATTATTGAGCCAAACTAAGGTTCGTTTTCATTTTACTTCATTCACTCATGATTAAAATAAGGTTATGGTTTTGGAGGTTAGTTTTTTGTTTATTTCTAATGTTAAGTTACATTGGTAATTATTTGCGTTGGCAATAGAAAATTGTGTGAGTGTTTCACACGGATTTTTTTTGTTCATAATTCTTTATACCTTGATTAATGTGTATGATAGATATAAAATACAAATATTTTCTTTAAATGTCTAGCTCATATATTTAAAATGTAAATGCTGTGTTTAAAATAATTGAAAATAACATAATAAATACCATTGTGCAGTTTATGTGCAAGTATAATTTGTAAATTATTTCAGAAATAATGTAAACATATGTTCATTTTAATATTAAACCTACTCATATGAATAATGATAATAACTATGTTACACTGCTGTATGATATGCATTCTTTAGAATCTAACAAGTTTAATAAAATAATCTTGTTATATAAAACTCAAAAGTAATCTACGTTCAAATCGTTTATTTTGTTTTAAGTTCTTCATTAGAAAATTCATTACTCAAATAAATTAGATATATACCTACTTGTAATTTGCCTTGACATTTTTATTATTGACTTGACTACTCTCTTAAGTACTTGGATTTTATTTACTAGTCATAACCAATTTCAGCTTAATTTTGTTGGAATTCTATGGTTGTTTACAAAAGATCCAGTTCATAATAAATACAGATCTTAAAAAATATCAACTAACTGTAATATGTTATTGTAGCCACTGTTATTTTATTATTAAGTAATTTAAATTTTATTACTGGTTTACATAAATGTCATTTGATTTTAGATGCACAAAATGTCATTTGGTTTTAGGTGCACATCATAAAATGAGTTCACAATTGTAGTTTTATGTGGTTAAGTTTAATATGGTTGACCCATCGGGTTGGTCTAGAGGTAAAGTCGTCGCCAAAATCAGCTGTTTAACAGCTGATTTTCAGAAACGAAGGTTCCTGGTTCAAATCCTAGTAAAGGTAGTTACTTTTATACGGATTTGAATACTAGACAGTGGTTACCGGTGTACTTTGATGGTTGGGGTTTAATTAACCATACTCTCTCAGGAATGGTCGGCCTGGGTCTGTACAAGACTACACCTCATTTACACGTCATACACATCATCCTCATCTCATTGGGTTGCTTATTGTTCTAAATTGAACAGATTGCAACGTACACAAATTAGGAATAAAAATAAAAAAAGTTTAATATGGTTAACTTTCAATAAAATGTTGTGACATATGCCACAGCTGGACAATGATGTTTTGTTTATTTTGTGTGTGTGTGTAATTTATTGCTTACCGAGCGCCCCTAGTCTTGTTGTTTTCTATCTAGTATACACTAGAATGTTCTATTGTGTTCTATTATTCTATTTTATTCTTCATCCATTGAGAAGGTTCTATGGGTGTTTATTATATAAAGGACCTTGGATCTTTTCTTAAAAATCAAGTAATTAACTAACTAAACCACTGATGAAGCAAACAAATTAGTAATTTTAATCTTAACATGTTTTTTTTAAATTTAAATAAGTTATTATTATTTAAAAAAAAAAATAAACAGAGTTATCAGGAAGTAAAGCTAAGATTTATAGATTCATTGAAAATTTAAATTGAAAAATGCATTTAAAGAGCAATTACATGCAAATTAGGAATTATGTAAACAAATATTGTTTTTTATGTTGAAAATAAGTAAATATATATGTATAAATAAATAAGTGTAATACTATAGACTATGTAATGATAGATTTATGGTAATGATAACAATATTAATAATGTATTGAATATTAAAAATAAACCATACTATTTTTTATAAAACCAGTACTTTAAAGAAAAAAAATTTGATATTTTTTCAGGGAAGTTAAATTTTCATAATTTTAAATTACACTGAGTTTAGCAGACTATATCCTCGTAGAAAGGGACTGTATAGACTGGTTTATAAGAAGTTTACCTCCATCAGTTAATGTAATTCGTACTTATGGGGTAACTGTAAAAATTAATTAATGAAGCAAAATGCTTAAACAGTAGTTATAAATATTCATTCAGCTTGTAACATTTAAACTTTGAAATTATTTGTTATTTTATGTGTAGAATTATGAAATGTCACTGATTCGATGTAAATGTTATAAATAATTAATTATAAATACAACAGTATGGTGAATAAAAATATTTTATGTTTACTGAAATTAAGTTACATAAAATTACTATGATTATTGATAGATACTAAAACTATAATTTTCTATTTTTATTACTAAACTGAGCTAAGTATTAAATCATCAGAGTAGAAACTAACTAATTCAGACCAAAACAACCTTTTTTTACTTTCTCTTGCCTATATGAATATATAGGAAGGAAAGTATTGTTTTCATGTCGATTTTTCGAAATCGAATTTTCACCGGATCTATACGTTTCCAGACCCCCTGAACCCAAAAAACATGTTTTTAGCGATTGGTCTGTGTGTGTGTGTGTGTGTGCGCGCGCGCGCGCGCGCGCGTGCGTGCGTGCGTGCGTGCGTGCGTGTGTGTGTGTGTGTGTGTGTGTGTGTGTGTGTGTGTGTGTGTGTGTGTGTGTGTGTGTGTGTGTGTGTGTGTGTGTGTGTGTGTATGTGTGTGTGTGTGTGAACAGAATATCTCAAGAACGGAACATCGTACGAACTTGAAACTTGAAACTTAAGTTACGTACCACTATCGGACTCGACACAAACGTTTTCATCAAAATCGGTCAACCGGAAGTGGTAGTTTATTCGTGTAATTTTTCACTTTTTTACGATTTTCTCAAAAACTGGTCCTACGATTTTTTTTAAAATCGCCTGGTTTACTCAATTTTTTATTCTCTACAAGATAGGGTAGGCGTCATGTTTGCTGAAATTCTGGGTGAGGCTGTTTTCACGTAAAAACGTTGTTTTTTTAAGATTACAGCTTTAATATGCATTTTAGCGCAAAACTTTATATAATAAAAGTTGTAGAGAATTAAAAATTCTACAACTTTTATTTCAAACAATTTTTTGTATAACGCTTAGTTTAGCGGTAATTTGCGATTTTCTGTTTTTTTTCTCTCACGAAAATGTGTGAAAAATTGATTTTTTTAAGATTTCGGCCTTAGTATGCATTTTACGACAAAAAAGTATATAATTTAATTTATAGAAAATTAAAAGATCTACAACTTTTATTTAAAGCATTTTTCTCTACAGAGCCTAGTTTAGAGAGAAAGAGTGATTTTCCGTATTTCTAAGCCAAACTGAGGTTGATTTTCATTTTGCATCATTCACTCATGATTAAAATAAGGTTATGTTTTTGAGGTTAGTTTTTTGTTTATTTCTAATATTTTATTAATAATGTTAGGTTTATTGTTAATTATTTGCATTGGCAAGAGAAAGTTGTGTGAGTGTTTCACACCAGATTTTTAACTTTTGTTTAATACAGTCAAAGTGCTATGGTACAATGTCAGATTGTTTGACATATTTGACTATGTGTAAATATACATCTATAATATCAACAAGTGCCAAGTGTGCACTGCTGTTGCATTACGATCCCTTTCTTCCACCCTAAGGGCAAAAAAAAAAAACAGTGCTACTAATGATTAAATAGTAATTTAATTTATTTTCATTCACTTATTAAATTATAATATAAGATACTAGTGTTTTATGATGAATATATTTTAAACTGTTGAATTAAATCTGATATTGAACTTGTTAATACATAACAGTGAATAAATTTTCAATATTGTTAACCACAAAATAATTTTCCTGATATCAATCAAAGCTACGTCTTGCTCCGCGAACCAGCCTTTTTTGAAAAATTCCATAGATGAAACAGGAGAAGGTATAAGACCTGAATAGCCTTTCAATTCAGGAAAATTTTTGATAACAAGTTTCAAATAAGCTATGTTTATTTCATTACTTTTCACAATTTTAAAATTGCAACAAAAGTAGGGTCATAATAATGTTAACAGTGAATTATGGTACAGTATTGGTGGTTGAATTTTAACAAGTTAAAATTTTCCAGACAGGAATCAAGCTCAGGATCTTCTGCTTTGTAACCTAACACACTAAACCAATGTCGATCTTAGCCGAAGCGGGGCTCAAGGAAAATTCTTTTTGCGACGCCTTTCTGGCAGAGATGAAATACCCCTTCCTTTACCACTGTTTTAGGTCAACAAGGGTGGAGCCCAGAGTGACAGCACCGGTCACCCGTCCTTACGGCCGAACTTCAAAAATTCATTTTTTCTGAAAACCATATTTTTTTAAAGTCAAACAGAGGTTGACTAAATAAAAAAAGTAAAATTAAGATATCCTGTTATATTTAATTTTTTAAAAATCCTGTCTGGATTAACTGGCTGTCTAACAAGTGGAGTCCAGCTTAGTGGGATTCCATCCATATGTTTCATTGTTTTTCACCGATGTTTTTTATGTGTAAGCTTGAATTTCAAATGGGTAAACGGAGTTAAATATATGTTTATTGTATTTTGATCAGGTGGTTGTTTTACCAAGATATTATTCCAAAATGTGTTGCTTAACTTGTTAAAGTTAAAGCAAAGTTATAGTATTTGTAAGCTTTAAATTTTTGCGGGCGTGAGGCCCCCCTGAAGCATGGGGCCTGGGGCCCAGGACGGTTGCCTTGCTTGCCCCTATCTAAGGCCGGTTCTACACTTAACTGTTTGCCAGTTATTGAAAATTAATTTTTTCAAAAATTTATTAAATTGCTGCCAAATTTTCATGAAAAAAAAACTTAAATAGGTACTTAACCACAAATTTCAGATTAATAAACTTGATGTTTGGTAGTTGACTTATTTAAGTCCTGGAAAAATACAAGTCATCTGTATTAAAGGTAGACAGACCTAATTAAAGAATAATTAAATGATGTAACTTAATGAAGGTAAAATTCCGTAAATAATGATCTTCTACCACTATCAAAACATTTGAAAACATTTAGACTTGTAAATGGAATTTTAATAAATATTTAATAGCCTCAGAAACACACAAGATTTATCATTACACCTAAATTACAATGATATCTAAAATTCTGATTTATCAGTCAAATAATTTATATTTTTTATAAATCACTGTATTAATCCGTGGCAGTTTTAGTGGGGCGGGGGGTCACAGAGGTCATGACCTCCTCCAAATTTGTCTTATATTTATGTTTATAGTTTTTTGTTATTTCATAAAGGAATAAAGTAATAGGTATTTTATAAATTATGTGTTGTTTAGAACAGATCTCAATTTATGATCAGGATTATCGTTATATTTTTTATAAAAAGATTTTTATATATTGAGTTTGTCTAAACGTTGATATGAAACAGACACATTTTCAATACCATAACCTATACAATACAACACTTGGAAAGTAAGCCTTTATATATTTACAAACATTATTTACAGAATTTTTCACTGCTAATATTTTTACTTTCTCTTGCCTATATGAATATATAGGAAAGAAAGTATTGTTTTCATGTCAATTTTTCAAAATCGAGTTTTCACCGGACCTACACGTTTTCAGACCTCCTGAAACAAAAAAACATGTTTTTAGCGATGGGCCTATGTGTGTGTGTGTGTGTGTGTGTGTGTGTGTGTGTGTGTGTGTGTGTGTGTGTGAACAAGATATCTTAAGAAAGGAACATCACGAGATTTAAACTTGAAACTTAAGTTAGATACCACTAGAGGACCCGTTATAAACATTTTAATCAAAATCGGTCAACCGGAAGTAGTAGTTTATTCATGTTCTTTTTCACTTTTTGCGATTTTCTCAAAAACGGTTCCTACAATTTTTTTTAAATCACCTCATTTACTAATTTTTTTATGCTCTACATGGTATAGGGTAGGCATCATGTCTGCTGAAATTCTCGGGGGGGCTGTTTTCTCATAAAAATTTGTTTTTTTAAGATTGCGGCTTAATATGCATTTTAGCACAAAATGTATATAATAAAAGTTGTAGAGAATTTTAAAACCCTATGAATTTTATTTCAAACATTTTTTGTATAATGCTTAGTTTAGCAGTAATTAGTGATTTTCTGGTTTTTTTCACGAAATGTGTAAAAAAAATCAATTTTTTTAAAGATTTCCGCCTCAGTATGCATTTTATAACAAAAGTGTATATAATCAAATTTATAGGAAATTAAAAGATCTACAAATTTGTTAGAGTATTTTTCTCTACAGAGCCTAGTTTAGCGTAAAAGAGTGATTTTTCCGTATTATTAAGCCAAACTTAGATTGGTTTTCATTTAGCAATGTTCACTCATGATTAAAATAAGGTTATGTTTTTGAGGTTAGTTTTTTTTTTATTTCTAATGTTTTATTACTAATGTTAGGTTACATTATTCATTATTTGCATTGGCAAGAGAATGTCATGTGAGTGTTTCACACCTGAGTTTTTAGTATACATTTTAATTAAAGACTAGTATACTAATTTTCTCATTCATAAAATCACAAATCATTTTGTTTTGCTCTTAATTATTATTCTTATTATTATCAAACATGTTTTCTAAGTAGACAAAATAAAATATAAACGTTAATATAGATAATACTCAGAAGTAGTTAAAGAGGACCCAAGAATCCTAATGTAACTTTAATATAATTAATTAAATAAAAATTTACTTTTATAGTATTATAAAAACAGGTTTTATAAGCCAATTTTTTATCAATAAAATCTCAAGGTCAAGAATTAAAATAAAATACCACATTCATTTTCTTTTAAAGAACTGTAAAATTCTAAAAAAAACTCTCTCATGTATGAGAAGAAATTATAAGATGTTTAAAATTGTCTTCTAATGCCAGTAGTCACAATCCATCAAACCAAATATTATAAACACGTGTCAATATTCCCATGATTTAAGAAAAAAAGAGCAATTAAATATGTATTTATTTATAAACAATGTAAAATTTTATTTCAATTATATCAGAATAAATACATCATGTGACGAAAGTCACAGTCCATTGTTTTAGATATTGCACTTAAAAAAAATTAAGTAGCCTATAACATTAAAACAGGAAATGAAGACATGACAACAATCATTTAACATGAATGTTTGAGTTCCATTTCCTTTTTTTTAAATTGTAAATAAAATATTAACAATTTTTTGTAATAAAATCTTGCATGTGTAAGTTTATTATTATGACTTTCTGATTTTCAAGATCATTCATAAATATTGATGAAATTTTAAGTACTTTTTCTAAAAAGTAATGCCACTACTCCCACGATTATTACTTTAAATGTTATTTTTTAAATTTTATTTTAACCACATTTACATCTTGGTTATTAGCGATAACATCTTGGTTGATTAGCGATGGGTTGGGCAACGGTTGGTTTGAACTTGTAATAATTTTTCAGACCCTGGCCAGGAACTGAACCTGGGACCTGCTATGTTGCTTTGCAGAAAAGCATGCTAACCACTGGGCCATGAATGTGGCCACTTTAAATTTTTTGTAGTCATTATTAGTATTTTGTTTTACACTCTAAACTGGAATTGAGGAGAGGTCAAAAGAAAGCAATTACCTCAGTTAGCATATCCTTGGGGGCCACAAATAGATCCTTGGTATTAATATAAGTAAATTATGTATTTTTGTAAAGACTAAAATTTGAAATAAATTTTGGTAGAAACACCACCAACTTGACAGAATCGCAAATTGCTCTTAAATTACCTGGAACTGGTAAATCAAGATGTGGATTGATGGAAGGGTAACGAAAATCCACTCCCCCCACACAATAAACATCCTAGATCCATCAGTGAGCATACTGCATAGATTTGTAAATTTCATTTAAGATTTTGTTATGGACACATAAAACACTATAAAATTTATGTTGAATAAAAATTAACAAAAAAATTAGTATAGATTAAAATATGCAGTATTTTTTTAAAAATAAAATTCATTGTAATTTAATTTTTCCTCATAAATATTTTTTAACATTAACACGTCGGAGAAAATGCAACGACTCCCTTCCCAGAAAAGCGAAACAGTTACGGGCTCAATGACTGCAGCTTAGTCCCTGCAGTCCAACAACAACAGGCAATCAGAGACTGCTTATTTCATTCCATCAGGACATACGTATTGACTCGATCCAACTAGTAGGGGGAAGTACCGCTGTTCCCATAGAACACAGACTTGATCAACAATATAAAAGCGAAAAAAATACAAAAGCGAGAGTTAACCCACTGGGTTGGTCTAAAGGTAAAGTCGTTGCTGTGTGTCAGCTGTTTTACAGCTGATTTTCAAAGTCAAAGGTTCCTGGTTCAAATCCTAGTACAGGTAATTACTTTCATACAGACACTAGGCAGTGATTACCGGTGTACTTTGATGGTTGGGATTCAATTAATCATACTCTCTCAGGAATGGTTGGGCTGAGTCTGTACAAGACTACACCTCATTTACACGTCATGTATATCATCCTCATCTCATTGAGTCATGGGGTTGCTTATTGTTCTTAAAGTGAACAGATTGAACAATGTACACACATTAGCAATAAAAAAGCGAGAGCTATTTGGCCTCCCTATAGGTTGTACTGGCTCCAAGGCTTGGATGAAGACACATCAACATCTCCACGAGAGCAGATGATGTTTACGTTAATTTCAAAAAGCAGTAGCTATCAATCCCGCGGCAATGTGGTGACTTCAATATGTTAGTCTGTTTGCACTGGCAAAATAACAGTAAAACGGCTTTTTTTAGGGCCACAAGTTTAATAATTATGGAACCCCACTTGTTATAGTCGTCATCCAGTGACATTAGTACAGTCTCTATCTTATCTTTTTTTACAAGTAAGAATGGATGAAAGTTTCTTTTCTAGGCCCATTTATAAAAGTTGCTGAAATTATTTTGTTTTTATATTTCACATATTTTTAGTAAAAACAGATTACCCAATGTGTATCCTTGATTTTTTAAAAATTAAAGATTATTACCAAAAATATTATTAACGTCATTAAAATCTTTATTACCTGGGAATCAACCTACATTGTTTTAAAAACTACATTAGATTACAATACCATCACAAAGTGAGGTTTTTGATCCGTTGTTACAAATTAAGTTAGCTTAAATTTAGGTCAAGGTATAAATATAAATATATTGTTTAAATTTATACATAAATAACTGAATTTTTATACAGAAAGTAGGAATAAGTAACTATGTACTTAACAGGAAAGGCCATACTAGAATAAGAACTAGCTGAAGGTGAGTCTCCTAAAATAAACTATTTATTTTTTTTTAGAAATTTATCGTTTAAATTAAAAGGGTAATAAAAATTTAATTTATGCAGTTTATAATTCATTACAAAAATCTGAATTCATTAATATTAAAATGAATGAAATAAAGTATAGGCTGTATCAAAAGTTTAGGAATAGTTACTTCTTACTAAAACTGTTTAAAGGAAAAGTAAAAGAATACTAAGTTAAGAACACCTTTATCCAACAAAATTTTTCAAAAACATCTTCCATTAAAATTAAATAACATAAGAAACATAGTAGAAAATTCATAACCCAATTATGGAGTTTTGAAGACAAAAGTTGTGTAACTAAACCAAGCAGAATATTAGGAAATAACAATTTTTAAACTTTTACGATACTTCAAATATTTTGAAAAATACAGTTAAACACTCAATGATTTATTAATTATTTTCATAATGTTATACTAGTGTATGTTTATGTTAATGTAATTTTCAAAGTAATTCTTACCTAAAAGATGCCATCTTAAATAAAATAGTCTAATGAAAAATTCTAATTAAAAAAAAAATAATAAAATCTACGGTATGTACGCTTTTGTTCTCTTAATATATAATAGATTATTATAATTACATATACCTATTATAATAGTTATTTAGGAACATAAAATTACTCATCATATAAGTTTATCATAAAATAATATTGATTATTGACAAAAGCTAACGACCTAGTGTTCCTTTGTGAATATAGAAACATTGTCGAACAAATGAGTGTGCTAAAAAAACCTATACGACACTCCACATTTCCATTTGGAAATTTTTTCAAGCCAAAAGATAAATTATACAGCATTACAGCTCCAGGTCTACTGAGGAAAAGTACAGTAAATTTGAAAATTCAATGTTTTATATCAACAGAAATTATATGAAGAGAAAATTAGCGAGCAGAAAGTAAATAATACAGAAAAAATACTTTGGTTTATTGAGGGAAATACAAAATATGGAAATGGACTGACAGTAATATATCTTTGTCAATGTTGCAAAGTTTAAAA
The DNA here is from genome assembly GCA_035578175.1 of Catonia carolina. Classification (NCBI taxonomy): domain Eukaryota; kingdom Metazoa; phylum Arthropoda; class Insecta; order Hemiptera; family Achilidae; genus Catonia; species Catonia carolina. The sequence goes on from JAQMRL010000011.1 coordinate 608,683, forward strand.
TGTCAACCATTAAAAAATAAAACCAACCAATTCAGAAAGAATGTTCAAGTAAGAACACTCAAATCAATATTGCTCAAAATAAATTTATTTTAATTATTAGAAAATCAAATGTAGATTAATCTAGAACAATGTAATTGGTCCAAATCCGACTGGCTAGATAGAAGCAGCAACCGACGTGACCATTGTAACTGGTCAGAATCGAATATATGGTTGGTAAAAATTTCAATTTAATGTACGAATGGCATCACTTCTAGACAATGCAACTCTACGCTATGCGTTGGCATTTTGTAGTTCAATAGATTTTAAAATGATTAAATTATAGACGTGAACAACAGTTATGTTAAAACATGTCTTTCTGAATACCTATACAAAGTGTTTTTGTAAACAACAATTTTTTTATTAAAAAACTCAGTAATAGTTCATGGTCATATAACCTATGCACTTCTCAACAGTTTATCATAAAAATATGTATCTAAAAATAAATAACAATAACACATTCTAGAGATAAAAATAATGTGTAATTAAATACAAAAAAAAGATATATCTTCCACATATGCCAGTTGTTTGTGTGTGACACTAAATTAAGAATATTTTAGAATAGTGTTTACAATTTTTATCGAAAATTTTATAACCCTGTGATAAAGAGGAGTTGTCAGTGAATTATTTTGATGAAGATAAAATAAATTCATTGACCTGAGTTAAAAAATCTTTACCCCCAACACATAAAATTTTTTCACGATTAAAAAACTTGTAATACAAAACACACCTCCATATTGGGCTAGTACAAACTGGATTGTGTGTAGAACAAAATAATAAATAAAATAATAAAAAATAATCCCAACTGGATGTAATTCAAAATGGTAAGGTTGAAAAAATAATGATATGTCAAACACGACGGGGATTTGAATAGAGAAATTTCAATATACAGGCCTACTACTGTGATAAAAAGTAATATATTATAATATACAAAGTTATACACAAAAAATACAAGTACTAGACTATCGTATAAAATATCTTGTATAATAAATTTAATAATATAACATGATTTGAATTGAAATAATCTAGAAATTTAAGTAAATCATTTTATCCTTTAATTCTAATCTATTTATAGAATAAAAATGCCAAGGTGTCAAGTTTATAAATTTATTACAGCACCTAAGAAACATGTAAGAATAAAAAGTAGTCGAGTCATGAAACTCAACGTTGTTCTGATCTTTTTTATCTTCTGTAGCTGGAATATGTAGACTAAACCGATTTAAATATGTTATTATTTTAGTATTTTTATGAAATTAATAGTCTATTCCTGGTTAAATAATATATAAATTAACTTACTTAAAACCAGAAAAACTACTTTCACTATTTATAAAAAAACAATTGGTTACATATTGTGGAATTGAATTCTCTTTTGAATCAGGGTGTAGGTTAACTATTATAACAGATTTACACATAGTTACTGCACATATTATATGGTGTTACGTAAAACCATTTGAATTTACAATATTACATTTAATACTGCTATAAATTTTGATACATAGCCTGTACTCGTCGTTTATTTAAATTTTACATTTCAACTTATGACCTAATTTAGTGAAGAATTTATTGAGTATTTGTAAATTAAAATTAACTATTTATAAAAGAAAACATAAATTATAATCGCTATGACTTAAAATAAACAGCCCTTAGGAATTGTTCTTTAAATTTAACCCCATTAACTCCAGCGTCTGATCCGTCGGTAATCGAGAAAAAATAATTTAAAATGTTATTTACTCATTAAATTTGCGCATAGTTTATACCTTTTTCTTTGAGAAATCTCATTAAGAACTTTTATGAGAAACTTTCATGATATATCATAGATCATCTTGTTAAAAGTCTACTACTGTATTTACTTTCGTAGGACGCGCACCTTTTTTCTTACAATCTGACGCAAAATTCGTAGTTTCGCGTCATATGCGGTTATTTCTGGTAGATAAAATACCGGTATGTGGTTGGATTGTACGATAATCTAAATCGCCAAATACTGTCCGGTGGTAAGCTAATTTGTTCATGTCATTTTGGGTAGACGTAATGTTTGTTTAAACAAATGTAATTTGTTTGGATTTAACAGCGACTATTGCACTTTGTTAAATAACAAGTAGTGGTGAATCAAATCCAGTGTAAGGCTTCACAACAAAAGTGTCAGTTCAGTTCGTCTTCTTCGGGGATTTTCATATGTAGCCTACGATAAACAGACCGTTTATGTACAACGCATACATTTCAGTTTACAGCACAGTCAAGATCAGGTGCGTATTTGGTCCAGACAGTTTATTACGTGAAAATGAGTTCTGTAAAGCGTTTGCGTTCATTTATTCCTGGTAAAAAATTAAAAGTTTGTCTTGACGCAGAAGAAATGGGTAACCATGCAGCGGGCCGTAAGTATGACATTCCGGAATCCTGTGTAAGAGATTGGAAAAGGAAAAAAGAAAAACCTTCAAGATCCCAATAAAATCAGAAGAGCATTTCGCGGAGGAAAACGAAAATTTCCATAAGTAGAAGACAGGGGCGAACCCAGGAATTTATTTTGGGGGGGGATAATTTTTCAAGTATATATATACATATATAATTAAGAAAGTTCTCTTCAATATATTTCTTAAAACATTCACTATATTTATTTCGTTTACATCGTAAACTTTTTCAAGTGCATATAATATATAATAAATAAAACGTAAAATTTTATGTTTGTGTTGACATGAACGTGATTTTCTTGTTTTAAACAGAGATTTTATATTAATTTTCTGAACTCCTCCTTTTTTGGCCTAGAAGTGACATCATATTATCTACTTATACGTAGAGGACATTGAGAGATATAATGATAAGCTCAAGCTGCACGGGGAAATGAAAGTAATGCACACATTGAATAACATAAAATCATATGTTTTTATTTTATGTAGAAAAAGTACAACTTAATACAATTATTTGAGCTACATTCAAATTCAATATGAAGAAACATTCCTTGTCAGTTTAAACTTTTACAAATAATTATAAAATTAAATCAAGCCGTCTTGATTTATTGTGTGCTAGCTTGTTAAGGATTTCTTCTGGGTTCAGAGGAACATCACGGTGTATTGACATCAGTGCCAAGCCATTCAGCCGCTCTTGTCCTGTGGTATTTCTTAAGTAGGATTTCACTCTTCTAAGAGTTGAAAACGAACGCTCACATGTCGCAGTTGTGACAGGAATAGTGGCACCAATTTTCAAAATCTTGTGCAGAGATGGAAATATGTGCTTATCACATTCGTTCAAGCACGATATAAAATATTTTGGTTTCTTGCTCTCACATTCTAACCATTTTCTCTTCCACATGATCAACTCTGAATGAAAACGTCCACTGCAACCTTCTATATCTTGGATTTCCTTATCAGCAAGAGAGCAACAGTGATGTGGGAGAAGAAACTGGAGGGACTCCAACAACGTTCGGTGGTTGAGAAATCGTACATCAAGCTGTTGCAAAAAATAGTCCAAAAAGGGAATGAAGACTGAACATCGATAGTACGTTTCTGGTTCATCTGATTCTGATGAGTAGTTATCTCTGTGGGTTTGTCTTGAAGCTCTTCTGGGGACATCAATATCGATATCAGCTGCTTCACAAACAGCAATTACATCTTTGAAAATATACTTAAACTTAGCTTCACTCTCCATCCTCATATCTAAAACTTCTTTCTTGAGATCGTCAGCATATTTGAGGAAATACACAAGATCTATAGTTTCTGATTGCAATGATGTTGACAAATTGTGTGATAGGCTGAAAATATTGCTCACAGAAGTCATGGCTGCAACAAAACTGCATTTTTCGATAGCAGTTAACAAAGAGTAAGCTTTGCTTGAAGTTTCAGAATCTGAATCAGGATGTTCTTGAATTTCTTTCAAAGCCTTACAGATGATGTGAAACATGTCCTTAAAAAGCATTATTGCATCAAGGTGCTCCACCCACCTGGTTTCACAAAACTTTGTCAGCCTAGTTTTTTTTTGTACCAGTAGGATTTGATTCCTGAACAAATTTCGTGAAGACAGCAGATCGTTTGGGTGAGACTCTGAAGAAAGTAATAACTTCTTTCATGGTTCCAAGACAGTTTCTTATAACAGGTATGTTACAAGAATGACAAAGAGCCAAATTTAACGAGTGGCTTGCGCAATGTACATAAACGGCTTGGGGAAATTGTTCTCGCATTATAGCAGCACATCCTTGAAACTGGCCGCTCATGGATGTAGCTCCATCATACCCTTGTCCTTGTAAGTGATTTAAATTTATTCCCATTTCACTTAATGATTGTTTGAGAGTATTGGCTAGCGTTACTCCTTTAGTGTCGGTAACAGGAACAAACTTGAGAAAGTCTTCTCGCAAAACATACTTATCTTCATTATCTTTACAAGTGTACCTAACACCCAAAGTAAACTGTTCTACACCTGAAATGTCGGAGGTTTCATCAGCCAAAACGCTAAAACACTCTGCTTTGTTAATGTTGTCAACTATCTGAGTTTGGATTACGTCTCCACAAGTGTTAATTATTTCATTCTGTATTTTATAACTCAGGTATGAAGCATTTAATCCACAGGTTGTCACATGTTGCTTCATAGTTTCATCCCCTCCATCTATGCGATACCGCAGGAGGGCCCGAAAGTTACCATCATTCTTACTTGGCTCTTCTAAAACCAATGGTCCTTGATCCCGATGTCCTCTAAGTGCAAGTTCCTGTCGGCCACATAAAATGACGGTCTTAATTATAGGAATAAGTCTTTTTCGGTTTTCAGCGATTTGAAGTTTTCTTCCAGTGTCTATTTGTGATGCTACGTCAGGCATTTTCTTTTCATAGACAGACATGAAATTTTGAGCCATGATAGAAAATTTTTTATGATATTCGGCCGACTCATGAGAGCGAAAATTCTCCTTTGCTTTTTTCCAATTAACAAAAGGTTCATTGACAAAAAAAACCAAGTTTCATGTGACTCCCCTTTCCTACTACACTATTTTCATTTGCAAAAGTAGTACAATATTTACAAAAGGCTCCTTGTTTGTATTCTGAATAGCACAACCAAGGAAATTCGGCAAGCCATGGCCTTTGGAACTTCAAGTTCCTTTGTCCAGGAGGAAACCGGTACAGTTCTGGACGTTCTGGTGGAGTCCAGACGTTTGTTAACAAATCGTATTTCAACTCGTTTGATAACTGTTTGCCATTGTGGAGGCCTATATCAAGCCTATTGCAGGTTGGCAAACTGGATTCATTTCCGGTTGTAGAGACTGTAATTTTTATATTAGATATAGATGTAGGCCTACCTTCATCAGTTTCAGTAGCATTATATCCGGAACAGCCAGGCGATGGCCTAGACAACGGGCAGGTTATGTCACTATCGTCGGCTTGAGCACTGTCCTTGCTACAGCTTGGTGTGGATAGTGTTTGTTTAGATTTGAAAAAGTGTTCAAGTGTTAACTTTCGTTTAGACATAGTGTACCTTAATCAAGTAATAAGTTAAATAGCAGACATCAATCACTCTGTAGTAACACAGTCTCACAGTCACAGTGCCGACGCGATGCTTTTACACACACAATCAAAGAAAGCAGTAAAACAGAATTAATCATCCATAAACATTAGAGTATAAAACATGAGTCATCAATCAAACAATGTAATATCACGCCACAGAAAAAATATAATTACGTAACGATGAAATACAAACTAAGTTTATCAAAGAACGACTTGTTCACTTCTTAGAGGTTAAGTTGTCACTGAGAAGACAGACGACTAGACGACATAATTGGCGCGAACAGTTCGTAGGCCTACTGACAGCAGTTGGAACGCCAGTATTGCCAACACCAAAAGCTATATTTACAAAATGAATACTACCAACCTAATACGAGGAATAATCATAGTAGACTAATCATATAGAAGTATGCTTAGTCTATGGAATAATTATTTTTTAATTTATTGTTAGTCTCACTAGAGAATTATATTTTAACAGTAAATGCTTGGAATTTTGGGTAGTATGTTTACGTTATACATACATATATGCAATCATGATGTAACATTTTTTTATTGAACATCAATATTTCGGGGGGGGATATATCCCCAATATCCCCCCCCTGGGTTCGCCCCTGGTAGAAGAATAGCTATTGTCCTACATTGAAGACCCTCGTCAAGAAAGGTTGGTAATATCAACGGAGATGGTAAACGGCGAGATAAGCAGAGACTTTAAAGGCGAAAGAAATTGTATTCATAACTCGGTAATTAAATTTGGTTGAGTAATTGAGTGGTGCTTCTAATACATGAGTTTTAATTACCTAGATTTTATTATCTTAAAAAACTTACTCCCGTTTTTGGGGTGCACGTGTTACGGGGGGCGCGTCGTACACGAGTAAATACGGCATTCTGATAACGAAAATAAAGTCATGTTGCAACGATGACCAACCCGCTATCTCCATTACTAACAAAGTTAGTTAGTGATTATATAATTTAAATAAATATTAATAATTATTTTAAATTAAACCTCATAAACCTCGGTATCGGAATCGTCCGAATTAAAACTTAACAACACAATATCAAGCTTTTTACGAGATGCGCACAACATGTTTCTTTGATACGGACTGAGCAACGCTATGCTCCTAGTTGACACCCCTTAATAACTTAGCACAACTTCACTCAACTCCGCTCGCTGTGTCCGTCCGCCCTTAAGCCACTACAAGGGTTATTTAAAAATTAGATAGACTCTAAAAAGATACAATAAGTTTATGTACTTTTTACAAGATACTTCATTTATTGTAAAATAAACACAAATATAACAGAAATTATACTTATTTTGCGATAGAAATAAATCTCGATACTATCCAGAAAATAGTGAAGAGGCTCTTCACTTACTTCACCCGAATAGCCGCCGCTGGTTTTCGTGCTGGTGTAAGTGAGATAATCGTACAAGTAGCACATAAAATGCGATCCGGCTATACTTCTTGGCTAACTTCATCGACCTTCAACTCACAATGATATGACGTACACTCTAATGTAAGTAAAAAAAACTTGTGTGCGTTAGTAACAGTTTCATCACAACACTTTTATATTCCTGTCTGTTAACTTTTTTCTTTATTTCATTAACACACTAAGTCTACATATTCCTGTCTTTACTGTAGACATAAGTCTATTCATAAATTATTAAAATACTAAACATAAGTAAAGAAATACCTAACAATAATAACTTATAAATTACTTTAAAATTAAGGTTATTACCAACAAAAGTAAATATTATAACCTGGCTTCGGTGAATTATTTACATTGTTAGAATTATCTGTAATTAAATAAAACTACGTTAAATAAACTCAGAACAATGTACCTTAGCTTTTTCCGTTTGTAAAAAAATAAATATTTCAGCACAAATAAACCGAACATCTTACAAGAAAACAATATAGGCAACAATTTAATAAGTGTGAATTTTGAAAAATGTAAAATCAGAATGATAATACTGTAAAATTGCACCGCTAATGTACATGTACATAGAACGTGCCGGTTCAGTAGGCTGATCGACTAAATAAATCGTAAGTTGTAATAAATTGTGTATTTTATGGAATATTGTGTATTGAAAAAGGATAATGGATAGTGATGAATGGAATGTTTTTAATAGGAATTTTCGTAAATCAAAACCACTAGAAAGGTTTACTTCATTTTGATTTCTTCTACAATGTTACAGTAAAACGGAGTGTTCGAGAGATCTCGGTTAACTATTAGATTGCAGGTATAAACAGTGTTAGCACCTTTGTAGTGAGTTTTTCAGTAATTGGACTGTGAATGAAATTAGTGTTGTCTGTTGTTTCCAAATAGTGTCGTTACGCGATCAGTTCTGAATTACGTTAATAGTGCGTATGCGTACAGGTGGTGTCAAGTGATTGTGAACTGGTGAATTTTACCGGTAGTCAAGTTCAGAGGGTTGTTTGCTGATGTCGGATCAAGTGGTTTGGTTGGTAAGGCGGTTGCGGCCTCCTTGGGGCTGGACGAGGACGTTTCAATTGAGTCCAACACAAACGTCCCCCATCGTGAGGGAGTGAACATGAGTTTTTCTCGCCGCCTCAGATAAAAAAAAAGTTCAGTGGAAGTTTATGTTTTGTATTTAATTTGTTAGTAATCAAAGTTTAGGCCTAATGATTTATTGTAATTATTATTAATTGAGTCAATAAGTAATTGTTTTAAGTTTAATTAAATCTGTTTATTATTATATCCAGATCCCGAACGAACCTAGGCGTAGGTATTACAATACTAAATTAATAATGTTTTTTTTTACTCATACAGTATTAAAGTCTTTTGTAATAATCCATGATAATAATTATAAACCAAGAACTTGAAACTTAATTAGTTTTGATTGAGTTATTACAGATTCTTAATGAACAAATACTAAATACAATTTAAAATTCAGTAGCTTATTATAATGACTTTTTTAATATGATAATAAACTAATGAAAATTTACAAGTTGCAAAATATTTTTTTAATTAAATTAAAATAAAATATACAAATGTACTTAAAAGGTAAGATACAACTTTCCGGTTTGTAAAAATAACATGCGTTTGCGCGCAATTATAGGATACATAACACGTTGTATATAACATGGAAAGAGTAAACCTGGAAGGAAATGTATATAAAGTTGTTTCTGTCAAGGTAATCAAAGGTTTTACGTATAGGCATTCTACAGGATGAGAACAAAATATAAAAAAAGAAAATGTAGATCTAATATAATTCACAGTATGTTTTATTGTTACGTAGTTATAAATGTATGTGTTATACGCAAGCTTTATAATTAATAATAATTAAAAACATTATAATAGTAGAAAAACATGTCGAAGTTTCATTTACCTAGATTGATTAATATTTTTATACTTATTCAGTTATACTCAACAGTTGTGTTCCTCAAAGATTAATTCCGGATCTAAAAGAATAGCTGATCAGGGGGTACGGTGAGGTTGGTTATTACCTTCCGCAGGCATTGACGGGGGATGGTTGCTTTCGGGCGTATCTCCACCGGTCATCTGACCACCTTGCTTCATCTGATCAGACGATCAGATGAAGCAAGCTGTCTGGATTGTGAGGCCGAGGAGGACAACGCAGTACATACGATTTTCGACTGAAGAAGATAGATACCAGAGAGGGAGGTTCTAGGGACCAAGCTTGGATCACTGATTTCTCCAGAAAATTTCTGTGATTTAATGATTGCAGAAGAAGAAAGCTGTAAGGCCATTGAGGAGTTCATCCAGAAAGTGGTGAAGAGCAGAGAGGCCCAGCTGCGTTAGTCCCAAAAAAAAATCACTCAAAAGGGGATAAATGGATAATAAGAAGAGAAATCGCTGAGATAACATTATCAAGCTAATAAAGAACCTCCGGTTTGTTGTGAAGTTATGCCTAACGGAGATCCCGCGGTAAGTCGGGATGGGATAGAAAGGAACTGAGAGGTTTCAGCGGATAGTTGCCTTCGGCAGAGCTCCGCATACCACAGGTAAAGTCCTACTTGGGTACGGGTAAATTCCGGTTACCGGTTGTATCCTAAGTACCGATTGTGTTCCTAAGAATTCCAACTGGCTTCTAGGCCGGTGTCTCGAGTTCGATTTCCAGTCAGGTCTGGCATTTCGTCCTCTTTATAACACTTCATTATCATTATCTACGTACCATTCAAGACTTACGTAGCTATCTACACGTTCTTAAAATATATGGTTCCCTAAAGCAGTGGTTCCAAACCTGGGGGGCGTAGAAGAATTTCAGGGGAGGCGTGAGTGTATTTAAGCAATTAAAAAATTAAACTAAAATTTATTAGTTTTGTATGTAGTTGCATGTATATTTTCAAAATTATCGTATTTTTTTGTACTTTTTTTTTTTTTTTTTTTTTTTTTGCGCCCTGGAGACTCCAGGAGGAGTATAGGACATGTCGTCACTTTGTACTATAGCAGGGGTCTAACAGTCTAGCAGGGGGCGCAGTACCTGAAAGGTTGAGAACCACTGCCCTAAAGGATTTGAGTTAATTAATCAAGATTTAAAATTTTTGAAAGTTTTTAGCAATCGATAGGATAGAAGTTTTTTCGGCGTAAAGATAAGTCATGAGGAATTGCTAGGTAATTAAATGTGTCCGTGTTTATATTTGTGAATTTTTTAACAGTATCCGAAATGATAAAAGAACCAGTAAGGCTAATTTAAGAAAAAATAATTAAAAAAACAGATTTTCATTTAATTGTGCATAGAATATGTAAAAAATAAATATTATATAATAAAAAATAAAAATAATCACTAAAATAATACAATAACTTATAATAATGTAATCTATATAATTACAAAAAAAAAACTTACAAACATGAAAGTAAATGAGCTCGTCGCTTATGACGTATGTATCCAGTAAAATTATTAGTTTAAATCTTGCTAGTCATGATGCTGTAAACACTTTTATAATACGTTTAGTTGTTAAGTCAAAATCGATCGAACGGCTCAAGTCAAGATCGAATGGCTAAATTTACTTGAAGCGTATTGATTGGTCTATTGTTACTGCTGACATTTTACTCATTAAAAGAAGTACTGCAGGTACTCGATATTCCAATTAAAATTTTATTGATGTTTAAATTAAATCCATACCCTTTTAAAATGAAATATCATGGATTTAAAATTTAGCTTTCTTTCTGTCTATGATAAATATCAACGTCTACAAGTTTCAAGACTATGGTTTCAAGAAGATGATTAGGCGAATGTTTTAAAAGAAATTCAAGAATTAATTTATTTTAGCTTGCTTGCACTTCTTGATATGAAAATAATGACAGCTCATACAAAAAGGAAAAAAAAAATTGTAACATTTTATATATTTATCAGGATTTTTTGAAAGTCAATTTAGTTTATTGGTTGTTTACTTTTTTCACACGTGCGCCTGATTAAGATAAACTTTTACAAAATTCTAACCGTTGTTCTTAAGAAAACTGGTGCACTATGTACATTGTAATATTAGGTAACACATATCCCTAAAAACATTTGAGGACTTTTTAAATCGAAATTTCACATTTTTTTCTATCTTTCGGCATAATTACCCTATTTAGATTAATTAACTTATATGTTTTTAAGATTGTTTAAGACATAGCCTGTCTGTCAAGCTAAAAAAGAATAGTAAATTTATTTTTCTCCAACCCTATTCAACATACTCGTATATTTTTTTAACCCTAATGTTAAAAAATGTATGTATTTACATGTTAAATGTATGTATGTCAAAAATATAATGTTAAAATGTATAAGTAGAAATCTATCCAATTTAGATCAATAAACAACCCTGTGACCCAATAAGATGAAATGAAAGCAAATGAGATCAAATCAAAGTACACTGTCTAGTTTTCAAAGCCGTATAAAATTAACAACCTTTACTAGGAATTGAACCACGGAATCTTCATCTCAGTAGGCCTACATTAGGTGTCAAACAGTTGATTCGCGGTCTAAAAATATGATACGTTATGTCCTGAAAATTTGATGCAAAAGTCTTAAAAAGTAACTGATACAGGTACTTGAAGCTGAAAAATACAGATTTTCAGAAAAAGATGTAAAAAGTTAAATCAAAGATTTTGGTCGAAAGAACAAAAACACACACCACTAAACAATAAAGTAACAGCTTTAAACGCATGGAATCACGTTGACCAACGTGTATAATAAAACAATGAGAAATTTATCTGAAAAAGTAAAAAATACTTGCCAAGTACTATTGAAATAAACACGAATAATACGCATATAAATTGGTTATTTCATCGTGCACCGGTGCCTTTAAAATGTTAATATGCTTGTACTTTTACAATTGTCTATAACATACAGATGGAGTGTCAAATTATTTATTTTCAATCTGTTCGTTGCAGATAGGTGGAGTGTCAAATTATTTACACTCAATCTGTTCGTTGCATTTATATTATAAATAAATAGCTCTGTTTCGTATCACATGGTTAACCAATTAAAAGACTGAATCATTTAAGAACAGAAGAGGTAGAGGTGTAAAAAACACTAATCAGAGTTACCTCCTCTAAAAGTAATGAATTTCATTATACGGCCAGACGCTGTGGTGAATGAAGTGAATGTGTCATTTGCAGAGTGGAAAATATGTGCTTTTCAGAGCGCCCGGCATGCTGATGAGCGTACTTTTCCACTCAGTGAGGAAGGCAACGGTAAACCACCTCACTCCTTGTTTTACTTAGTAAAACCTCTACAGGTTCAAACCAGCCTTTCGACTGATGACATAAACAACAACAACTTTTACAATAGTTCTACACTTATTAAAGTACGTAGCCTACTTGTATAGACTTTTGTTCAGAATATAAAATATTAGTGGAGATGAAGATAACTAACTGATTAAAACAGTAGGCTAGTGATTAAAATTTCTGCAAACATTACACAAACTCTAATAGTTTTATTTATAACTTTCACACGCGATTGCTCAAACTTAAATCAATAAAATTAACTTTTTTATTTTTTACTAACTTGTCTTTTCGTTATTCTTTTTTTTTATCGATTCAACAAACCCAGTTCTTCCCCTTGACTACTTGTACTACCAAATTATAAACGATGTCTTTAATAAATTGTATTATTACCAAGCAACAATCGTTCACATCATTAGAGGATAGAGATCGTCAAAAAATTACTAAACATAACTTACACAAATAAACACAACATTTGTACTACCTATAAATACAGAAAACACGGCAGACAATTGCTGTACGTTAAACTACGGTTCCTCGAAGAATTCCATTTTATGACCCATGCCTTTAACTGGGTTTTGAAGTATTTTCGGTTAAAGTCCCTTACATCCTGCGGAACCTTGTTGAAGAGCTTATAGGTCACCCCAGATTACTAGATTTAGTTTTGCCATGCCTCAATCTTGATTTATCCTGATTCTTCCCGCTCTTTACACTATAAACCATTACTCACGAGTTTTTAGGTTGAGCAGGGATTACGTATTTTCCAAAAGAAAACACAAAAAATTAATTGACCATCAAATACCAAATCATCAGGACGTATGAAAAAGTTTGCAAAGCTCATAATGACTGCTATAATTCGTACAGAAAACTTCCCCATCAAAAGTATTCTTATACCATAAGAAGCGTGTCCCCACGCGGATATGCCATACGTTACATGAAGTGAAATATATAACATAAGCAGGTAATCCGAACTAACAAAACTTTTCAGCTTCTTTGACAGATAATTCACTCTCACAACTTCTTACATAACTCGTCTTTTTGACGGCTTCAGATATTTATGTAATTGCCCAGAAAATTGACGTGGCTTTTGTGTGAAACTGTTTATTAATCTTCATGCTCGTATCAGGAAAAGCATGCCGAATAATATGAAATAAACTCTTAAGGAATGATAATAAATGTACACTTATTCCTAGATTACAAAAAAAAATCAACCTTAAGTCTATTTTACCAGAAACTTAATTTTACGTCCTTTTTGTGAGTAATAAAAATTATTAATATGTACATAATAACCATTGTGTGTGTAATTTTGTTTTTTTAATTCCCACGAGAAACCACACATGTAAATAAATAATGGTATTCTAAATATAAATATGACACGTACATTATAGCAATTAAAATAATTTAAAAACCGGAATCTTTTTCATGAATGAGAAATTCTACACATGGGCCTACTAAGTGTAATAAACAGCGTAAGAAATTGTTTTATGTATAATTATATATTTTCAAAGTAAATAAATTAAAAAAGAGATGATTTTAGTTTAGGTAAAATTTTTTCTTTAAAAAAACTGCATTGAAAATAAAATCCGGCATGAAGTACTTCGATTTCTCTTACCTGTAATGAATTTTAAAGATTAATTTTAAAGTTAAAGATTAGGTGGGTGGACAAAATAAGTAATTTAGATATTCTTAGGCGAGTGGGTGAAAAAAGAAGTATATGGAAACATCTTACCAGAAGAAGGGATAGGCTAGTGGGGCATATCTTAAGACATCCAGGTATTGGTCTATCAGTTATGGAAGGTAATATTGAGGGAGTGAACTGTAGGGAGAGGCAAAAGTAGGAATATTTTTAAAGAAAATTACAAAAGTGTAGGGTGTTACAGGTATGTAGATATGAAACCACTTGCGCAAGATATAACAGCTTGGAGAACTGCATCAAACCAGTCGAGAGACTAATGACAAAAACAAATAATTTTAATGTGAGATCGATTGAAAAATCATTAATGCATTCAACTCCATAAAATTTACGAATATTCTTATAGGGATGAACGAAAAAGAAAAAAGAAATAAATTTCATTATCACGTAAAATATACATAGGCTACATTATAATATGACAATTGAAAATTTTAGGTAGGGAAAAGTAGCTACTGCACAGAACGGAAAAAGAGGACTGGAAAGAAGACTACCAGGAAATCGCTTGGAGTAACCAAGGAAACTGAGAAAATCTTAACCAGGATAGCCAAACACATAATAACAAAACAAATTAATTAAACATGAATTCTTAATATTTTACAGAATTTATCTTTACAAGTTAACCTATTGTTCGTTAAACAGCTCACAGGTTTAATAAAGAAAATCTGGTGTGAAAGACACACGATTTTCGCTTGCCAACGTAAAATGCACAATATAACATGCTGATCATTCATAAGTAAACAATGTAAAAATAAAAACAACCTAATTTTAATCATGGGTGCTAAACCATCATCTATGGAAAAAAGCTTGAGCTATAGAAAGAAATCTTGATTTTCTATAACTTTGATTATACACAAATTAATCGTAAAATGGTTGCAATCTTAAAAAACCCCATTCTTTACCGATTTTGATAAGTAAATTACAGAAAATCTCTTATTGGCGCTAAACTAAGAATGTTTGAAATAAAAGTTGTAGATGTTATAATTTTATACAACTTTGATTATAAACGCTTTTGCCCTTAAATGCATTTTAAGGTTGCAATCTCAAACCAAAACCTTTTTTACCACGAGAGCACAGCCCCCGAATAATCTTCATCTTGGACCCTACATTGTCGCTTATCGTGTATTGTAGAGCGCAAAAAATTAAATTAATGTCATTTTTAAAAAAACGAGGAGCCGTTTTTGATAAAATCACAAAAAAATGCAAAATCGTACCAATAAATTACTACTTCTGGTTGACTGATTTTGATGAAAATGTTCATATTGTGTCCCCTTGTGGTACTTAATGTAAGTTACAAGTCAACTTCGTATGCTATTCCGTTCTTGAGATATTTTGTTTAGACACAGATCAATTACTAAAACTATGTTTTTTTTTTTTTATTGAGGGGCCTAAATCTGTATTTCCGGTAAAAACTGGATTACGAAAAATCGACATGAAAATAATATTTTCTTTCCCTATACAGTAAAACTTTGATTATCCGAATTGATTGGGGATCGGGCCGATTCGGATACTCGGAAATTCGGATAATTGGATATAGTTTGGGAATCAAGCAAAATAAATACAGTACATAGAAAAAAACAGAATTTTATTGACAAAGTAACTGTAAATGTAATTAACATTAAGTAAGCAAACTGTACACAAATAAAGAAAATATGGTTAAAATTACGAGTAAAATGTAATACTAATTAGAATAGATTTATTTAGTTTATTTGAACATCTCGAGTAAAGTTCGTTGCCTTGACGCATTAGCACTTTTCCGAGCAGCAAGATCAACTTGAAACTTGCTTTCGGTGTTATTTTCTTGATTCATATGTCACTTTTCACCTGATTCGGATAGTTGGGATTCGGATAATTAGAATTCGGATAATTAGATTTCTACTGTATATGTATAAAGGACAAAAGAAAGTAAAAAAAAAAAACAAATGAAAAATATTCCAAGTAAACAGTACACAGAATATGCACATGAACAACCAAACAATACATTTTGAACATAATTTGATATTCATTTCTGAACAGAAATTGGTAGTCACTTGATTTTTTTTTAAATTAATTATTTACAGCTGTAAAAATAGCTATAGACTTTATATAATAGTTATTTGCACAAGGAAATGTGATGATACAATTGTTTTGAACTGTCATGATAAGCATGACAGGAGAGGGGTGAGGCCTGGGGAGGCCCAACCCCACCCATCAAGCATTGGGAATGCTTTGTTGTAATACATACAACATGAACTTGGTTCAAAAATTTTACATCGCATTTAAGTATCCTTTAGTAAATTTCCTATTTAATCTTACACCTAATAATAATAATAATAATAATAATAATAATAATAAAATTAATTATTGTTACACCATTAACCTTAGCTAATTATTTAATAAAAATAATCTAATTCAAGTACGTAATTAAGTGTCAATAATGGACCCTTGTTATTTCCATACAAAGTATAAATTAGTTGTAGAATGTAAAAAATTTTATTATTTTTAATGCAAGAGAAAATACATTTTCATAATTTTCCATTTTACTGAAATCTTAAAATTATTTGTCAAAAAATTCACGTCATTAAATCTTCACCCAAGTTATACAAACTGGGACTAAACTAGAAACAAACGGAATACCTGCCCACAAATTGTGTGGTAATCACCAGATAAGTTGTGTTTTATGTTGTAGGTAAAGAAGAAAAAACTTCTTTTAAGGCGGACGATCAAAAAGAATTCTTGACAGGGCGCTATTCAATATTGTTCCTCATTTGGAGGAACCATGAAGCAGAGATGCTGTTAGATCATGACAACAAGAAGGAGTTTCAATCTTTAAAAATCAGTCTCCTTCGGTTCGTAACGTTTTATGGCTTAAAATCTTTACATTTTTATATGTTATTTTTTGTTTTAGGTCTGACTGTTTTTAACATTACTACTAATGCTGACGATCAAAATGAGAGATGAAAAAATGCTGACCGGAAATTGAAACCTGGACCCCTGGTGTAAATGCCAGTTACAGCTACACTATAAGCCAGTTTATAAAATCAGTTTCTTGTTTGCATTTGCTTTACTTACGAAATATTATGATTATGCTGTAAAACGCTGGATTCCTTTCTGACATCCCTGTAAAGAACAACGTCTAACACCAACACCCTTTATTATTCTACGAGAGGAAACTGTAGTAATTTTGACGTTACGTTGGACCTAGTCGAGAATTGAAGCTAGGACTTACGGATTCACAGTCAAGAACTTTATTTAAACGATTACATTTGCTCTTGGATATCTATCCAAGAACTGATGCAACAAAAAATTAATTACATCCCTAGGTAACTTAATTTTTCTGAGACTACAACATAATTCTGGTTGTAAAAAAAAATCTGAAGTTGATGTTTAGTTTTTTTAAGAAGACCACGAAACAAATTGTGGCATTTATTAATTTCTCGTAATAACCATTGGAGAGGGGATAATGTTTCTAAATGGAACCCATTTAAAATCAAAAGCTTCTCATAAATTTACCGAAAAACTAAAAAAATATAATCGCACTAAGATATGCCTCGGTAAATTACATTTGCAGAA
This sequence comes from Catonia carolina, assembly GCA_035578175.1. Classification (NCBI taxonomy): domain Eukaryota; kingdom Metazoa; phylum Arthropoda; class Insecta; order Hemiptera; family Achilidae; genus Catonia; species Catonia carolina. Next base: position 626,122 of record JAQMRL010000011.1, read on the forward strand.
GAAAATTATAGATAACTAAATGTAAATCCAATTTACGACAGTTGTAATGTAGGCCTACTAGAAAATTATAATAAGAAAACAATCAACTTCATAAAAATTATTACTTAAAAAAATAATTAACATTTTTCAAGATAATGCTATTTATTTTCTTAATTAACTTCCAAAAGACAGACAAAACCCATTAAAGTTAGACTTAAATGGAATTATTCTTTTTTATTTTTCAACAACAAAAATTTAATTCTAAAACAACTCCATAACTTTACCATCGACCTTAAAAGAATTAGTATAAAATGATACCAACTAAGTTATACGCATCCACAATATAAGTAAAAACGTATAATAAAAAAATCAAAAACGAATCTGTGGAACAGGCTTGCTAGGGAAACAGCTTTTTCTCAAGGACATATGTTTAATTTTGTTGGCATCTGAAGTGAAGTTTTAGTTTTTATAGTCACCTAGTAGTACATTTACTATTTTCTGCCAATTACTTTTGGTAAGCTAAGTAAGTTATAAGTACAAGCCTGACTCGCAAATAATGTTTTCATTCATAAAAATAGTAGGCCTACCTATTTAAACAAATTTCTAATCTCAAATCAAACTTTAAAATGTTCAAAGACATGTACGTATAATAACAGTCTCAGGACAAGTAGTTAATTTAAATTGTTGATTTTTCCATAAGATTTAGTAATAATTGTATAGGCCTATCTTTTGAGACCAGTAATGATTATAATAGTACATTCGAGATATGTTCTCTCTGAAAGCCCTTAATCAAGATGAACGAGCAAGTTTGTACTAGAACATGTTCAGACATAACAAAGTAAAAATCAATATAAGTTAAACCTTTTCTACAAAATATACTTTACGTAAATATTGTCCTTGCAAAAAAACTGGCAAAATTTAGCGCTGTATGCGGTTCTATTCGCAGGATAATAAGAAAAAAACCAAACAGGACACCAAAATGAAATTTTATAGAGCAATGGCTGTACCACTCAAAACACATGGGAGTAAAACATGGGTGTCATTACAGAGGAATGAATCTCGTGTCTACTGAATTGAGATTTTTGCGTGGAGTTAAAGGTTGTACTCGGTTAGATAGAGAACGTAACGAAGGTATAGGGTACGTGCTGAGTTAAATGTTCAGTCACTGTGTAACACGTTAAGAATATATAAGAGAAACTTGTCCAACCATTTACTTCGCATGCCAGCACACAGACTTCCTCTATGAGCATAGAAATATAAACCCAGAGGGAAGCGAGGCTTGGGAAGGCCTAAAAAAAAATGGATGCCGAAACAGGCCATTGAGCCTAATCCTTGATAGATGATGATGATGACTTGCACAATTTGAAAGACTGACAAGATACAAGCTTACGGATTATGCAGACAGATTGATTATTCGTTTAGTGATTTTAAATAAACAAACCACAAAATCGGGTAGGAAGTAATTCATGTCATGGGAAACGTACCAGATCCCAATCATGAAAGTCCTACAGAATTTAGAAAAGAAGTAGAGTAAGTTTACTGGGACACATCCAGTTATTATGTGATTGGATAATGACTGGATTGGATTATCTAATCATATAATAACTGGATGTGTCCCAGTAAACTGATTGGATGATATGACGAGGGCGTGACCTACGCACCGACTAAACCCAGCCCCTTTCACTGATAGGTAAAATTCATCACGTGGACTGAACTAATCGGCTTTGCTGACTGGCTTGAGCGGGTGTAACTTAAACTTTACTGAATTCCGACTTATTGTTTTAATAATTCTCTTAACAAAAAAAAAATTAAGAAAAGAAATTTTTTTTTTAATTATAATATTATTTACTACTTTTATTTTATTAATGAAAAAATTAAAAAATCAAAACTTTAGTTTGTTCACATATCACTAATATCTTTCTGTAAACTTAGGCCTATGAAAGACAGAAGTATCTAAGTCAGGACATCTATAAAAATCTTAATTATATGACTTTTAGAGTGTTAAAACCAGAAACATGCTCATTTAAATAATAAAAAAATTTGGAATACGGTTGTTATAATCTAACCATCTTCCCCGATTGCCATTGCTTTTGTCTGTTCTAGTCTGATAGAAACATGTATAATTCAGTAAACACGATTTCGTCTTCTGGTGCTTCGTTTCCTCAATGTTTTCTCATTCAACTCCATATTTCGGAGGGAGAGGATTCTCCTTCTACCTCTCTCCCTACTCTTCCGTTCATGTCCTGTCAAACTTTCTCTTTACCTTTCCACCAACTCTCTCTGTTTCTGCCTCCCCAAACCCTCGGACTCTCTCACTCACTTTTCTTCTTTCATTTTTTCTTTCGGTAGAACATTTGAATTTGATATCTTCTCATCGTCCTGACGGTCAATTCATTTTATTCCTTGTCCAAAATCTTTCCTATTTCCAAAATCTTTACTGTTGTTATTTTCTTATTTATGTTTTCTTTAAACCGGTTTGTAGTCGTTCCAAATATATGCTACAGATAAATTGGTTATTTTTAACATAGTCGCCTGTGAACCGATACTCCTGTTCTAACGACATGTTCTCTAATCCCTGTATAAATGGATTACAGCGTGAAGATTGCACATGACTGTGGCGATGACGGCTGAGGTGGGGCCAGTACGATGATACGTGGTCAAGTTGGAACACCATCTACTTGGATGGAATCATCGATGTGTCTTAAACAGAATCCAGAAGGAATAAAAGACTTATTATGGCAAACGTACTCAATCTTATGAAATTGTTCAGCTAGCCTGATAATACGGAAAAGCGATACTTTATCATTTGGTTTGAATCCAAACTCATCCCTTGACAGGAGGAAATAACGCCTTCTATGATTGGTTGACGTTGGAGGACACTGAGTAGCTGCTTCACAATCTCAGTTGGAACTTGGAAGCCGTAGCATTCTCCCCCGCTTGATTGTAAGGTCAATCTCCCGGCAGTACAGTACTTATATAAAAAGGATGAAGGTGAAAATATACACTAATAATTATTACTTAAAAAAATTAGAATACAAAAAAATAGTCTACATAAGTTTTTTGTATATCTGTTTTACGATAAAGAAACACAGAAAACGTTTTAAAGGTTTTGTAAATGCTACCAGAATTTTGGTACAAACTTTATTATACTATTAAAACTAGAAAAAGATATCTGCCAATACATAATAAAATAATTAAAAATTAGGTTTTTACTGACATCATTAATCATACATAACATAATCGTACCTTACTCAACCCTAGTTAACCTTTATTTTATCGTAACACGTACAACAAGTGTATAGGTCAAGAACAAAATCTACTAAAATAAAATTCAAATTAATCATCACTATTACGACCTACTACAGTAATATCATAGTACAATAATAAAAATGTACAATTAATTTATAAATAATAAAATAATCGTTATAATAAACTATTTTATTACGTAGGCCTACATTTATTAGTATCAATTAAAACACAATGAACCGGTTTCTATTACAAACGAATAATACAATATTTACAAAATATTTGTTTTCACATTAAGGCATTTTAGTTTTGAATTACTTAGTGTATGTACCGGGTGATTCAAAATTTATTGAAATCTCTCAGGAGCTGATTCTATAGCTACAAATAAAAACAATGTTTATACAAACATAGATCCTAAGACAAGCCAAGATTGTTGTTGTTTAGGTCAACAACAACAGCCAAAAGGCTGGTTTTACGAAGTAAAATCAAGGAGTGAGGTGGTTTACTACTGCCTTCCTCACAGAGTTGAAAGAGTATGCTTATCAGCATGCTAGGCCCTACGAAAAGCACCCACTGCAAATGACACCTTCACTTCATTCACCACAGGGTTTGGCTGTATAGTGCAATTCATTACTCTCAGAGGAGACAACTCTGACAAGTGTCTTTTACACCTCTACCTCTTCTCTTCTTAAATACGTCAGTCATATAATTGGCTAATTATATGACTGACTAAGTGATAAGAAACAGACCACGTTTTTTAGCCCTGGAACCAACAGATCGCGTGCAATTAATTTGACACTCCACCTGCCTGTTATGGGCATAAGCCAAGATTACACATTATAATACTGGGATAAAACCTGTGTCTGTACGCGAGTGAGTGCCTTATAATGAGCGGGAAGGCTGGTCTAAGAGAAGCAGAGAAATTTGAAACAAAGATCCTTCGCAGGATGAAGGTTCTGAAGATAGACAGACAATGTAGGTTACGAGATCGAGAAGAACTGTACAAGGAAAATGAACGATTAGAAAAATAATACTAACATTTTATGGACACCTGTATAGAATGCATGCCGACCGGTTGACAAAAAAAAATTAAAGACACTAAACAGTACACCTAAGGTACAAAATGATAAAATGGTAAAATGGCAAAAGGATAAAATGGTTTAAAGAAGTCAGAAAAGATGTTGAGAAAACCGGAATAAACCGAGAAAACTTATGGAATCAAACAAAGTTCAGACAACTAATTACGGAGTTTAAGGACTTCCACGAAGAGAAAAAAACAGAACCTCCTGAGGACAGAACGAAGGAGAGAAGCCTACTACAGCCCTCTAAGCCTAAGTCATCTCATGTGATCTAAAATTGGTTCTATACGAGGAAAAAAACAGCTACGTTTCGGCAGCCGAAAGATTTTTCCCAGAATTCAATCACCCCAATTAAATAACACATACTGAAATGTTTAAAGCTTTAATTATGAAAAAAACTTTATAGAATTTTATGGATTTTAACCTGAAAAACTGAATTAAAGTCCCAGAATTGTTTCTCCTATAATTTTAAATAGACTATATCTGATAAAAACCCAAAAAAGTAGGCCTAGGAATTGAAAATAACATGTTTTTAGGTTAACGTAAAATAACTTCGTTAGAAGTATTAATAGGCCTATTCATTTTTTTTTAAATCCCTAATATGTGTACGTTGCAATTTGTTCAATTTAGAACAATATAAGCAACCCCATGACTCAATGAAATGAGGATGATATATACAACGTGTAAATGAGGTGTAATATTGTACAGACTCAGGCCTATTATTCCTCAGAGAGTATGGTGAATTAAACCCCAATTACCAAAGTACACCGGTAACCACCATCTAGTAATCAAATCCGTATAAAAGTAACTACCTTCACTGGGATTTGAACCATGAAACCTATGTTTCCGAAAATCAGCAAACTCGCGGCCGCGACGACGACCGTACCACCAGAGCTTCCCTTTATTCAGTGGGTTTTTTTTAAATTAGCACGTAAAAAATTAAATTCTGAAAAATGTAAATAAATTAAGTAAAAAATAAATACAAGATATTGAATTCGACTTTAATTAATTGCCTAAAAAACCAAACTTAGTAATTACAGAAAAAACTATTATTTTTCAACATATTAAGTAGTTTTTGCATAGGTATTAATATCTTATAAATTATTTTATTCAATTTTGAAAACAATGAAAAATGAATTTAAAATAACGGAAGGTGTTGCTCATTACGTACAAAGAAGTTGCTCGAAACAGCCACCGTTTTGTTCAATACATAATTCAGCTCGATTAATCAGGTTTTTTCTAGTTCGTAAGGGTAGGAGTATTCTTAACAATTTCTGTAGCTTCTATTATTCGATTCCTAGATAATTTTTTATCAGCCTTGATTCGCTAATGAAACGTTTGAGGACCTATGTCATGTCAACATCTTTTACTATTTTTAGCTGTAAAATCAGCTCCCGATAGGTTTCGTTCAATTTTGATTCACCCTGTGTAATAGTAGCCTACTATAAGCTAAACAACGAAGAAGTGATACATACGCACAAATATCTAGTTAAGTAAGTTTACATTGCAGGTCATAAATAATAAAATAAATAATAGTAATAATACAGTAATAAAATAAATGACATAAAATAAAACAGGATTTAAATAATACAGGCCCTGTTGTGATAGAGGCCGTTGTGATTGGTTAGTTGTTTATTAGTTTTAGTAGATTTAGTGTATATGTTAATAAGATACAGGGTCTTTTTCTTCAATACCTATATCGGTAAAATTTTTGTCTAATAATAAAATGGAATGATTCTTGACACTGGACAAACATTGCAAGGTCAATTTGTACAAGCAGTATATACTTTTTATATTCTATATACATTGTAACCTAATTTAAAGGTGCGAAAAAATAATTAAAATTATACATACACGTATTAGACCTTTGCAGATGAAGGATGTTTGGACCAAATAACACCTAATTATAAAAATTGGTACATAAATTATTACATGTGATCTCTATTTAATTTCATGGATTATTGACTAGACTGTACTTGAAAAGAAATGTTATAATTTCCACGTTCATATAAGTATATTGTATTTTTATTTTAATGTAAACCGGATAGAATAGTTGCTGTTTAATTTTTACTATTGAATTAAATTAAAATTGTTGATTCTTTTTGTAATTTATTAATTTTTATTAGTAATTTTGTCTAATAGACTAGTACTAATTTTTTTATTTTGTTTTAATGTTCAAGTGATCTTCTGATCACTTCAGTATATTAATCTGAAACACAAACTTATTGAATGGTACGGCGAAAATTAATACTTGTGGAACATTAATAAATAATTATAATTTTATGTTTAATTAATAATAATTTTAAAACCTTTTTAAACGAAGAACTTCGTCGATAGCATTCATGGTAACATGACCACCTCCGTAGTGTAGTACGTAGTAACACGCAAGCCTACCACGCAGAGGTCCCGGAAAAGCTCCCGTTACATATCCCACCGAAGTCGTTAATGACCGAGATGTTCATGTGACTTTAAATAAACTAAAAAATGTATATACTCATGGTGTAATACTATGCTATTTACAACTGGGATGTGTGAACGCATGATGAGGTATACTGTGAACAATTCGAACTGGCACAACTCTTGCTCTACGTGTACACTCAGTTCCGCATAAAGTATATCCATAACCTATTCTTTCAACAAGATCTACAAATTTTAATGTACACAAATGCCTACAACCTTATTTCAATGAACAAACATACTAATAATTATTTCATTTTAAAATATGTATTTAATTTGTCCCAATAAAAATTCAAATTATAAATTACAAGAACTAAACTGCAAAAACTCACTAAACTATACTCTACAGACGCACGCAACTAACTAAATAAATTGTTCCGAATATATAATGAACAGAAAATCATATATGAAAACAAATTAGACACATCATTTTGTCTGACTGATTATTAATAACAACAGTGAAAACAAAGCGACGTGACCGTGCGTGAGTCGCACATACAGTAGCGATTGTAAACTTTTGTGACTGTACCGTCGTTTTATGGCGAGGAGCGAAGAATGGAGTAAATAAACACCGAAGCTGCTTGTACCAATTTGAATTGTCCAAGGTATACTGTCTGTGTATAACTTGATGGACTCCCGCAGAGAGGAGCAGAATCGGCCCGATACTAGCCTTCTCAATAACACTTCATTATGTACCAATTTCCAGTGTACTAGTTAGTACTGTAGTAGAACATAATGAAATGTTATTACGAAGGCTAGTAGCGGACCGATTCTGCTCCTCTCTGCGGGAGGCCATCAAGTTATAGACAGAAAGTACTCTTTTAGGTCTTTTCATATTTTTTAAAATTAGTGCCCATGAACGGATAATTTTAATATAGGAAGAGACAATAGAAAGTTTATTGTCAAAATTAATAGATTATATTGTTTTTTTTTCAGTTTTATTATACTAATTTTAGATTGTGTTTTTAAATAATTGTAGACTTTAAAATGTATTATTTTTTTTTAGAAATTGTATGTATTTTAAAAAAGAATGCCTTTGTTTAAAGCCATAGCGAAGTTTTAAAATAGATGTTTTACTGTGTTACTATATAAAAGAAAAATACCTACCCTTGAACATGGCTTTAGTTGGGTAGGTCAATTTTCTCTCCCGTGGGACTACATTGCGAATTTTCGTAAATGAATTATAGCTTTTTTAAAGAATGTCTGTGGAAAAATAATTGTAAAAGAGTATGGAAATAAAGTTTTATTATAATAATAATTATTATTATTATTACTATTACCGTAAATCTTTACTGCCGTAAAGATTCAAACCCACTCTTCCGCCTACTATTTAGCTAAAAAGTAAGCTAGTTACTCTACCAATTACTATACCAATATAAACCATGCATTAACATGATAACTTGGTCCCATACAAGTTGATGAAGGAGAGAGACCACTATTGTTCATTCTCTAATTTTTATTTTTTGATAATCAGCTCCAAAATTTACTTAACAACCAACAAATTCAAAATTTACTTAACATGAAAAAATACAAAGATAATAATAAATACAATAGATAGTAAGAGAATAATCAAATACGTCTTGTAATATAACCTTTCAAATTATAGCCTAATATAAAATACAATAAAGAAGAAATTATCTTATAATCATTTATTTTACAATTTAACCAACTTTGTTACAAAAATTTTTGTAATTCATATTAAAAATAGAGGGATCAGAATTTGTAGCACGCGGTCAAATAACGGAATATTGATAGGCCTAATAGAAATGTGATAAGTTATCCGACATTTATGTTAGCCTTTAATTATAGGCAACTGGTTGCCAATTATTTTAAAATGAAAGGTTAACATGGTGTCATTAATCGCGTGGAAAACACATCAGTACAAAAATAGAAATTATTGTTCATAATTAATCATAAGTAGCCTATTAGGCATATAGTTCATTTAAAGATAATTGGTAGCGTACAATCCACTGGGTGTTTCTATTACAAAGAGTAATGTACGAATGAAAGGCCTATTTGTAGTATACATAGACCCTACTTATCAAAAAAAATTTCAAGGGCAAAAATTTTAGCGAAACTGATTATGCATTTTTAATAAGCATCACTCCAAAGCGGATGTCCCGGGTTTGATTTCGGACTATGGTCTGAAAAATTATTACCGTTCAAACCCACCGTTCCTTAACCCAACGTATTCACTAAAGAGAAATAGTTGATGCGACTTTAAAAAAAACTAAAAGAAAAAAGGAAAACATTTAACAAACGTATTTATCTAATATAATTTTATACCTGACTATGACGCCTAATTCCTATATTAATTAAAATAATAACAATAGGCATTTTTACAACAAACTAAAAGAAAACATGTACCGAAAACAACATAGTAAACCGAAACCGGTTTACGTTTAAATAAAGAAATGACATACACAATAATACGTTATGAACTAGTTTATTACGTACCTCTCTGATTCACTTATTCATTGCTACAGATTACAGTAATAGGCCAATTTTATTTACACTGTAATTATTTAATCCATTTTCTTTAAGAATCATTGAAAATTAATATAGTAAATTAACTAATGTTATTTATAATAAGAAATCCCTTTAATTAAAATGTAATATAATTATTTTTTTTAGTTCTATTATAATTTTGTTTGCTCGGCCCATAATTACCGCGGTACATTACATTTCGCCTTGACAAGTTTCATCCGATTAACCGAGACAAAAGGCTAATGGTAAAATATTTAAAGTGACATGTGAATCAACTCTTGTAGCAACTGCTTACTTAGGACAGTGAATAATTTAAATTCAGAATATTGTCTAACATAACAATAAAAAAGTCTGGTGTGTGTGTGAAACACTTACACGACTTTCTCTTGTTAATATAAAAAGTGAAAAATTGAAACTTAAAACTTAAATTAAGTACCACAAGGGACCGGACACGAACATTTTTATCAAACTCGGTTGACCGGAATCAGTAATCGTGGGATTTTTCAATATTTTGTGGTTTTCTCAAAAACGACTCATACGATTTTTTTAAAAATTCACCTCTGTACTATATTTTTATGCTCTACAAGAAAGGGTGAAGGTAGGAATCAGAAGAGTTCTGTCTATTTCACCACTACGTGACAAGATCTTACAGAATCGAAGAAACTAGTGCAGTCACTTGAACAGTATGCCATAAGGGAGGATGCTAATAGAGGCTCAAAATTATAGACCAATTCGTACGAGAGATGTGGGAAGACCGAGAAAGAGATGCGTACCGGAACAAGTTCACTAAACCTAGACCTTGAAGTGAAGAAGAAGAAGAAGAAGATAGGGTAAGTGACATATCTGCTAAAACTCTTGGGAACCGTACTCTAATGGTAAAAAACTTTTTCTTTTAAGATAGATATCATAGATTCATCCTTAATATGCATTTTAAGGCAAAAAGTGTGCAATAAAAGTTGTCATAATGAAACCTAAAACTTTCATTTCAAGAATTTTCTCTACAGAGCTTAGGTTACCGTCAATTAGTGATTTTACGTATTGTTAAGTTCTACAGTGATTATCATTTTTCGTAATTCACTCATTGTTAAAATTAGGTTGTTTTTTATTTTACATTGTTTATTCATGATTAAACAAAGGTTATATTTTCATTATTTTCATTTGCACAAGAAAGTCGTGTGAGTGTTTCACACCAGATTTTTATATAGGTCTACAGTTCAATTACATTTTTTTAATAGGTCGTTATAGAAGCTTGACTTAATGTGTCAGACATGAAATTAAACTTATAAAAATATCGCATAGAGTTTTTTAGAACCTACCGGGTTGGTCCAGTGGTAAAATAATCGCCGCGAGACAGCTGTTTAACAGCTGATTTTTGGAGACGAAGTTTCAGTGGTTTAAATCCCAGTAAACGTGTTTACTTTTACACGGATTTGAATACTGGTCAGTGGTTACCGGTGTATTTTGAAAGTTGGTGTTTAAATTAACCATACTCTCTCAGGAATGGTCAGCCTGAGTCTGTACAAGACAACAACTCGTCGACACGTTATACATAATTCTCATTTAATTGAGTCATGGGGTTGCATATTGTTCTTAAATTGAACAAATTACAGCGTACACACATTAGAGTAAAAAAAAAAAAATACACAAGAGACCTTCTACAAAGAGACGTTAAATCTTTCAAGACACCTTAATTTTTCAAATATTAACATTACGTATTTAACAAGAGTTGTTTGAACAATATTAAATACTAAATAAGAAACAAGAGTTAGCTAAACAATAAAATTCTGTAAAGGTATGTAATTTAAAAATAAAACAACAATAAAAAAACAGTACAAAATATTTTAACAAATATTTAGAGTAATTTATAAAAATGTTAGAAAACAAGATAAATATTTAACAACAATAAACATAAAACATAAAAGAATTGTTTAAAATTTTTCCCTCAAATATGTTTAAATAATATTACTTTACTACAAAAAAAACTACAGTATTGTATATAACTAACTTGCATATTCACTAGATTTTTTTTAATAACTGCGTTATCATGTAACAAAGAAAAAATTTAACTGGCAAAAAACAAAAATTAAAATTAACAAAATCTAGTAAATCATAGTCCTATAACCAGAGTACAAAGTGCTAAAAATATTATGATATAATTAACAGATGACCTTCAATGTTGATAACTGTTGTTAAAAATTACGATATAAAAATTAATATTTAAGTCCATTATAATGAAATAAGATATAATAAACAATATTTGTAAATTAATGCCAATTATCACTGACAATTTTAATTATTATTTTATGAATGATAATAAAATATTGAATAATTTATATAATTGCAACTGGAATTTGTTTAAACGTAAACAAATTTTTAATTTTTCATTCTGTTTTAATTTTTATTTCTATTGAATATAGCCTTCACTTTGACCCACCTACTTTATGCATATATTTTTCTTAACTTTTTGTTTATGAAAATAGCCTTATTTTGTTTTAATTGAGTTAATAATTTTTAAAATTACAATTCCAGTTAATCGAATCCGGGTTGTCCAGAACGACCGAAATTAATGAATTTTAGATGTGCTTAATTTATGAGAACGAAATCATATAAATTGCCTCTGTGTTGTTTAGGTCATCAGCCGAAAGGCTGGTTTGAACCTGTAGAGGTTATACTAAGTAAAACGAGGAGTGAGGTGGTCTACCATAGCCTTCCTCAAAATTGCCTCTAGGGCTATAATGTGCTAATCTAATTGTGTAGCAGTGTTACCTAACTTAAGTTTCAAGTTTCAACTTCGTACGATGTTCCGTTCTTGAGAAAGATTGTTCTCACACACACACACACACACGCGCGCGCGCGCACACACACACACACACACACACACTCACACGCGCGCGCGCACGCACACACGCGCGCGCGCGCACACTCACACACAGGCCAATTGCTAAAAACATATTTTTTTTGGGTTCGGGGGGTCTAAAACGTGTCGATCCGGTGGAAACTCGATTTCGAAAAATCTACATGAAAACAATACTTTCTTTCCTATATAATAATATAAATACTCGTAACTCTTTATTCGATGACTATTAACACAGAATAAAATGCGTCAATAACATTTACAAATAATTTTAAAGTATAGAGTAAAAAAAAGTCTACAAAAAATTGTTGTTTCTTATCACATGATCAGCCAATCGTAAGACTGAAGCTTTTAAGAACGGAAGAGAGAGAGCTGTAAAATACACTAGTCAGAGTTATCTCTTCTGAAAGTAATGAATTATACAGCCAGACTTTGTGGTGAATGAAGTGAAGGTGTCACTTGCAGGATGAAAAGTAAATGCTTTTCAGAGGCCATGGTATGATGATAACCATACTTTTTCACTGAGTGAGGAATGAATTGATAAACTACCTCACTCCTCATTTTACTTAGAAAAGCCTCTAATAGGTTCAAACCAGCCTGATGACCTAAACGACAACAATCTTTAAAGATTAGCTCTTCTATAACTTCTAGAACCCACGCGTAAAGAGCAAAAGACTATGCTCAGTCGTTTGAAAATTTAATTGCGTAGATTAATATTTAAGATATTGCTTGAATTTATTTTGAAGAATATGAAGAAACGATGGCTGTAAACCTAAAGTTAATTATAGTTAGCAATCTTTAAAAACATTACTAATTATAACTATTAATTATTGATTGATTGACTCTAGCTTTCATCAAAGTAATAAAAATAAATAACTGAAATTAACACAACGTAATGTTAAAAATAAATCTTATATAATAAATTGCCATGACTGGTCAATATGATATCCAATTTTGGTACAAGCTGTCTTTATATATAGAATAATTTTCTTTACAATATTAAAAATATTTGGTAATTTCTAATTATTTTTACCAATTGAGGAGGAAAATTTTGAATTAATCAATTAAAACTGAAATGTAAATTAGAAAGTATTAGCAATTTCGAATCACATAAAACACTAATACAAGTGTTTGAAGAACTTAAAAATAGGTATTTTACTTTTTTGGTCGTTTTTATAAGTTTTAAATGGACGATAATACCAGTGACTAAGCTACGGACACCATTATCGGTGAAAAATGCCAGTGACAATAATTATTATGTGAAGACAACACACGGTTCAACTAACCTACCTATTTAAGAATAAATATACTTACAATCAGCGCTAAAAGATTTAGTACATGGTATTTAATTTGTATGACTACAAAATAGAACATTAAACTATTTTATAGAAGTTCATTTTTGCGTTAGAATCCAAAATACTGTACTAATTTTTCAGTAGTTGAGTAAAAAACTGACATCCATAAAAATTTAATGGTAAAAGGTTATAGAATCCATTAGCAGACAAACACAAAACTGAAAATATATAACTTATGATTTTTTGTCTTCTGGCACGCCCGCATCTTATAAGTTTTGCACACTTAGTACATTGTTACATACTCCTCTCCCAATTTGTGTCATTAACTTACGATATTTTTATGCCTGTAGTTACTTGTCACGGATCAGGCAACCAACGAAGACGCAACTTATGAATCTTAAATTTCTATAGTTTTATACTTAATAAATTTAAATATAAAAAAATACCATTCGGTTTTAGAAAGATAAGCTCAGACATTAATAAAATGATTTCCTTATTTAAGTTAGCAAAATATTATGTTGCCATTTTTTTATGTTAGGCAGTCTAACAAATATAAAAATAATAATATCAAAAATCGTTACTGTTCATGCTGAATGTCGTATTCAAAATATTCTCGATGTATTTTTCTACTAGTTCTATTGGTCAGAAACTTACGACGTTTTGACAGAACGCGAAAACACATGTACAGAAGCATTTTGTAGAATAAAAAAATCAACAATTTCTTAACTTACGACATTTTGCACGAACAGCAACGAATTTTAGCCTATTTACTAGAAATTTTGGAAAAGTAATTCAGTTCACTCGTCTAAAAGAATATAAATAAATTAGTAACTAAAAAAAAAAAAAAAAAACAGTATGTGTATTCCATTTTTCTATAAATTGTTTCTACTTTTAAGACCTTACGGCACCGTCGTACACCTCATGGTTTTGCCCTTATGTACGGGGTAATCCGATCCTTAGGTCGTGAAACTGCGTTCACATAGTATATATACATATATATATCAGAAATCAAAATTTCAAAATTTGGATGATCGGTGCATTATATCAGACTGTATTACACACATTTCTTGAGTGTAATGAATATTTTTCTGAAACTTTAATACGTTTATTTTTAAACACAAATGTACTTTCTAGAATAAGGTGAAATTTATTTTACATAAAATCGGTTGACCTCGATAGGAAGGGTACCGACCTATCTGACAAGGGATGGCCTTCAATTCGTAAGGCGTGTTTTTGTGCAACCGACTACGTAACCGATTTAAAAAAAAACAAATTCTTGTTATACGAACTATATAACCTTAAAAATAAAATAAAGCAGTTAGACAAGCCAAATGAGAAAATTAAAACAAATTATAATACATACAGACTGGGTTTGTCTGTGATTGAAGTGATTTAAGTGACCTGTAATTTTTTCATTATCTAAGATTATGTAGGGTGAGCTCAGGTAATTCCGTGATATCGGTAAACTCGTGATATTTTTTCCAATGTTTGTCACGTGTTTACTAACAGAGCTACCGATTCCTAGTTGCGCTGGCAGAACGCAGCACCATCGATTCAACAATTACATGCTTTGTGCGAGTTGATCGGACGTCTTCAAGTGATTTTATTGCTGTTTGAACAAAAAGGTAAGGAATTTTTTTGATTTTTATTATTGATATTACAAGTTATTAGTTTTATTGCTATTAACAGCTTAACTGTTGATTATAAAGTCTGGTTTTGTCATAAACTGTAGTTTAAAAGACGCTGAAAAGGATGGTGTAAATATTGAAAGGTTATGTTTGAAACTATTTGTGTGAAAGCTTACTTCCGGAGCACGTTTTCTTACGTTTTGGGTACATTTTCTCGTACTTCTGTTGTCTTAAAGTGAAGTATTAAAGTGAATTGAAGTTATTTTATGACTTTTATTAGTATTTTCCAAGCACTTTAAGAGAACCTAATATTGTTAATTAATTAGCTTAAAAAAAATCAGCACCTGTTACCCCCTCCCCCACCTGAACACCCGTCTTCTTCCAACATTCCTTCACTAACTTTTAAAAATTTGTTTAAAACTATTTAAAAAGTTGGAAAATTTTTGGCATATTATTTTTGCATATGGGTTAGGTTAGGCTACATCCTATTATCAGAATCTTTCACGATTCCTTTCTTCAATATCATTCACCCTCCCATACCCCTCTCATTCCTTCTCCCACTTCCCTCTTTCCCTTAGCCTAGTTACCACCTACCACTGTTTCTCCCTAAGCTAGCCTACATTCTTAAACCTTTTAGGCTGTGATTTAAAATATTCTTCATTTTTTATGTTTATTTTTTAGAATGGCTCCTACGAAAAAGACGGCTGCAGAGAATCCTGTGAAAAAAGAAAAGAGGGAGAAGAAAAAATACTCAAGTGCAACGCTTAGAGATGCATTAGGAAAAATTATTAACGACAAATGGACAGTCTATAAGGCAAGTAAGACATATGATATTCCCTGGAGCACGCTTAAAGATTATATGAGCAAAAACTGCAATAGTCCTAATGAGCCAGTAGATCTGACGGCAGTTTTTAAGTGTAAAAGAGGACCCTCTTTTGTGTTTTCTCCTGAAGTAGAACAAAAATTGTTAAATTATATAATTAAAATGCAAGAAATTGGCTTTGGTTTATCTGCTAACCAGATCAGGCACCAAGCCTTTTTACTTGCTGAAACAGTTGGAACTCCCCACCCATTCAACAAGACAAAACAAATGGCTGGTTGGTGGTGGTGGGTGGGTTTTAAATCACGATATAATTTGACTCTACGTGAGCCTGAAAGTCTTTCAATGCAAAGGGCATCAATGGGAAACCGTGTTATGCTTAATGACTTTTATGATAAAATAGATAAGCTTTACTATAATCTAGATTTGTGGAACAAGCCAGAAAGAATCTGGAACACAGATGAAACAGGATTATGTTTCACAATGAAACCTGGTAAGGTTGTGACAAGTGTCGGTAAAAAATATGTTTATCGACAAGCCTTTGGAGAAAAGGGTACGACAACAACATTTGTTGGCTGCGTAAGTGCAGCAGGTATGTCAGTACCACCACTGATAATTTTCAAAGGCGTTAGAATGATCGATGGCCTGAAAGAGAATTTGCCTCCTGGAGCGATCTACCGATTGTCAGAGAAGGGTTGGATCAACACTGCTATTTTTCATGAATGGTTTGATCATTTTCTTAATAACATTCCAGCAGCAAGACCAGTCATTTTGTTTATGGACTCGCACAGCAGTCATTTAAGTCCAGAGCTTCTTCAAAAGGCAGCAGACAACGATGTTCACTTAGTAACTTATCCTTCTCATACAACACACTTGCTCCAGCCTTTGGACGTAAGTGTCTATAAACCTCTGAAAACAGCATTCAGGGAAGAATTAGTGAGATTTATGAGTGCTAATCCTGGAGATCGGCCAGGAAGAATGGATTTCAACCGACTGATGACACCTGCTTACTTAAAAGCATTTGTTCCTTTAAATATAATTAATGGTTTTAAAAAAACTGGTATCTATCCATTAGACAGGGGCATTATCCCAGACACGGCTCTTGCACCAGCAGAGGTAACAGAACGTGAGGCTGTAGGAAGTAATGACACGTGGGATCAAATAAATCAGGCTGCTGTGGAGGAAATTGATGCCATTTTAAAACCACCAAAATCGAGAAGAGTAGCTAAGAAGCCACCAAAATTTTGCCCTAAAGCTAAGGTGTTCTCGCCGAAAGAAAAAGACTTATCCATTCCCAGTACGTCTAAAGATGATAATGGCTTTCTCATTCCGGATCCAACCAGGAAATCATCGAAAGAACAGAACGATGATAGATGTTCCACATGTGGTGGAAAGTATTCAGCTGATGTGCAAAAAAAGAATGGTGCAAAATGGATTCAATGTAATTTTTGTCGTAAGTGGTATCATTGTGCTTGCGAAAAAGTTAAACACGATCAAGTGGTATTTATGTGCTCAACATGTGAAGTAAATAGTGATTCCGATTAGACTTTTAGCATAATAGGCCTGTATTAAATCTTTATATTTGTTTCTTTTTTATTTTTAATCTTCTATTTCATTTTGTGTTATTTCGTAGCCAATATAATTAAAATTTTAGAATCATATTTTGTATTAGTCTTATAATTATTTTTTTATAATATGTTTAAGTATATCTAAGTACTTTTAAGCACATAAGCCTAATAAATCATTATTACAAGACTTAAAATAAATTTAGAGATTAGATGTATAGATTAAGTTCATAAAACTATTTTTTTTTTAATTTGTACCAATAATTGACGTATTTGTAATATAAAAATGAAATAAACTAAATAAAAAGTTAAAAAAACAAATCTTTGAAGCTGAAAACCCTAATTCAAAATAAACGACAATGCTACTTGGTAAACTCGTGATATCACGAGATTACCCATCCTATCACGAGATTACCTAAATCCAGGTTAAGCCGTGATATCACGAGTATGCCGGAGTACTATCACGAAATTACCTGAGTTACCTTGAGATTGTGAATCCTGTACTTGGATCAAAAGTATGTACGTAAAGTATATAAATAATCAATTTTACCAAAAAATATGTGCTCCATTGGATCTTAAGGGTAAAATATATGTGATCAGCAAAAAAAAAATTTAAAAAGATCATTTTTACACCTACTGAAAAGAGTTTTCTTATTTTATCACGAGATTACCAAGCTTTACCCTATTAGATTTTCAAGTAAGAGACAATTACAGTACTTGGCTATTCTCTTTTCAAATAATTTAAATAAAACCTATAAGAGTTTTATCTGTAATTTTATTTAAAACAGTGAAGAAACAATATACAATGAATAAGTTTTTCAGTGATCATAATTATAAAGTTTTTAAAATGAGTTCAAATAATAGACTCAAATAAATTAATATTTCCCCAGTTATGGGACGACAAATTTCTATTCATAAATTTTAATAAAAATTCATTTAAATATTTTCATTAGAAATTCTATTCGAATGTTTCAAAATTCCAAAAAACAGTTTTGATTATAATATTTTATACTAGATCTATGCCAAAACACCGGATGTAAAGAAATGGTTGAGTATGGGGTACGGCGAGGTTGGTTATTACCTTACACAGGCATTGACGGAGCATGGTTGCTTTCGGGCGTATCTCCACCGGTGCAGACGATCAGATGAAGCAAGCTGTCTGGATTGTAAGGCGGAGGAGGACAACGCAGTACATGCTATTTTCGATTGTAGAAGATGGATACCAGAGTGGGAGGTTCTAAGGACCAAGCTTGGGTCGCCAATTTCTCCAGAAAATCTCTGTGATATTATGATTGCAGAAGAAGAAAGCTGGAAGGCCATTGGGGAGTTCATCCAGAAAGTGATGAATAACAGAGAGGCCCAGCTGCGTTAGTCCCAAAAGAAATCACTCAAAAATGTGGAAAATGGGTGATAAGAAGAGAACTTAACCCGCTAATAAAGAACCTCCGGCTTGTGAGGTTATGCCTAACGGTGATCCCGCGGCAAGTCGGGATGGGATAGAAAGGAACTGAGAGGTTTTAGCGGATAGTTGCCTTCGGCAGAGCTCCGCATACCCCAGGTAAAGACCTACCTGGGTACCTATCTGTGTGTAATATAATCTAATATTTACTGTATGAAAGTTGCAGTAATAAATTTGCTCATTTGTTAGAACTTAGTACTATTTGTTCATTAGAACTTGGAAATCGAAAACAAAGCATTCAGCTTTGAAGACCAATATAGCTTTTCTTTAAGTATTATAGAAGAATTGGTAATTTTTATTTTGTGTATTTATAACGTATAAAAGAAATCCTTATACGTTTATTCATAGCCCACTTAGGTACAATAGAAAAGTGATTATTATTTAAGAGTAACTACAGAACTTAACTTTTTATGACATAAAAATTTGAGTATTAAAAGATGTTACTAACAATATTTTAGGAAAAAATAATTTTTTGCAATATTTTTATAAAAGTTTTGAAAACGCAGATAAAAAATAAGAGACACGATGGCGAAACTCCCATGTATTAACATGATCAGAAGGATGGAGAAAGTACGTTTTATGTGCCAGTGAAAAATAGTTTTCCTTTTTGGTTTATTGAAAGTTAAAATTGGAGTAAGAAAACGATTGGATCAAGTTTTGAAAATATTTTGTACAACTTTAATTTGTAAATGGAATTCGGTTGAACACTCTTCCACTGCGCCGCGGAGACGGCCTTGAGCATCTTCACTATGTGGAAAATTCATAGGTAGTGAAGAACGGTTAACAGTTGGCTGGTAGAACGTAATTATTAAAAGTTAAGTTACACTCGATGGTAGCGACTTGAGAAGGCAATCTCAGAGCAAACAGCCAGCCAAGGAGAAACAACACCAAATTTTACTTTTAAATGCAAGAAAATCCAAAAAGTCAATAGTAAAAGCATTTATCAATGTTGCTTAGAAAACTTATTCTCAAAAACGAAGTTAAAACAATATTAATCGGTAAAATGGTTGGTGTATATTTGATGAAAAATCTTTACAGGTAACTTCCAATTAAACAAAACGCTTGCGGACTGAAGTCTGTATAGTTACATTTTGGGATTCACATTTACATTTATAAGGGGTTTAAAGCAGTAAAATTTTCAGATCATTACCGAAAATTGAAAATCGGACTTTCGATTAGTAGGTAATCTATTAGCTTACGCGATTACTATGCCATGAAGGAGGTTTATTGATGACTTAATTATATAATAAAGATTATATTATTAAAATATTGTTCGGTCAACCAAAAGGAGAAGTTGTAACCAACAGGTTTTTAAATGCGCTAAATTTGCTGAGAAGTTTTAGTGGGAGTTACAAGAAAAGTGAAGTGACTACCTACGCCAGTTGATTAACACTATTTTCTTCAAAACAGACGGTATTCTTTACCCTGAATACATAATATTTTCTAAGTTAAAAAATCAAGTTAAGCAAAAAAAAAAGAAAATCAGTCGAGTATCTTTTATTTTATTTGAAAGCAGTTATTTCAGAACCAAAAGTTCAAAAATATAAATAATAAATTTATATTACCTTGACAGAATATACTAAAAATTATATTTGGAAGGTATTTTAAAGTACAATTCCAGTGAAAATTTAAATCCGGAGCATTAAGTTTTAATCAAATTTGGACGGAGTAGAAATCCAATCCGATTCCATTAGCTAACATTAATACATAAATATGTATAAAATGTATTGAGAATAATTTATTTACATCCGTTTGGCTATAAACATAACATAGAAAACCTATATTAAAAGTATTCTGAAATAGTTTGCGCGGTTTTAGAACTCTTGACAGTCTAATATTGTAAGAACGGCAAAGAACCTGCTAGAATTAGCTTGCAGTACGCATACTTGACAGTAACGCTGTTAGGGTACATTACTAAATTTATAGAATTGCACAAATAATATTTTATAACTCTAATTTATTAATAAAAATATAAGTTAAGTAAGATAATGCACATAGTTGAATAACTTCAATTACATATTAAAAATTAAAAAGTTTATTAAGTAATACTTTAATTTTAAATAAAAAAACTCTTAAATGAAACGATTAATGTAGGTGCATTATAATATACGATATTTTTATACAAGTAATAAAACTATAAAAAAAATTTAATAAAAAAAATATTATTTCAACTTACATTTTACCAAGTCCAGTAATATTCAAATGTGAAACACGGCAGAAGAAAATTTAATTCCTCCTGTAACCAATGCAATATAATCCCACCACAAGAGGTCAATGCAACACTGACTACGGAATAACGCGTTGAAAAGCCGGTTTCAAATATTATACGAATAAAAACAGAGTCAATGGGGGAGCATAGGAGTGGTGACGTCACGCTCATTTCAAGGTCGACTTGCAATAACAGCTGACACTGACACACACATTTTAATTCGAGCATCTAACGTCAGTTTCATGAATTTTCCAGTTACCTTAATACCTACATTAAATTTAATCACTTCTGTAATAATGTATTTTATTAATAATTTATGTAATTAACTTAAGTAAGTGAAATCGGCATTGTGGCAATTTAAACATGAATAATTAATTGATTCATTCTTTTGTTTAATGAAACACTCATGAACTTGATCGTCAGTAGATTTTAGTATAATTTTATAGTGTTTGTTGTTTACCTTAATGACTCCTTACGAAAAGAAGGGACGATCCACTGAAGGGCTACATTCATCGCATTAAACAAAAGAATGTTCTCCGAAATGTGGACTTTAAAGTCAGATGACATCGCTGTACTCCTCTTTTTCGTCGCTCTCTGTAAACAATTTTATTTTCGATAACCACTGGCTAAGACCTCTCATTCGATACCCATATTGCACATGGCGGCTAATGTTCAACGTTGTAATTTTGTTGTTTGTAGAATTACCAAAAGACATCTTTAACAGGGTAGGTAGTCCACTGTTAGTAAACCGGAGTACCACGACGAAAAAAGCGATACTATTTGGAAGCGGTGCAAGCGAGACAAAACCATTAAGCAGCGTTCCCACGGGTCGTGAAACGCTATCATGAGAGATACTTTCGTTGAACACTACCCATGAGAACGAACGGACGTAAGTTAGGGACGTCACAGGCAGGTGTGGGAGTTCAAGACTCAAATCAAATGTGTTTGATTCTCTTCTGGTGTTACATGTGCACTGTACATTAACTACAAGATTAAAACTAGTGTTATTAAAAGTCGTGTCATCAAATTGTAAGATAGTGAAACTTCAATTTCTTGAACTTTAGGCTGCGTAACAAGTTTCGTTTCAGAAGATAGTCAAACTGAGCTTCAGACATTGGTAGTAAGTTTTTCTTAAATCTTCAGGGTAACGATCTCTTAGTTCCATATCAATCAAATTTTGTGCCCCAGATTTTCTTTGAATCCAGTTCCTAATTCACCATCTTATTTTCTTCCCGATTCTTTTTCTGTGCTAAAATAGCAGCAAAAACCGAACTCATCACATTACAACTCTCGATGATGAGCTCGTTCATGGCCGGCTTCTCGCGATCAACTGCTTTCGTTGGCACTTCAAACCGTGTGAACTGTCCACAACTCACGAAGGTGAGCTTCCTCCAGTCGTGCCATCGATAGCAGACATTCGTGTTTACGCCCCTTGTGAATACTGTTTTAATCTTCCTTTCGGGCTTTGAGTTTGATGTAGTTGAGTAAGAATTGCTAAGTAAAAGAAGCAACTTTAAAGTTTTGTTGATTTTATTTTCATATTAATGCTTTTCCAGTTAGATGATCTTGCAGAATATTATTTTCTTTCAATTTTCATTCTTCTTATCGCGAAATTTGGTTTCATATATTCTTAATTTTTTAAATGTCTTCTTCTCAAGTCCACATTACCTTTTTCTATTGTGCGAGTAGTGGATAACTAATTAATTACGCGTGCGAGTTCACCTTACTTCAAGATAAATCCGCTGTTGAATTAAAGAAATACTATCAAAATAAAATAAATTAATTTAATTGTGCTACAACACAAATAATTATAAAAAGCTTTAATAATTCTGGTATCGGTTTTTTCCATTAATAAACCTCTGGTAATAAAGCAACTGGTAATTATTTTAAAATGTTTTATTTTTTGTTAACAATGCTTTAACGGTTAACGTATAATGTGAGTATTGCTTCTTCTGTATCACTACCAAAGCAATTCAATTTTACAATATTTTATTGACCACTTTCTTCATTGGGATCAATTAGCTGTGTCAATATTACAAGATAAGTAGTGACAGTTCCAGCTATCTGAAACATAAACAAATCATTTGTAATTCCATTATTGATTGTATGGAATGCAAAGTTTTTATCCTTTCAAATAGCTATTATTCACGAAGGCTCAATATGATTCACTATGTTACAAGCTACCTGTATAATTAATTAATACTTTCCTCAAAGGTATTTCTGTGGTTTGTTATTGTAACTTTATGACTTCTTTCAATGACAAATAAAATGGTTGTGTAAAATAAAAACGTATAAGTTTCTACTTAAGACACTAATAATATGTGTAAAATCTGCATCACAATGTAATGCTAAAACTGGAGAAAAATTGTGAATAAAATTCGTCTCACACTAGCTTTCAAGTCAACTCTCCACTATAACTGTTTTTTTATTGTGGTGATTTCTCAAATGCCAAACAACTCTTCTTTACTATCATTTTCCAGTCCTTGATTTTCATTAGTTAAGGAAGGGGTAAATGAAAAACAAAGATAAACTTGTCTCTCTTGGCTTTGAAAATTATATTACAGTGTAAACGTATTGAGTCACAAATCAATGAAAATATCAATTAGCCAATGGCATTTTAAAAAAAAAAATTAATTTTTCCCCAGTAGCATCCTGCTTTTAAAATGTAGACATTTCTGTAGCAGAAAAATGCCCATAACGGGCAGGTGGAGTGTTAAATTAATTGTACTCGATCTGTTGGTTCCAGGGCTACAAAAAATAGTTCTGTTTCTTATCATATAGTCAGCCAATTACATGACTGAACTATTTAAAAACAGAAGAGGTAGAGGTGTAAAAAGGCACTAGTCAGGGTTACCTTCTCTGAGAGTAATGAATTTCACTATACAGCCAGACCCTGTGATGAATGAAGTGAAGGCATCATTTGCAGGGTGGGAAGTGGGTGCTTTTCGAGAAGCCTGGCATGCTGATTAGCATATTCTTTCAACTCGGTGAGGAAGGCAAGGTAAACTACCTCACTCCTCGTTTTTACTTAGTAAAACCTCTAGAAGTTCAAACCAGCTTTTCGGCTGTTGACCTAAACAACAGCAGAAAAATAGATAGCTGTATGAATTATTACATTGTGGTCAAACTGGCTTTGCCATACAAGTACAGATATTTTAAAACTTGTAAAAAAGGCACATTCTATTAATGGAGGTTTACATAAAATTTAAATATCTATGTTTATAATAAAGTAAATTATCTTTAAACTTACTGATGTAAGCAGAGTATAATCTATTATATAAAAACCAAAAGTTGTGAAATTAAGTTTTTCATGTAATAGTTGAAGGGAAAAATGTTCCAACTAAAACAAAAAAAGATTATTCCAAACATAAATGAGACCCAGTTTAAAATAATAGTTCAAAATACTTCTCTTTTGTACAGGTTAATAATAATGTTTTGATAGGTAAAAAAATCTCTTTCATGAGACTCATGGCTGGTGACAATTTTAAAAAAGGCTTACTTTTGACTTATGGCAAAAACCATTAGCAATTTCTGTATCTACGCTTTAAGAGGAATTGAATGACACTATTTTTGTATCAAATTCCGAATTTGATTTCTTGACTTCCGGTCAAAACCGGAACTTCAAATCCAATCCAGGCCCACTAACTTTTTGAGTAGATTACAAATCAGAAAACGATTTGTTGCAATATCTTGTAGTTTCTGACTTTGAGTTTTTGACTTCTGGTTTTAAGCCATTTCCAGTCGAAACCGGAACTTCAAAACCAATTTAGGCCCTCTAAGTTTTTGTGTAGATTGCACATCTGAAAACTACTTGTTGCTGCTATCTTTTGTAGTTTTTGACATCTGAGTGTGACGGACAGGTGGACAAAACAAAATGATATGAGATGAATATTTAAAAAATTAAATTATTAAAGTTAAAATTATTAACTCGTAGATAAAAATTTTAAAAATTGAAACCAACAAAAGGTTTAATTAGTTGCACACTCAACTATTATGCCAATAGTGTGTGGTTCAATTCTTGACTCAAGATATAAGCCCTTGGTCTGGATATGAACCCAGAGTTATTTGCTACAACATTTTGTAATAAGGCTAAGAAATTTGTAAACGAAAATTTATTATATTATGGATTATCCATAATATTGTTAATTTGGTACTTATTTTGAAACATTTTTGCAAATAAATTTTCTTCTAAGGTTCACCTAATTAATGTCACGAATAGTTTACAATTTTTCTTATTTATTAACACCATTCATGTTATACAACTGTGTTTTGAAATTTTGGACATTAGTTTGGAACTAAATATATAATGGTTTTTGGTTAAGTTTTTCTGTACAAAGGAATTATGAGCTATATAAACAAAAATGTTAAATCTAAACTTATGCGGGGAGAAAATATATCAATAAATTACAATTTTTAAAGTGTAATAACTTGCATTACTCAAAATAAATAATTTATATTTCAAGAAATCTTAATTACTTTCTTCCTAAATAATCTAATAATTATTTCTACTGAGGATAATGTATGTTTTATACAAAATCATTTGAGTAAATGGAAACATAGGTAGTTGTAACAGCATAGAACAAAATAATATTTATATTACTTACCTCATTGGCAATGTGAATAGATTTGCCAGATTTTATAACTTTATGAACTGCTTTAGCAGTATAATTTGCCTGGAAATTCATAAGTAAGATTTGAAGTATAAAAATTCGGTAGGTATTAATCATTCTTATCTAAAAATTAGTGATTTTAATCAGAATACAAGATCATAATAGTTATTGTCATGGTAATCTTATTTGAGCTGTGGCTAGTGGGGTAAACGGATTGCATTGGCTCCTCCTTTCCCATATCCCTTGCAAACCATTTACAATCACTTTCTATAATACTATACTAATACCTTTACTTTGTACAGTACCTGTACCTAACTTGTTCTTAAAACATTATATTTTAAACCAAATGTGAAATTTGTGGCATTATGGTCAAGTAATATAAATTATCTAATGTTATTATTCTATAACCACATCTATCCAATAACTACCCTTGTTTACAACTAATTTTATTTTGCGTGAGGCCCACATGCATATTTACTAACACTTAAACAACTATTCCTCTTCACGACAAACACCTCCCATTCCTTTGGAATTTCATTTTTGTTACAACCATGGAATATTAATACTTTAAAATTTATTGACTTACCAGAACTTTGTGAACAGTTTGTGATAAACGTAATGATAAATATGCCCATCATTAAAAAAATCTCTTCCAGGGATAATGATATTAAAGGCTAAGCCAATTGCTGTGAGTGATGGGCTACGCATGCACGTACTTCACTTCGACCCTGCATACCCCTCCAACTTACAGTTAGATGTACAGTCAGAGGTTATTAAAAATTGACAACACCCATTGTATTTTGTAGGCATGCTGTTCCATTGTTGATTACATACGCTGCACTATTGCAGTACATACAAGACTATACTACTAATGCTGACACACGTTTTGCCCAGTGCTCTCCTTACGAAAATCAGCCTAAACCAAGGATTTATTGTGTGAATGTATTCACAGCGATCAGCTAGTAACCTTAAAATTTTATCTGTATTAGTAAGAAAAACTTCTTTAAAATTTATCATATCATTACATAATTACTGAATTATTCACAAAGTTCTCACTGGCTATGATTAATTTTTCAAATTCATACGATTAGATGGGAGCAATTTCATACAGTTTTGAATCTGCCCCCAACATTCCACAGGAATAACTTTGCTACTACCTTTCTCACCTTAAGTGTACAGTGTGTTTATTGGCCTAACTTTTGATGTAGTGTTTCTTTAAACAAATGAGTTATCTGCCTCTAACTTGTTTTTCAAAACCCCCAAAAATAGTGTCACCATAAAAGTGGTTCAGTACAATAAGACCTAAAACTAAATGCTGTAAAAATTTCAGAAGGTTCTGTTGAATAATTCTGAGGAAAAGGAACATGAATTAGGAAGAAATAACATGGGCAGCATAGGCTATATAACTTACCTTAACCCTTTCAATGCTGAAACAATATTTAAAAGTTTAATCTAAAGTGCCATTTAATTTGAATGAGGGTGTACAAAAAGCGCCAGCCCTTATTTCGAAAACTTGCAGGCGTAAGCCTGCCATTGCCAAACAAAATTTCAACGTTACAGAAAAATAAAATTTCCTGTTAAAAATTAATTTTTATTGTGTTAATAAAAAAAGAAAATTGTTCTAACACTAAAAATATTCAAAATAGTTTTTTTTAGTTTATTGAAAGCCGCATCGACAGCTTGGTCATTAGCAACTACTGCGGGTTTTGGCACCTTAATGGTGGTTTTACCATGTTCAAATTTCCAGACCCTAGACGGGAATCTAACTTCAGACCTTTCCATTTGTAGGCTAGCCCGCTAGTCACTACGCCACAAAGGTGGTTTCAAAATACATTATTCCATTATTTTTTGTTTAATAGTTTTTTTGGAAATGTTCAGTTATACGAATGTTGGCACATGACGTTGGTTAAGGAATACAAAATCAAAACCAAGATGGTTAAAAGAAACAGAAAGATAACTAATGACACTAAAAATAGGTCTATGCTGTATAAAGTAGAAATAATTTCAGAAAAACAACATACTGAAGTGGAGCAATGAAAGAAAAAAAATTTCTAAAAGAAAATTTAACCTTCAAAACAAGAACCTGAGTAAGAAAATTAAAGGAAATATGATTATCATGGTCAAAAGTTGCCCGAAACAAAAATAAAAAAAAATCATCAAATAACTGTTCTTTTGTTTTTGTTTAGTTAACTTTGAACTAATTTATAATAAAAATATACATACTTGTTACAAATTGTAACACAAATGAATCATACCAGATCTATTAGCTTACCTCATTACTAGTTGCTGCATAAGTTGTAACAAAACCGACAAGATTAGACATACGTAATACACTCCAACAAAAAGAATTTACAAACATAAAACAATCATTCTTACTTTTAACATCTTTTAAGACAACTTGTAATATAATATATAAATGTGAGATTAAGGCAAGTGTATCAAATAATATATATACAAAATTATAAATTCCTAAAGTATATGAAAAAGTTTTACTAATTTTAAATGTATCATTGTATAAATTTATAATAATTTTAAGTAATTCTTGTTGTGTGTATCTATTTGAATTGATAGTTATCAACTTTGTATTACCACTATCATTTTCAAAACTCATTAATGATTCAATTAAACTATTTATCGCAAAAAATCGAATGCGAATTAATCTGATGTAATCCTTTGTTAATAAACAAGTAAGTCGATTGTACACCACGACAGAAACTAAATAAAACCAATTAATAAATTTCATTTTATAATTAGTAATCAATTGAAAATTTATCATATAATCGATTAAATAGAAGAATAAAATTTTTATTAATGTTGAAATTAAACCAAATTTAATTTTACGTTTAAATTTTGAATCAAATTCATCGTTACATCCTAAATCGACCAACAACTCATCAATTTTTCGTAATTTAGCGATATTAGATTTTAGTTTATCTGATTTAAATTGATTTATACATAATGTTATATAAATAACAGATTCAAAAATTATATTTAATGACCAAACTAAGTTTATCGTATTGCTATCTTTATTTAAAAAATCATCATCCGTTAAAATTATAAAACAAAATACAGAAGAAAATGATAAAAAAATTAAAAAAGAATACACCAACCATAAAAAATCAATTCTGAATTCAAATTTTGTAAATTTATATGGAAATAAACCAAATAATTTAAAATGAATATAAAAATAATTAAACATATAATTTAGTGTGAAGTAATTATCATCAAATTCTATGCCAAATAACATGATTACTGAAGAGTTCTACTACCAAGACGAATGAAATTTATCAATTGTTTCTTATAAATAAATACTTTTACATCTATGTTAAGAAACAAGGTAATGTATTAATGTTATTTAAAATTCATTACTGAAGATTACAATAGAATTATTTATTGTATTACTCATTTATTTAAAAGGTATAGTACTGAATAATTTATTCTCAAACATTTTTCTAGAATATATTATATTAAAAATTATAATTTAAACTACTTATTGAATAGTAAGAATCATTCTTGTTACTGAAGGTTTTTTAAATTAAATTGTACTTCAAATTAAATAAATGTAAAATCTTGGCAGCAAATCAATATCACAGTTAAGCAATACAATTTAGTTACCGATACTGTCTATCAGTACTTTCGCTACTCAACTTATTTTTTACTTTCTCTTGCCCTGTATAATTATATAGGGAATAAAAGTATTGTTTTCATGTGAATTTTTCACCAAAAATACACGTTTTTAGGCCTCCAGAACCCAAAAACATATTTTTAAGGGCCTGTCACACAGAATGTGATCTATGTCCTACATTCCAGGCAAATGATTGTAGCATGCAAAATATTTTTTGTATGCTGTGGTTAGTACTGAAACGTGGCACACAGAGTGCGTTCTGATCGTGCAAACAAAAACTGAACGCATTGCCCTCCAAACGTGTTCGTCAAAAAGTTGTGATATGTCACTTGAAACAGAAAAGTTCATTGAGGCAGTTTTTTGCTGTAGTTATTTATATGGCATAGGACATGAAAATATCTGTAAAAGGGGTCTTCATGTGATGAAAGTTCTGTACATAGTTATTCTCCAAAATAATAGTTTTTTGTTTATATTGTGTACCCACACTGTAGTTTTTTGTTTTTAAGAGAAAACAACAATTGAGTAACAGCTCCTTCCTCTTCTAATGAACTCATTGTGACTAACCAAATGAACTGAACGCATTCTGTGGGACAGGGAAGATTGTATCCTGTGTGAACCACCCTTTAGCGATTGGTCTGTGTGTTTGTGAAACAAATATCACACAAAGTTCAAACTTGGAACTTAACTTAGGTACCACTATGAGACCCAACACAAACATTTTTATCAAAACTTATCTACCAGAAATAGTGACAAGTTTATTTATGTGATTTGCTCAAAAACATCTCAACTATTTTGTCTAAAATAGTCTCATTTTCTAAATTTGTTATGCTCTACAAGATAAAGTAAGCATCATATCTACTGAATTTCTTTGAGGGCCCTGTGTTCTCGTGGTAATTTTTTTTAAGATTATGGCCTTAGTGTGCATTTAATGACTAAAGTGTACATAATCAAAGTCATGGATTTTTTAAACAAGTTAGGGTTAATTTGTCAATTTAATTGGCTACTTATACCAAACTACAATGCAGATGGAAGTCGGGTCTAATAGACATCCTGCAGCATTGCCAGTGCTCTATCAAAGGCCGGTACCTGTAGTTGCTTCTTCTTTTTAAAGTCCCTCTCATATCGGAGGTCAAAAATCAACATCATCATGCAGATCTTATTCACTGCTACACGTAACAGTTCCGTATTACTGCAACCAAACCAGTCCCACAAGTTCTTCAACCAGGATGCCTGACGTCTGCTTGCCCTTTGTCTTCCCCTGCATGATTATTTTTAAGATGTAATATTTAGGACCTCTAATCACATGTCAAAAATATTGAACTTTTGTCTTTTTCACTGTCTCAACCAACTCACATTCTTTGCCCATTTTATCAAGCACATCTCTATTTGTTATTTTGTCTGTCCACAGAATGCGCCACATCTCAAAGGCAAAAAAAAAAGAAAAAAAACCCTAAATGGATCTTTTTACGTGTCCACTCCTTCATCCCGCACAACATAACAGAGATGACACAACAATGCAGCATTCTCATTCTGAGTTTAACGCCAAGATCCTAACTACACAGTAATTTCTTTAGCGACAGAAATGACGACCGCAATTTCTATCTTTGATCTTATTTCATTTGTTTGCTCTTCCATCTGTTCTATCCATATATTTACAGGTAGTAACTCTTTGTATCATTTTATTTGGAACCGATTCAACTGGGTTTAAGCAGATTTCGTGATTAACATCTATGCTGTTTTTCTAAACATTTTTGTTGCTGCTGAAATTACTACAATTCCATTTATTTTAGCTCAGTCTTAAAAAACTACAGACTAGATAATAATCAATTACTTCTTGTTTTTGAGAAAATCGTAAAATAGTGAAAAATTACATGAATAAAATACTACTTACAGTTGTCTGATTTCGATGAAAATGTTTGCGTCGGGTCCTCTAGTGCAGTGGTTCTTAACCTGGGGAGGGTAGAAGAATGTCAAGGTAGGCGAGTGTATTTAAAAAAAAATAAATAAAAACATAAAACTATAATTTATTCAGTTTTGAAGTTGCGTGTATATTTTCACATGATCACATTTGGAAACAAGCAATTGTGACCTAAAATGTAATTTTTAAGCAAATGCGAACTCTTCGAACATGAATTTTGAAAACTTTTGCTTCAGTTATTTTCATGTTTACCCGCAAGTTGCTTTGTTGGTAAAGTTTTCATCAACATGTCTGTGAATCTGGATTTTCTATGTTAGCATACATAAAGTCAAAATATTGAGCAAGGCTGGATGTCGAAAGTGATTAAGTCGTGATTAATTAGAGGCGTGATTTGTCACAGTTACAACCAAATATTCAAAAACTTGTCAAATACTAACAGTTCATATTGACAAATATGACATGTATAAATACCTTGGTTAGATTACCTAAAATAAATTTGTATTTAATTCTATAATTTTTTTTCACCGGATGATGACATTAAGTGGCAAGTTGAAACCTTTACTGTTTGGTGGCCCTGAAAAGGGCCAGGGTAAACCTTAATGAGTTCATCCTGAGAAGGATCGTTGTGCCGGTCTTGAAGGAGACTGGTGTAGGCAGCGTGTGGCTGCGGCAAGTCCCAGAGCATCTTCCTTCTTTATCTTGTGGATGTAGTCGGTCGATCTTCGTCAGAGATGTAGAGCGTAATCACCAACGGCTCAGTGCAGTGTGCCTATATAGTTACTAAGAGCGCTGTGGTAGGGGGCGGTTACTGGCTCAACCTTGGCGACAAAGCCCTCTGTCGGTATGCAGCCAAAGGGTCTGTCAGTACACCACCAAAGGGTCAGAAATTATCTGAAGTTTAATGTAATAACCAGCAACACCCGCCCTAACCAGCTTCTGTTTCATATTCCGATTGTAGGCTACTACTTGTTTTGACCTCATATAGTGTTGTTGGAGGGGGGCATGACCTCACATCAGTGTTCAAGGGGGCGCAGTGCCTGAAAGGTTACGAACCACTACACAAGTGGTACCTAACTTAAGTCCAAGTTTAAACTTCATACGATATTTCATTCTTGAGATATTTTGTTCACACAGACACCGACCAATCGCTAAAACATGTTATTTTGGGTACAGGAGTCTGAAAACGAATTATCCGGTGAAAATTTGACATGAAAACAATATTTTCTTTTCTATAAATTCATAAAGGGTAAGAGAAAGTAAAAAAACAAATGTCAATCATAGACAAAAATAGAGTTTTAAAACAGTTCACATAGGATTTAAAAACAAAAAAATATAAAAATAATCCAAAAATCATCTTTATTATACCACATCGACAAAGCAATTCATCATATCATCTTCATCATGGACAGAATTAGAATCACCATTCATATTATTTTCTTTACTAACTGTAACTAAATCATCAGAATTTTCTAAATTCAATTTTTTTGGTGAATCATTTAATATGACTTCGCTTACAGTTTTCATTTTCTTTAGAGGAGGTTCATTACATAAATCATTGGAAGAATCAGTCACTGTTATTAAACCTTGTGATTCTTGGTATTGAATTACTTCTTCAACTGGTTCACATTTTAATTTATTTTCTTCATCATTATCTTTAGAACAAATACCGTTAATTTTTTCAAATACGGATGTAACAACTTTACTATGTTTTTCTAATTCCTCATTAGATATATTATCATTAGAATCTTTATCTTCACTTTTATTATCATCATTCATTTCATCGTTTTCTTCAACACTATTATCGTTGTCACTAAGAATGACTTCTTTGTCTACTTTATCATTTCCTAATGAAATAACATCACCTATAGTAGAATTTTCATTGATGGCCGTTGAATCCTCAACATTTATTACTGTTTTCTGAATACTTCTAACAGAATTTTCATTCGATAAATTTGATGTATCCATGCTGTTATCATCATGGTCATAACTACTTTCTCTGATGTTCTCATTTTTACTATGATCGTCATGAATGACTTTGATGACTATTACATTTTTAAGATTAGGAAACTCAGATAATGGGATATCATTAATTGATTTTTTAGTGTTAGTACTGCTTCGTAAAACTATTTCATTATTTTCGATTTCCTCAATCTTTTTCTGTTGATGTCGTTCTTGTTCAGTTGGTATATATTGCAAAGCACTACTTAAAGGTGGTGCTGATGGGTGCAAAATTTTTTCAAGATTACTTAAACCATTCAAACAAATTACTGAAACCTGAAAAAAATCAATAAAAATATTACTTCAAAAACAATTATTTATCGGAGCCAATTTTTAAAATTAATATTATTTTCCTACGTCTATTCCATCAGATGTCAGAAACTACAAGAGATAACAACGAACGGTTTTCAGATTTGTAATTACACAAAAAGTTAATGGGCCTGAATTGGGTTTGAAGTTAAATGGAAGTCAAGAAATCAAAGTCGAATTTGGAAACAAAAATAGTGTGATTCGATTCCTCTTAAATAGTACATACAGAAACCACTAATTGGTTTTTGCCATAGGTCAAAGATAAGCCTTTTTAAAAATCCGGTGTGAAACACTCACACAACTTTCTCTTGCCAATCCAAAAAATTAACAATATAACCTAATATTAGTATAAAACATTAGAAATAAACATAAAACTAACCTCAATAAACATAACCTAATTTTAATCATGAGTGAAAGACGCAAAATGAAAATCAACCTCGGTTTGGCTTATAAATAAGGAAAATCACTCCTTCACGCTAAACTAGGTTCTGTAGAGAAAAATGCTCTAAATAAAAGTTGTAGATCTTTTAATTTCATTTGATTATACACACTTTTGTCGTAAAATGCATACCAAAGCCGAAATCTTTAAAGATGTTTAGGATGTTAATTGCTGAGATATTCTGTTCACACACACAGACTAATTGCTAAAAAAATGTTTTTTGGGTTCAGGGGGTCTGAAAACATGTAGATCTGGTGAAAACTTGATTTCGAAAAATCAACATGAAAACAATACTTTCCTTCCAATACATTCATATAAGCAATAGAAAGTAAAAGTTGTCACCAGCCATGAGACACGTCGTCTCATGAAAAGAGTTTTTTGTGATTTATTTATTCTGAAAATACAACATGAAGTTCAAAGTCCTGATTGAAGTGGAAAAAATTAATAAATTTATCCTGTATACTAATGTATACATGCTACTAAACTAAGCAAATTAATTATCATGGTCTAGTTCTCTCATAGCTGGTATGCTATTTTAGTATTGAGCAATTCTTTTTGGGCAATAAGGAGAGTTTTTAAAATTTAGAAGAAAGCTTTTAGATGTTTAATGGGAGCTAACCACCACACCTCACAGAAATATTTAAAGAGATAGAATTACTCACATTTTGAATGATACTAATAGTGATAAAATTTTTAAAAAACCAGATTGCAGAAAGAAAGATTGCAAATTGATTCTAATGAAAGGAATTTCTTAAATTTGTGTAATATTTAATTGTCACACTATAACACATGAGTTTGTTATCAATGCGCCAAGTGTACACTGTTGCAAACAATTAACTACTTCACTTGGTTTAATAATAGTTTTGTTACATGGTTATTGATTATTGAACACAGCTGAATAATTACTGACAACCAAGATTGAATTTAAGCAGCCAACCTAAAGCTTTGAACTTAAAAGAAACAAGAACCAGGTCACACTGGAGCTTGAACCACAAACCTTTTCACCAAGTTTTAAGTGTTCCACCTCTGCACTATGTAGCGATCAGCTGTTGTGTTACTTAACAAATTTATTTAGAACAGCTGATTCCTACATTAAAATTAGTGCATTTTTTTGTTTTTTTTTGTTTAACGTCCGACTGTTCTGCAATTACGGCTAATACAGATGGTGAAGGATGAAATGATTTTTGTAACATTTGAAAATATGCCATGCCTGAATGGGATTTTAACCCATTATTAGTGCAGGCAAATATTTAATTTATATAAATTTTTTTTTCTAAATTTCAATTTAACTAGTAAAAAATATAAACCACAATATTTAATTTTTTTTATTCAATTAACCAAAGTAGTAAAACAAAATTATTTTTCAAAATTTACTTAAAATTTATTTTATTTTATTTTGCCAAAGACTACATTTAATTCCAAAGTTATAATTTGCAACAATGAAAAATAAAGTTTGTCTTGAACCAACCATCGAACAGTACAGTACAGATGCGTTTTTCTTGTTTTATTTCACATAATAGTGAATTAAACAGTTAATAATAAATTTATGTTAGCAGGAATATTTTTAAAATAATAGAAGAATGTTACTACTCTGGTAACTATTATAAGGAATAAAATTAATGTTTAGAAGTTCCAGGTCATGCTGGAATTTTTTTTGTCTGAACATGGCCATGGTCATTAATATGATATAATAATAAACTTAAAATATAATAATTTTTATAGTGTGACATAACATTTTGTATGAAATTCTACTACACGAACACAACTGCACACTCCAGTAAATCAAACTCCAACCGACTTGCAAACTTGTTCTTAATCTACAACCTCCAGGACAGGATAACTGGTGTGTGAAATTTTTATTAATTAAGAAACTTACCACGCCAATTAAAAGTTTAGAAAACCAAAACTAGCTCCAGCAAGCTCTAGCTGGCACTTGCAGTTCTGTAACCAGCACCTAATCCCCACCACGTAGCTTTAATTAGAACTACTAAGCATCTACAAAATGGAGTCCATCTCTTGCCAAACAAGGTAAAACTTTTTAAAATAAAATAAAATTGAGTTGGAGATCTAAATAAGTGGCCTTAGTAACCTAATTTACAAAAAACAAACAACAGAAAGTACAAACCTCTGACAAAGAATCATGTAAGCCTGCTTTAAAAAGTGCAAGAGCATAATTGATGGGTGGTGGAAAGGTAGCATGTGGTTCACTGCATAATGCTAATAACGTAGAGTATAATTCCTTCCTGCATGAATTGTCACTATAAGGAATTGGTGGCCCATCACATGTATTTTGTACTTCAAATAACAATGTTACAACTGATTCCTGTATAGCCTGTCAAAAGAAGAATGAAAATAATAATTAGGTAGACAAATCAAAATTTTTCACTTCACAGCAATTTTCATTATGTATTTCATCACATTCAGTGCTATACTATACATCTAGGTTTTTAAGATAACAACTCTCCTGATATAATATGACTAGCGGGTCCCGTGTGGCTTCGCCCACGCAAACGTAAACGAAGAATCAGCTGTTTAAGTATACTCTCTGTATTTCTTATGAGAGGGTATTTTTGCAAATTCTACCATTTAAAATAAAAATTTTGCAAAATCCTTCCTTAGCGACAGCTTAGAAAACTTAAGTTGATCTGTAAATCAGGACAACTCTTTTATATAATAGATAGCTCCCCGTCGTGGCTTCGCCCATGCAATTTTAAGGCTATGATTCTGTATTTTAATTTGCTAATATCTTAAGTCACAAATATAATTTTTTTTGAATTACGTATAAAGAACGATTCACACGTCACCGTTCCGAAACGGATCCGGTACGGCCACTCGAAGTCAAAAATGATGACAGTATTCACACATGTACGTCAGTTTTCCTTTCGTCAAACTCCATTCAGTCATTTTACATAGAGACAAATACGTCCGTAAAAAACAAAATATCGTCGAGAAAAAATATCGTTTTGACGGTTCAGTGACGGCGACAATACTGACGCGCCGGTTTTGGGACGGTGCTGGTGCTCAGTGTAGACAATGTCATTAATTTTTCAAGAAAGAATATTTTTCTGTGACAGATAATTGTCTTCTCGGAATTACGGAACTGAGACGTGACGTGGACGGATGTGTGTAAATCGACCCTTATGGTAAAAAAATAAAAAAGAGAAGGATAGCATAATGCCTGAATTTACATAAATAACTGTTGTTTTATTTTAATTTAAGTTAGATTTAAGAAAATAACTTTACCGTATGCATTTTACTGAATTGGTTGAGACACATTTTTTTTAAATTAAATTTTAATTGTTCGGTTGCAAAAATCATTTTTACAATGTCAGTCAAATACATTATGTGACCTAAGCAATGAAATCCGTATCTTGAATAATAAGAAATAATACTATAAAGCATTAAAAACATATCACTTATTATACTAATTACAACAATTCTGTAATTAATTCTGGTTAAAATGTAAATCCAGTGTTAGGTTAAACACTATGTACAGTACAACATCCGGAGTGACAAAAGTAAACCATAGATTAAAATCGTTGTTAAAGTCAATTTAACTTCTGGGAAAATGGCTATAGTTTTGTAGTTGATCTGCTATTTACTTACGTACGATAAGAATGTATATACTGGATGCAACGGAATATGCCTATGGAGGTGTAAATGTTTGTCGGAGAAAAACCAGTACAAAAGCGTAGCGCTTCGCGCTGACCCGCATCCTCGCATCAGTGGGGGGAAATTTTTGCGATTTCTTCCCTTTAAAATCAAAATTTTGCAAAATCCTTTCTTAGTGCGCGCTTACACAACATAACAAAGCTAACTTCCAAATTTCAAGTCTCTAGCGTCAGTAGTTTCGGCTGTGCGTTTATCTATAAATGAATCACCCAGGATATGGTTGTCCTTTTATATAATAGATAAACTGACAGTTTTTACCCTTTTTTTTTAGCAAAATCTTTAACTTTAATGTGTACGTTGCAATTTATGTCCAATGAGATCAGAATATGTTGTGTTGTTTAGATAATCAGCCAACTAACAGGGTACAAATTGGGCTAGTCTGAACCTCTAGTCTTTACTAAATAAAAAGAGGAGTAAG
This sequence comes from Catonia carolina, assembly GCA_035578175.1. Classification (NCBI taxonomy): domain Eukaryota; kingdom Metazoa; phylum Arthropoda; class Insecta; order Hemiptera; family Achilidae; genus Catonia; species Catonia carolina. The sequence continues at coordinate 664,189 of JAQMRL010000011.1, forward strand.
GTGGTTTACAATTGCCTTCCTCACTGAGTGGAAAAGTATGCTTATCAGCACGCCAGTCTCTTTGCTCTGAAAATCATCTACCTTAAACCTTGCAAATGACACCTTCACTTCATTCACCAAAGGGTCTGGCTGTATAACCCAATTCATTACTCTCAAAAAAGATAACTCTGACTAGTGTCTTTTACACCTCTATTTCTACTGTTCTTAAATGCTTCGGTCATATAATTGGCTGATCATGTAAGAAACAGAAGTATTATTTGTAGTCCAGGAACTAGTTAATAGAGTGCAAATAATTTAACCCTACACCTGCCTGTTGTGTATGGGGTGTAGTCTTGTACAGACTCATGCTGACCATTCCTGAGAAAGTATGGTTAATCAAAACCCCAACCATCCATGCACACTGTTAACCACTGTCCAGTTTTCAAATCCGTATAAAATTAACATATTAGTAGTAATTTTCTCACACTATTATGCAGGTATCTTATGTTGAAAAGAAAACCAAACATTTCTTTTATAAAACTGTACAAAAATTCAACAATAAAATACAGTTAATAATTTTACAAAAATATTGGCAGGAGATCGTCGTGCCCACTTCACTGCTCTAATTCAACCAATCAAGTGCTTCACAAAATAGGATCGTTAAATAAATCAAAATGGTTATATTTGGGGAAAAAACTCAAATAAGATAGTAACAAGGCATTTCCATTTAATTTCTGGTGCGCAATTCTTTGCTATAACTTAATTGGTTCATTTTTTTTAATGGCAGCTTAAAAGATTTGGCTAGGTACTTAAATTTTTTACAAGCAAACCAGCCTACTTTCTTGAAAGATGTACATATTATGAAGACAGATTTGAGATGTGCTTCAAACAAGAAATGAGGCGGTGCCCTGGCACTACAATGCATTTTCAAATCTATGTTTATATGAAGATTTTTTTAAATTTTTAGCTCTAGAATTAATGTTAAGATATTAGCGTGCAGTTCTGAATGACCGTGGATAAAATATAACTCACAATTTCAGCCCAGAATTTAGAAATAAATGTAAAATTTTTTGAACGTAGTTAACTTTTAGAACTACATTTTCTTTTATAACACGACAAACAAATTATGCATTAGCAAGATGGTGGTTGACAATGATCGAAGGGTACCAACATGTATAAAAAAAACCAGTAAAATCATTGAAACAAAAAGATATTCTGACTTTCAGTGAATTAATTAAATTTTATAACAGAAAAGACACCAATTATATATGATATAGGGAAACACAATTAGAAAAACGTAAAGAGATCTCTCGTAAAGTCCAAGCACCATCTGTCAACGCATCCATATTATGTATGTGCATAGTTCTGAGAGTGTTAACAAAATGATAAGTTGCTTTTGATATTGATGATTGTAACTTTAAACCTATCATCCGAATTAGATGAAGGTTTGATCACTGGTAATAAACTACTTCTACACAAAACAACCTATGAATAATGGTAATCACAACTATAGAATTTTTTTACATTCAAATAACTACACATACAGTTCTAACTGTAACTTAAAGACAAAAATTTTAAAAAGTTCCCCCGTACTGTTTTTAAAATCTCATTTTCCATTTTTAATAACAATCTTTTACTGTTTAAAATATTTTTGTTAAGTCAAAATTCAGACGTTATTATTTTTGACTTAATGTAGCATCTTATCTGAAAAGAAAAACTGTTTCACTGTCGGAGAATTCTGTAAAACTTTTGCAGGATCAAATAACAAAGATTTTGTGAGAACTATATTATAGCTATATACTAAATCACAAATACAACAGATCTAATCAAAAGATATGAGAAGTATAGAAACATACATTGTTAATTTAATAACCAACATAAAAATTATATGCGTTTGTTTAAGAAAAATTAGATTAGGTCTATAATTCTGGTATAAAGTCAAATCTTAGATAGCAGAAGTTCAGATGATCCCAAAATTCTACCAAAAACAGCTTTCGTACGTTTTAATCGACACAAATTAAAATAGCTAATAAAGCAAAAATTATAAATAATTATAAATTATAATAAAATTTATTATCTTACCTTACAAACAGATGACTTCATAAAACCAGTTGAAGAATAAATTATCAACTGAAGGCATTTTAAGGCGTGTAAACATAAACCACTATTTGCTAACTCCTTATCAAGTTTATCATTCCTAGATTCGGATACATAATTAAATCGTGGTTTATTCTTTTTCGTTAAACTACTTCTTGCCTAAAAGAAACACTAATGTTTAATTAAATACCAAACTTACAAAAATACTAAACTAATTATAATGTCATCATTTTTCCAACTACTTAAGCATTGTACAGTAGGGTGTTTGACTACACCACTACTCAGTGGAAATGCTATGGCTTCTGCCAAAAGAAGTGAAGCCATCACAAACAGTTAAGAAGCCATCACAAACAGTTAAGTTAGTCCAAATAATTGGAGAAAGTACTTCTTTATTAGTAGTATGCAGGCCACCAACTTATGGTAAAGGAACATGAGAATAGACTGCCATTTGTAAGGTTCCATGACTATAGTAAACTCATTGACTTTGTAAGAGAAAATAATGTTTCCACCAGACAAAACAATGTAGCTGCTACCAACGCAGCTCTCAAATATCGATTCTCATGATTAAGCTAGCCTCTTTCTTTCAGCAGAACAAAATAAATGACACTTTTCATGGCCACCAATTAACAGAGGTTTCTTAACACATTGTATAAACCTGACCCTGAGAGGCGTCACTGTTCTTTTGTATTTCTGTATATGTAATTTCTTTGCCGGCAACTAGGAACAGGCAGTGTTCTTTTTTTTGTCGTACAGTTCTTCAGAAATGTTACTCTGTCCTATAGTGAAGATTGTTTTACGATAACAGCTCTCACCTATTGTTTTTTTTTAATTTTGAAAGTGTCAGTTCATTCCTAGTACTACTACAGTTTCAAACACTTTTTGTTTTATAAACAAGGTCTTAACTAATTAATCACCTTAAGCCTTTATTTTAACAAAAAAGACAAGCATATGAAATATTTCTTTATTATTGTTGTTTAGGTAAACAGCCGAAAGACTGGTTTAAACTCTGGAGGTTTTACTAAGTAAAACGAGGAAAAGATGGTTTACATTGCCTTCCTCACTGAGTTGTAAAGTATGCTTATAAACACACCAGGCCCTCTGAAAAGCATATATTTTCCACCCTGCAAATAACACCTTCACTTCATTCACCACAGGGTCCTGCAGTATAATGAAATTCATTACTTTCAGAGGAAATAACTCTGACTAGTGTCTTTTAAAAAAAGATATGGGTTGCTCCAATCTACCGGGTGTCCCACCAAGAGGTTGTTATTTTTGAATTAATATGCAAGAAGTATTGCACGCTCTACATACTGGAAACTTTACAGTTATAATAAATAGATACATAAAAAAATACCCTCAAGTTTCATTTGCTTATGATTAAACGAAACAAAATGGTGAAATAAGAAGATAATATCAAAAATGATACTGTTGATACCTCGGCAATTCTTCAAAACCGCTTAAGACTCATCTTTGTTTTGTTGCTATCAGTGTATAGCTATTGATGGACATAGTTCGAATAAAGGTTAATGAAACAAATTGTGTTCATTAATAAGTAACTTAAGTCATATTACCTAAATAACATTGTAACAAATCACCAATTTAAAATGGTAATACAAATAAAATTACTTTACGCCATTTTGTTTTAATTAATCATAAGCAAATGAAACTTGATGGTACTTTTTACATATCTATTTATTATAACTGTAAAGTTTCAAGTCTGTAGAGTGTGTCAAACGTCTGGCATATTAATTCAAAAATAGCAACCTTTTCGTGGGACACCGGTATATTACAAAGAAGAGGCTGGGCTGAATAGCATGAGAAGACAACGTATTTTCTGGTTAAGAAATCTCAGAATGTGGTACTTAAAAACGACAACATGACTATTTTGAGCAGCAGTGGATAAAGTTCATATTGTTAATATGGTGGTCAAAATCCGGAACCTGAAGAAGAAGAAATCTTCTACACTTTTACCTCTTCTGTACTTTAATACTTAAGTCATTAAATTGGTTGACCACGTGATAAGAAACAGAACTATTTTTTGTAGCCCAGGAACTAACAGATTGAGGAAAATAATATAACTCCACCTGTCCTGTTATGAACAGTCTTTATTATTATGATGAAGTTAAATGAGTTACATAATAAATAATAAGCGGTAACGGAGGACGCCTGAAAGATGTCAAGCCAAGGAATTGGCATGGATAGGTCCATCACAGCTTATAACTTCTCTACACCCATAAAGCATTCAATGTGTTAATGCCACTAGTTATCGTTGTCATTCTGTGACAACCTAGATATAAATTAGCTGTATGGTTCAGCTCTAATTTTCTTCATTTCTTGTTTAACACTGTTAGTAGTTCATCATTAGCAGTCATCATCCTTCCTTGATAAATTTTATACAACTGTACGATAAAATTATAATATCTTATGAAAATGCTATGAGATAATAACAAAATACAGAAACATACCTTTAGTGCTATAATGGGTTTTTCAACATGTATGTCTTGGAGAACAAACTGTACAATATCCTCTATAATTGTTTCTATTAAACTAGCTGATCTTGAAACTGATAGCCAACAATGTAAACAGTTATAAACAGCTGATCTTAATTGTCTAAAATAGAAATAAATCTGTGGTTATTTTGACGAAAAATACAAGAATAAACTAAAAAAAAACTTATTTGTGTTAATACCTCAACTATTAGATTTTATACAGTAAAATCTCTCTATTGCGGAACTCTTTATAGCGGAAATCTCTCTTTAGCGGCATTATTTGCCGACCCCGACCCTTTCGTATACTACGATAATGTATTTAACTCTCGTTATAGCGGCACAAAAATCTCTCTATAGCGGCAAAACAATGTCTTCAGGATATGGATTTAGACGCCTATGTAGGGGCAGACAATGACTTAGCCACTTCAGCAGATGCTGGCGATGATGCAATAATCGAAAATGTCTTAGCCCAAAACAACGAGCAAGAAAGTGAAGATGACGATGAAATGGAAACAGAAATGTTGTCCCTTCAAGTAAACAGGCACTAGACGCTATTCTTGTTGTTTCCACGTACTGTCATTGCCAATATGTAAATGAAAATTTACAAGTTTTATACATTGAAAATGAGATTGAAGACATGTTTTATGAATTGAAAACGAAACAAAATTTACAACTTATTTTACAAAATGAAATGTACTTCACAGTTATTGTTTCCTTAATAACAAAAAATATATACTGTACTGTGTATTTTTGTGTTTATGTAGCCTATGTTTTATTAGATTTTAATTGTACGTATGTATGTCTATTACTGTTCAGTGAAAAACGAGTTTCAGTGCTAATTAATTTTAGGCTATCTATTACGGTATGTACGAGGGGGTACCCAAAAGTATTCGGAATAGCTCTGCTGTGGGCGGAGCTTGTGCAGTACAAATTCCCGCCACTAGGCTGCTTGTAGCGCTACTCATTGCCAGTTCAATGCCATTTTGTTCGTTGATCTAGCTTGTTCTGTTCTCGTGCAGTGATTGTTCTTGCTAGTGCTGTTTTGTGCTCGTGTCGTTTTTCATGATGGCAAGTTTTAATGAACAACGTGCGGCTGTAAAATTTTGCTTCTTGCTCGGTAAAAACGCCGCGGAAACAGTTGTAATGTTGAACACAGCTTACAAAGACGACGCTATTGGAAAAACCCAAGTGTACGAGTGGTTTTTGCGCTTTAAAAATGGCGACATGTCGATTGAGAACAAACCTCATTCTGGACGACCGTCGACTTCCCGAACAGACGAAAATGTTGTGAAAGTGAAAGAAATTGTACGAACAGACCGACGACAGACCATTGACCAAATATCACAGGTTAGTGGGTTATCTTGGAGCTCAGTCCAACGCATTTTAACAGAAGACTTGACAATGAAAAGAGTCGCTGCCAAGTTTGTGCCTCGGGTTCTGACAGACACTCAAAAGGAACGTCGAATTGAAACGTGTAGTGATTTGAAACAACAGCTTGAAACTGATCCAGATTTCATGTCAAAGATCATTACGGGTGACGAGTCTTGGTGCTATGGGTATGACCCAGAAACCAAACAACAATCCAGTCAATGGAAGACTTCATTATCACCTCGACCAAAAAAAAGTCGTCAAGTCAGATCGAACATCAAAACAATGCTGATTTGTTTTTTTGATGTGAGGGGAATTGTCCATTCAGAGTTCGTTCCACCAGGCCAGACGGTAAATCAAGCTTTTTATCTTGAAGTGTTAAGAAGACTACGAAACAGCATTCGTCGTAAAAGACCTAATTTGTGGCAGACAGGGGACTGGTTTTTCCACCACGACAACGCGACTGCACACACGGCAATCTCGGTTACCCAGTTTTTGGCGAAAAACGGCATGGTTTTGCTACCACACGCACCGTACTCACCCGATCTGGCTCCGTGTGATTTTTTCTTGTTCCCACGCATGAAAAGGGGCATGAAAGGTCTCCGATTTAACAACGTTGATGATGTCAAGAAAAAAAAACGACGGATGAGCTGGCAGCCATCACTGAAGAGGAGTACAAAAAATGTTTTGAACAGTGGAAGCACCGGTGGGACAAATGTATTAGTTGTAATGGAGAGTATTTTGAAGGGGATAAGGTTCTTTTGTAAAAAAATTAAAAACAAAAAATTGTTTTAAAAAATAATTCCGGTTTCTTTTGGGTACCCCCTCGTACTGTATGAATGATTATTGAAAAAAGTTCAATACGAAAAGTAAAATTCTATTGTTAAACATTAGTAACACAACATCTAATAAAACCAGTTTGTATCCAAATTTCTTGTTAAGTTAATAACCTACATTTTATGTAATTAATTTAAATATCTCACTGTATTGAAGTAATCTACTGTATTAAACATTCGTCATAAAGTTATCTATTCAGCAGTTTTTCAAAAACTTTTTCCATGCCCATTTACATACGTAGGCCCTATACAAGTTATTTTGTACAGAAAAATTAGTACTCCAACTTCCCTCCCACCGTTAATTACTCGCTCTCTCTATAACGGAACTCTCTTTATAGCGGCGGTACCTCATGGTCCCTTCAATTCCGCTATAGAGATTTTACTGTACTACCAAAAATTGCAAGTGCACATACTTAACCCTGTTCACACTGGTGATCTAATTTTAGATGATGCCGAATGGACTGTGGTAGGGGCGATAAAATGTGCTTCTGCAAGGTCAGTATAAATCAAAGACTGGTAAATATTGCACTTTTCTTGTAAGGAATTCTTTAGAAATAAAATATCATAAAAGGGAAATTTTTTATTCTCTCTTTAGTGTGTTGGTGGCATTGATGGTTACAGAATCAGTATGTTTTGATGGAAGTTCGTGCAGCTCATGCGTAAATCAATGTACATTCAATATCTTTAGTTTGTATTAAAGCTCTGTATTTTCTATGATGACGTTTGCCCTTGATGAGTTCATTTTACTGTTCCGGAAGGGTTTTATCACACTCAGGTCAAAAATATAGCTCATTGTAGCGCTGCAGGGGAAATGCAACAGCTTCCCTCCCACCCAACCTACAGAATTGTTTGAAACAAGTTATTGTAGGCCAAAAAATTTTCTACAACATACGTTTGCTTATGCCTTTTGCCTGAGTATGATAGTGGCTCTGTGACATCACCGTGAAAGAACGTAAAATACTTTCCCTCACGTTCTATCACCTGTATGATATCTACATTTTTCGCTTTGTTCGACCTGTTTTCTTTGAACTGCGTAGCAGTTAGGTATGCTTCTTCACTGTACTAACTTTTATTTATTATTTTACTGACTTTTACTCTGACTAGGTACTATTTTGACAACAAATTTGTGAGGAAAAATAGACTAATTTTGTAAATTTTATACTCTGTCAAATATTTACGGAAAATTAAATGAAAACTATACATTTATTCAGTCAACTCTTGTCTACAAAGTATGTTTTATAAATTTTTTCCTAAATTGAAATTTAAGCTCGTTATAGTGAAAAATATAAAGTAAACACAAAAACTTTTACAGTTGAAAATTTCACTTGCCTAAATGCAAAGAATTATGAAGCGATTTTCTTGTAATTATATTTAAAAGGCGCATACATATTATATGAATCAACTGTATTTTTTTCAAGAATTTTTCGTCGAAAAATAGCTTGTATAAAAATATTTTATGTAACTTGGTTCACAAATAGTTTATATCTAAAAATTACAATGAAATTGTAAAATAACCGGTAAGAGTTTTGCAGAAACTGCGTTGTACTAAATTCAAAGGTGTAACAAAAGTTTAAGGATATCTGGAGTAGGTAAGAGTTTGAAAATATGGCACAAACATCACAAAAACGTATAAATTAAAAATTTATATATAAACTTATATATAGATTTTGTGCCATATTTTCAAACTCTTACCTACTCCAGATATCCTTAAACTTTTGTTACACCTTTGAATTTAGTACAACGCAGTTTCTGCAAAACTCTTACCGGTTATTTTACAATTTCATTGTAATTTTGAGAGGATATCATAACGTTTTGTTGAATATATTATTTAAATATTTTGTAAGAAAATATTAAACATTATTTAAATATTTTGTAAGAAAATATTAAACATTTTTTATCTAATTATATTGTAAAATTAATTTCACAGGTACAAAAAATTCTGTCAGAAGTGGGATTCGAACCCACGCCCTCAGATGACGCCTAACAAAGGTATACCCTTGAGTCTGGCGCCTTAGACCGCTCGGCCATCCTGACATGAGCGACGCAATGCTAAAATAATTCTATTTAAACGACTCACACGTAAACATCGTACTGTAAACACATGTAACATGTATACGGTGCTGCCGCCTAACGTCAATCGGAGGAGGAGGACATTTTCCGAGATCCGAGATAGATGAAAACGTACTGAATCGGGTCCCGCGGCATTAAAATTTATGAAAATAAATGTTTGCAGTTTGTTTTTAATACTGAAATGAAGACTAAATGTCGTTTAAAGTGAAACAATGTTATACTAAAGCATTGGAAACATGTTTTGATCAATAATTAAAAGAATATAGATAAATGTGAAATTCGATCAAAGTTGTTAGCGCTAAATAAGCAGTTCGCTTGCGCCGGCTGCGAAAACTCTTACCGGGCGCATTTCAAGCGAAATGCTTAATGAGATAGGAAAATTAAGACTAATTTTGAAAATTTTATAACTCCGTCAAATATTTATGGAAAATTAAAAAATGAAAAATATACATTTACTCAGTCAACTCTTGTCTACAAAGCATGTTTTATAAATTTTTTCCTAAACTGAAATTTAAGCCTGTTGTAGTAAAAAATAATAAGTAAAAACAAAAATTTTCGCGGTTGAAAATTTCACTCACCTTAACGCAAAGAATTATGAAGCGATTTTCTTGAAATTATATTCAAAAGGTGCGTAAATATTATATGAATGAACTGTAATTTTTTCAGTCAGAATCTTTCATCGGTTAGGACGTTAGATAAAAGTTGTTTAGAGAGCGGGTTTTGATTTTTGGAATTCTTCTGTTTTATGAGAAAAAGTCAGTTTCCACAGGGTTAAAATATTCAAAAAAATAAAACAATGACAGAATTAAAATTTAGGAATATTATTAAAATTTAGCCTCAAAATCGTCCAAAACACTATAACTAAGATTTATTATGCCAGCAGCCGCGTTGGCGAAGTTGGTAACGTGCTTGCCTCTCATCAGGCAGTCGTGGGTTTGAATCCCACTCAGGCACGGCATATTTTCATACATTACAAAAAAACCATTTCATCCTCCGTTGTACACAGTTACACCCCAATGTAGTCGCTAATGACCATTGCAATTGATGCGATGTAAAATAAAAAGATTTATAATACAATATTTTTAACATTTAAAAGACAAAAACTTGCTCCCATGCACAAAATCTCAAAGAAAAGGTTAATTAGTTATTTGTAATCTTAGTAACTTTATTTTAATGAACCATTATTATGAATTATAAATTAATATAACTAATAACGTAACAGAGATTATTCATGGTGTTTATGGCAGTAAAGAATAACATTAATATTAACTAATATTACCTGAACTATTTAGATATACTGAAAACATACAGAAATTAATAACACATACTTCAACTATTAGTGACTGAATTTGTGTTTACCTGTAAGGTTTATCGAAACCATATGGCCAATCTTGTACATTAGTCCATTTCAATTCTTGACTTACTAACTTACAAATTAATGATCCATACTGAAGCAAATTTCGACTGCAACTGCAAAATAACAAGAAATATGTTTTAAGGCAAAGAACGCAATGTCTCCCATACTGATACAGTAATAAAGTTAAAAAAATTCTGTGAGTACATCTAACTACCAGATGAGATGGAACCAGATTTTTGCTTGAGGTATACTTAGCAACATTGTACTCCAAATCCGTGGAATAATTAATGAACAACAGTTATAATCTAATCATCCAGGATGATAGCACATGCGTTAGAAAATACTAATTCACAGGCAGCTGTATTTAATAAACAATCCATTTGTAACACATACTTTATAGGTTGAATATCACACGAAATCAGAACAAACAAGAGTATGAGACAAGGTTATTAAATCTCCCACATACTTTTTAACAAGATTCACAGGTGGCAGAAAGTTTTTAAATCCGCAGTGCAGCTGATTCATGGTGTTATACTTAACACTATCGCAAACGCCAATGACATTGCTACAATTGAAGAATTTAGGAAACAATTATAAAGAGGGGTATTTATGCTAAGCAACATTTGCACAGATTACAATTTGAAAATATTTCCTCAAAAGGCTAAAGTAATAGCGTTTCTAGGAAAATTCCCGATGAGGTCATAAATAGAAATTAATGTGATGAAAATATTTTTGAGCAGGTATACAATTTTAAATATTTGGGATGTGATGTACGTCTTTTGCAAACAAGCAGAACATGTTGAAACTAAATAGGTTTAACAATATTAGCGGGATGATACATATAACATTGAACCATATGACTAGGAAAGAAACATATTTAAAATTGTATAAAATGATACTGAGAGTGGTGAAGGGCTGTACCTGCGAGGATAGGCTCAGGAATGCGAATATTCTTGAAGAGATGGACATAATAGCCTAGATGTGAAATTGAAAATTCACAAGAGGTACTGGTGCAGCCATTTGGAACAGATAAGGTAGGACTACTTGTACCATTTAGCTTACGGGTACAAACCCACTGGTAAGAGGAGTGTTGGACACCCAAGAAGGAGAAGATTTCTGTAACAGGTATGCTGGTGATCAGTCATTCATGTGAACAGTGCCAGTGGCTGAAACAGTAGTTCATGTGAACAACTGCCTACTTTCAACACTTAATGAATACAGTATAGTGCTGAATTGTTATATGTGTCAGATGAATAAAAAAATTATAGTTTAAATTTCCTTTAATTTTGTCGTAAGAACTTTGTAACGTCTGTCAGCTGCAGTTACATTTTTTTTCTTTTGAATTATTTTGTTTTACAGCTTTGGTCAACCTTTTACTTAGTTTTTCCGTGCGCTACCACATCCTGTTGGTAGTTTTTGGCAACTCTAGTGGTGGTCCGATTTGGACTAGTTCTGTGACGTCACCGACCTGTTTTGTCAGCTGATTGCTTTGTACTGGTGTGTTCGTGTGTTGGCTCGATCGGAACCGGTCACGTTTTCATTATGTAGTCTTTTTCGTATATTTTAAATTTTACCGTTTTTTTGTAAAAACTGGAAGCTTTCTTGTTGCCTATTATTTGGTAAGTGCTGCTTTCGTTTTTTTCTATTTATAACAGGCAAAACAAATGCTGAGAGTTCTTTACAGCTAATTATAACTTGGAAAAATTTTATGGGCATGGCACTATCCATGTTCCTTTTGTAATATTTACATACTTTTTCTGTATTGAAAATAATTTTTCTGTTTGATGTAAAATGGAATTAATCTATTTTTTTTTATAAATTTAGTGTAAATCTGTAATTGCTATTCTTTATATAATTAGGTATGTGATTAATTTTGTTAATGGTTTGTTAGCGTTGTTTGCCTGTTAACAAAAATATTAATTACACAATGGCGTGTACTATATTGTTAATTTAACCTTTATTTTGATTTAAATTCAAATTTTTCTGTAATACCTTTATAATTTGTTCGGTTGATGAAGCCGGTGTTTTTCTTGCTACTTTTGTTATTTCTGATAAAATTTTAATGATGGATGGATTTTGCTAATCCAGGGTGCAAGTACGTGAGCTTTAAGTACCTGAACTTCAAGTTCCAGAATGGGAATTCTCATAATAATGATTTGAATGGAGCTGCAGAGACAATACCTTGTGTTCTGCTGAAAACCTGCAGTCTGGGTGTCATGGGAATCGAACACCGTTCCTATTTAAAGATGTGGCAGTTGATGGTTTGTGCTATACCATTCTGAAAAGTGCTTAAATGAGGATCCTAATGTTGGAGGAGCTATCCTGGTATGAAATATTGTTTTATTTATTTTGTGGGAAATCCTACTGATTTTTTTTGGAAAATCTTATTCATCACGTACCATCATGCCATATTTGATCTGCACACAAAATCTTGTTTCAGTTAATTTTGGTTAACTACATAATACCTAAGCATGTTTGGTGAAACATAATTTCTTCTTCTTGTACTTATTTTTCGTGTAACGATGCTTGAACTCAATATAAATATTTTCTTTATATTTAAAAAAAAATTTAAACCATTTAAAATTAAAATGTATTTGATACTTGCATTTTTTCAATATTCATGGTACAGTACAACCTGCCACATCTGGACCTGTCACATCCGGACCTCCCCATATCCGGACGGTTCGCGGAACAAATTTTCAATTTTTGAGTAAGCAAACGCAAAGTATTTCTTCTGAACTGTGCGACGTGCGAAAGAAGAAATGAACGGCGCCGCGCCTAGTTCTCTACGCATGGGTGTATTTCTAGCAGGGTATGTGACCTTGAGTTGACTCTCTCGACCGGTTTGACTTTCTCCCACCATTTCTATACGTCTCGACTGTCGGTCTTTCTTTCCTCTCAGTCTTTGTTTGCTCTTGAGCAGTGACAGTTGTTTGGCGTGAAACTTTTTAGATTCATACCTGCTTGACATTGTGATCGTTGTTTGTTCGTTGTTAATTTATTACATATTACAATACCGTTTAAAAAATTGTTACTTTTTTGTTTTGTCATTCCATCGTTTTCGTGGTGATATGGCCGAGAAAAGGAAGAAAAATGTTGTAACAATGGAAGATAAGTTTCGTGCGTTGAAGAGGCTAGATGCTGGTGAAACCGCTAAGAAGATTGCTGTTGAGATGGGAGTAGGGACTAGCACTGTGAGTGACTGGAAAAAATCTAGAAACGAAATTGAAAAATGGTGCTCATCGCAGGCTTCAACAACTGGGATAAAGAAACTGAAAATGATGAAAAAAGCCCCTAACAACCATATCAATGAGTGTTTGTATCTTTGGTTCACCCAAAGGAGGGAGCAGGGATTACCAATCTCAGGGCCTATGTTAAAAGAAAAAGCCTTACACTTCAACAAAGAAATTGGAGGTGATAATGATTTCAAGGCAAGTGAAGGATGGTTGGAGAGTTGGAAAAATCGGTACGGTGTGCGGAAGCTACAGATATGTGGTGAGAAACTTTCTGCTGAACCAGAAGGTGTCGAAGTTTTCAAAAAGACCTTGCACAGCTTAATAGAAGAAGAAGGAATTACCGGAGACCAGCTTTACAATTGTGACGAAACTGGTCTCAATTATAAAATGCTGCCGACCTACACTCTGGCCTCAAAACAAGAAGACAGTGCACCAGGATTCAAGAAGAAAAAGGAAAGAGTGACAATTTTAGTCTGCAGCAACGCTACAGGATCTCACAAACTCCCTCTAGGATTTATTGGAAAGTCAAAAAAACCTAGGGCTTTCAAAAACTTTAGAGACTTTTCTTCCCTTCCAGTTTGGTACCGTCATCAAAGCAGTGATTCAAAGAGTGGTTTCACAATCAATTTGTACCAAAGATTGAAAAACATTTAGCAAAAAATAATCTACCGAGAAAGGCAGTCCTGTTGTTGGACAACGCACCCTCTCATCCCGACCAAGAAGAACTAAAAGATGGCGAAATAAAGTGTCTTTTTTTGCCTCCAAATGTGACATCCCTCTGTCAGCCTATGGACCAAGGTGTTATAGAATCTATAAAACGTGTCTATCGACGAAAGTTACTGACGGTGTTGATTGCTGGAATGGATGAAGGAGAAAACGTTACAGAGACTCTAAAAAAAGTGGACATGTTGGATGTGGTGATGTGGGTGGCCCAAGCATGGGATGACATAAAACCAATAACAATGGTAAGGTCATGGAGGAAGCTGTTAGACCACAAAGCATCTGATGAATGGACGGGAGAGAAACCAGAGGAAGGTACCAATGAAACTTCCAACGAAGAAGAGATTGCTGAACTGGTAAAGAACCTGCCGGGATGTGAAAAAATGAAGGAAGACAAGACGATGTTAACAAGTGGTTGAGTGCAGACGAACAGAACGAATTAACAGACGGCAATATATTGAACATGGTATGTAAGAATGATGATAAAAACTCAGACAACGAAGAGGATGAAAGCACTGACAAAAAGCCGGTTGTAATGAGCCACTCCGAAGCATTCAAGTTGTTCGAGGCTCTGCTGTGCTACGTTCAAAGTCAAGAAGATACTTGTGCAAGTGACGTGATGCTCTTAAAAAGGATGAGAGACATGGCTTCAAAAAAACGTGTACAGTGTGGAAAGCAGCAGAAAATAACCAACTTTTTCAAAAACTAATGTTATTCTGTGAGTAAAAACTTTGTTTCAATTACGTATGTTCCTTTTTTAATTTAATGTAAATTTTCGTTTGAATACTATAACTGTAATGTGTAACTTTTTGTAAAACGTACATAACGTCTATGTGCTTCAGTATAATGTCAGTACTGTTCTCGATGTTTTTAGTATGGAGCATATTGTATGTACTAAGTTTATAAACGTTTAATTTTTGTTTATAAGCGTTAGTATTGTGAACAGAAATACAGCTTGAAAACTCTATAATGTTTAGGTTTTTATTTTACCTTTCTTATCTATGTAATGTATGTACTGTATTTTAGTCCTGATATTAAATGCCTAAAACGCTATAAACTATTGTATAAAACACCTAAAATAACAAACGTGAGCAATTTCAGGCCGTTTACAGCTATTTTTAAATGGTCCTTGATATCCGGATTTTTTCATATCCGGATCGGTCGGTCGCCACATAGATCCGGATGTGGCAGGTTATACTGTATTTCTAAAATTTATCTATTAAGTTTTGTGGATTCTAATGTTTAATCCTTACTACTTGTAATGGAAAACTAATTATTCAAGTTGACATTAATTTATTAATTTATAATATTTTTAAAGAAACATTCAAATTAATGATTAAAAAAATGGCAGCCATTATAAATTTAAACATTTATTCAGTTAATTGCTAACGTTAGCCTGATCACTTATGTTCATTTTTTTTTTTAATTTTTTTGGGTGAGATGAATATTGTCAAGCATAATATTCTTACAGTATGCAAAATTTTCACTCTTATATAAAATTTATATTGTATTTTTTTATGCAATTTGTTTTGATGATAACTACTTTTCTAAGCAACACTGTTAAATATTAAATTGTCTATATTTATGCCTTATATTTTGTTCACATTATTTATACACAGCAACAACCTTTTTGCTTCCAAATTTTTTCTCTTTTGTTTCACTTCGCCCAACAAAGCTGGTGTGCATAAGTTTTATGCCCACGGGCGAGGAGTGATTACAACTTTTCACGTCTTTTGGGTTATTTGTCATTAAAAATTCAACTGAAAATCACAATCATTAAATACTATAATTTTTAAAGAAATAAAATAAATAATTTTACCATGTAATTAGAGCAATCAAAATATTTATTAAATCTGCATGAACATTTGGAAGAACAGCTTTCAATGCAACTGAATCAATTGTAGAATGACCAAGAGAATTACATGTTACAGCCAATCCACGACAAATAAGCCCAAGAATAATATCTGGCATTACTGGCTTTGGTACAGGAAAACTCCCCCTGTAAAGAAAATATATATTACAACAATGGAATGTAGACGAAAATTTTCATTAATTTTTAAGTACCAACAAGGTTAAGCTGAGTAAAATTACAAATAAAAATTTTTAATAAACTAATGCAAAATAAGAAGCCACAAAAGAGAAATTTACGATTTATGTTACTTCTATAGATATATATGCGAGAATTTACAGCTCCAGCCGTATCTCGCTTCCTAAGCACCACCTCTCTCTATCTTGTCAGTCCCCCTCGGAAAGCTGCCGCAAAGACATTGCCTCCTGCACCCCATCCAACCACGTCACTTCCAGCGTACCCCTCCTTCTTCTACCTGCTGGCGTCCACTCCCATACCCACTTTGGCTACCTACCATCCTCTGCAAACGGCCAAACCATTTTAACTGCTTCTGAGATATGGTAGCCATGATATTTCCTTGAATGCCGATTCTTCTCCTAATTTCAGGATTCGGAATTCGATCGATCTGCGACACACCATAGCTCCACCACCAGAAATCCATCTCCACCGCTTTTATGCGATCTTCAGTCTCTTAATAATACCCACACTTCCGCAGCATAGGTACACACACTCTTCAGGATACATGATAATATTTATCTTTGTCTCCTTCCATATTTAATCATTCCAAAGAACAGAATTTAACTTCCCTATAAACCTTTGCCTTTGTGAAATCTTGCTGTTTACTTCCACAGCACTTGTTCCGCTGCTATCAAAGATGACTCACAGGTATTTAAAACTTTCACAGCTTTTCACTACACCCGTACTCAGCTGAATATTATTTGTTTTTACACGATTTCGTGAGAAAAAAACAGAAAATCGCTAATTAACGATAAACTAAGCATTATACAATACAATCTTTGGAATAAAAGTTGTGGGATTTTAAATTCTCTACATTTTTTGTTATATACGTTTTTGCGCTGAAGTGCATATTAAAGCCACAATCTTAAAACATATTTTTTTAACGAGGAAGCAGGCTTCCCAAGAATTTCAGCAGACATGACGCCTACCCTCTCTTGTAGAGCATAAAAAATATAGTAATTGAGGTGATTTAAAAAAAAATCGTAGGAGCCATTTTTGAAAAAATCCCAAAAAAGGGAAAAATTACATGAATAAATACTACTTCCGGTTGACCGATTTTGATGAAAATGTTTGTGTCGGGTCCTCTAGTGGTACCTAACTCAAGTTTCAAATTCGTACGATGATCCGTTCTTGAGATTTTCTGTTCACACACACACAAATCGCTAAAACATGTAGATCCGGTGAAAACTCGACATGAAAACAATACTTTCCTTCCTATATATTCATATAGGCAAGAGAAAGTAATAAGCAGTAACAGTGGTTTTTTCTTTTAACCAAGCAAAGACATGAGAAATAATACTACTTGTAGTTTTTAAATTAACCACAGAAACTGGTTACTAAGAAATGGAACTTATTTTAATTTGAAAAGTTTTGGTACTAAAAATTAAGTAAGTGTTTTTATTATCTCAAGCATCACTTTCTAGCTGATAGAAGAATGATTGAAATTAGATAATAACTAATTTTTTAAAGTTAATAAACATATATTTTTCAGCAGAACAGAACAGTTAAGAATTCAAACTCACAATAACATAGATTGTAGATACTTGGATAGTCCTCTAATTTGCTTCATAGCAAACTGCATTCTTTCCGTAACTAATCCTTCGTTATTTGCTCCTTTAGCAATAAGCAACTCAATATTTCCAGCCGGTGGATGATGTCCAGTCTAATAACATACATAAAAATCTAGTGTGAAACACTCACATGACTTTCTCTTGCCAATTTAAATAATGAACAATATAACCTATGTTTAATCATGAGTAAACAATGTCGATGAAACACATAACCTAGTTTTAATTATGAGTGATTGACACTAAATGAAAATCAACCTCTGTTCGACTTAATAATACAAATTTATGCTAAAATACTATAAATGAGTGAAAACTGGCAAAATTCAGCACTGTCTGCGGTTCCATTCGCAGGACAATAGGAAAGAAAATGAGAAAAGACACCCAAATGAAATTTTATCGAGCAATGGCAGTACCACTCATAACATATGAGTAAAGCATTAATGTCATTACAGAGGAATGAATTTCGTATCCAGGCAGCTGAAATGAGATTTTAGTGAGGAGTCAAAGGTTGTACCCAGTTAGATAGAGTACGTAACGAAGCTATCCGCGCCAAGTTAAATGTTCAGTCACTGTTGGAAACGTTAAGAATATATAAGAGAAACTGGTCCAACCATTTACTTCGCACGCCAGCTCACAGACTTCCTCTGCGAGCATGGAAATATAAACCTAGAGGGAAGCGAGGCTTGGGGAGACCTAAAAAGAGATGGATGCTGGAACAGGCCATGGAGCCTAATCCTTGACAGATGATGATGATGATGATGCTAAAATATGCTCTGTAGAGAAAAAAGCTTAAAATAAAAAGTTGTAGGTTTCATTTTTTATAACAGTGATTACGAAAACTCTTTTCGTTAAATGCATACTAAGGCCACAATCTTAAAAAAATTCTATTTTTTTACATTTTCATGAGTAAAATTCAGAAAATGGATCTTCTCTGTTAAATGCCTACCATTATTAACTCCAGTTTCCCTTGTGCCTGACATTACTACGGTAGGTACTGCACGGTATCAGATGGTGTAAGTATAATGGTGCAGTCTAGTATGAAGGTGGGAATGGTTATTCACTCTTCAACTGTCGTTCTGTTAGTATCTGTCAGCATACTGTATTACTGTATATTTATAAAGATGTATGTAATGAATTTCCTGGAGTTAGCTGACACTGTACGAAATGAAGATGATGTCGTAATTTTTCTGCTATACACGAAATTGCTTCATAATCACAGTTGTTGCCGTAATGGTCACAACATGCTTTTACCAGTAGGGGACATAGAAATGATGACCTATTTAAGAAGATACTTGAAGAAATTAGAGATTTTATGCCTCCTGTATGATTTACTTAATTTAATTTATTACAAAGGTCTATTTGTGCGTAATAAAAATAAAAATTGAAACAGCTAAAACAAGCACACAAAACAAGAATGTTTCATTTATGTTCAATGAGTGTGTGCATGCATACGCTCACATATTGACTGTGAGTGAGAGAACACGTGGTGTGTAGTGCGAATGTTTATTCAGTAATGGGAGAACTATCACAAGGGGAACTGGAGTTAATAGTGGTAGGCATCTGACAGAGAAGATCCCAGAAAATTATAAATGGCGCTAAACTAAACGCTGTAGAAGTAGATATTGGAAATAGAAGTTATAGATTTTTCCATTTCCTACAACTTTTGATTAAGAACGCTTTTGTCTTTGCGATATTTTAACTCATGGTGTGGTATGGATTTTATCGGTTCCAATAACGATTCTAATGAAAAATATTAAATTTACATTCCCCAGAAAATTTTGTTTTTACGTTATGTTGTTTAACACCAACTCATATTGGAGATGAGAAATTGGAAAACACATATTTACGAATTAAATTTATATTCTTAAATTATTCAATACAAACACCTACCTCAATTTCATCAACATTACTAAAAAGTAAATCCAGATAATGATGTAATGTATGAACAAGTACTAATTGATTTGTACTCCACAAACTATGAAATGGAACACCATCTCTTCCCTTTCCTTTGATTTGTGTTAATAAAGCGAAACATTTAGCAGCCAATGTTAGGAGATGCGGTTCAGAATCAAGAAGTCTTGTCAAAAAAATCAGGAGATTTCGGTTAGATTCACCACAAGAACCAGAATAATCTTGCATACAAACTATCAAGAATTTTAAAAATGACTGTACAGTCTGTAAAAAAAACATTGAAAAATATTAAATTAAAGATGACACATATTTAAATTATCTGAACACAAAAATAATACAACAGATAGCTACTAACTTGTTGAAAATACAATTCTATGCTCTATACAATGATAAAGTAAATCTGAACAGGCTGCCTCCATGTGGTTATATTTGGTCACTTAAGTTTTATCAACTGCCTGAAGAAAAACAGTAACTGAACTCACATCATACCAGTCCTGATGATTCTTCAACTCTGATACATTATGTTAACCTAAACCACATTTAAATTTTATCTTTCTGTACCTGATATTCTGAAGCATTCTGTATTTCTCACTTCTCATCACAAGAACAAAGTACGACTACTTTAGCTTCTGATGCTTTACAATATTCATAATGTCCATCTTTTTATTAAACTTCAAGTTGAATTAGGTTAAGTTGTTTAATTTCACAGATTAACAGTTGGGTATGAAGTCATATTTCTTTCTTAAACAAGGTGGATTACTTTAAAATTTACCCTAATCTCGTCTTAAGCATACTCGTGGTAAATGAAAATTACATTTTAAACCTATACAGAAATTCAGGTCTAATCTGTACTTTTAGAGCAGAAATAAAATAAATTTAATAGCACACCTCATAATTTATGTCTTTTCTTGTATAAAACAATACACTTGGTAAAATATTAATTGATGCATACTTCTTTATTTCAGGAAATTTAACTGCCATTTTAAGTAGTTTCTCTGAAACAAATGAAAATATATATTATCAAAAATTAGGTACCACACTAAAATTAAATCAAATTAACTAAAGAAGTTAATAAAAAAATCTGGTCAAACACATGTAATCCTTTATTCTAAAGGCTTTTTAACATCTGATATTGATGTGAAACTCATTGACTGAAACATTTTAATCAAAAGAAATGTTTTAATTACTGTACTTCCTCGATTCTAAGACGCACCTTTTTTCACAATTTGATACCTTGAAAAGCAAGGTGCGTCTTACATTTGAGGGTGTCTTGCAGTCACATTCACCTATTATCTTTGAACCGGCATATTAGCACTCTGAACTACGTATGAGACATCTGCTATGCTAAATAAGATAAAATAAAAAATCTTTTAAAATTAAAACAAAATAAAACTTTTATCGGATTCGTAGAAGCGACATGAACTCAAATGCAATCTTTGATTTTGAACACAGCTTGTGAATTTCCAGTGCCGTGTTATTAACTTACAAACTGAAAATATCTACATTCTTGATCACATAGGTAATACGGACGATACTACAGTCTGTTTCAGTATGTCTAGAAACTACATGGTCGATGTGACAGGTACCAAAGAAATACAATAGAAAACTTACTTGAAACTACTCAATCAAAAAAGTGAATTCAAGAAAGTTATTTCAATCAGTATCATGTTTCATTTAATTCTGTTTCATCACCCATTTCAGGTAATAAAATTTAATTTTATAATAGAATTAAGATTTTGATGATTTTTCTAGATTTTATTTTTTTCCAAAATTTGTATGGCCAAAATAAGCTGCTTCTTGGATTCGAGGGCGTCTTAGAATCAAGGATATAAGCTAACCCAATGAGTTGGTCTAAAGATAAAATCATTCCACAAGTCAGCTGTTTAACAGCTGATTTTCACAGAGATGAAGGTTCCGTGGATAAAATCATAGTAAAAGTAGTAACTCTTAATTGGATTTGAATCCTAGACACTGGTTACTTTGATGTTTGGGGTTCAATTAATCAAACTTCTTAGGAATAGTCAGTCTGAGTCAGTACAAGACTACACTTCATTAACAGCAATTGCAAAACGGACGTAAAACAAAAAAAAAATACACTTTATTTACACACTATACATATCATCATCTCATTTGGTCATGGAGGGGTTGCTTGATATAAATTGAACAGATTGCAACGTACACGCATTAGGGATTTTAAAAAAATTATTAGGCTATAATTTTTTAAGTTTATTTCAAATCGCATCAACATCTTAGTCAGTGGTGACTATTCTGGTTTTAAAAGTAGGATCATTTTCCAGACGCTAGCCAGTAATCGAATTTGAGACTTCCGCTTTGCAGCATAGCACGCAATCCACTGGGTCATGGAGGCGGCCAATTATTTTTTTTCTTGTTAAGATGTCTATTAAACATTGCTCTAAAATTAATGACAAAGTCTTACGCAAGTTTTAACTAAATTACCAAACACTGACATTTTTTTTTTTTTTTTTTTTGTTTTTGTTTTAACGTCCGACTGTTCTGCAATTACTGCTAATGCAGACGGAACGTATGAAAAGATGCCGTGCCTGAATGGGATTCGAACCCAAGACTGCATGATGAGAGGCGAGCACGTTACCAACTGCGCCAATGCGGCCGGCAATAATGTTAGTGTAGGCTTTTAAACAAAAACAATTTTACATCATTCCAACGATAGTGAAACTGATTCACAGTTTGGCATGTTTTAGACATAACTCATTATGTTATACAAATAGCATTTGCCAATACTTAAAACCAACAACTCTTTTTAGCAGGAGATAATAGATATTAGGTCTACATTTACTCTTTTTAGTAAGAGAAAACAGTTCAATAATTTTTTAGAATACTTAACAGAATGCTAGTTTGATGTTACTCAAGTCATTAGAGTGCGTACATTTTTGTTCAATATTAAGATAATGTTATAATATCTTCACTGTAACCAAACAAATAAGGAAAGACTATCCCTATTTACGATATTGTATACCTAAATAATGAACTCTGTACGTTAATAACTCATGTAATTGTTGTTTTTTTTTATCATTATAGTAATAAATATTTACGGTTTATAAAACTGTTCTACTACCAAAACTGAGATTAAAACCAAGTGAACTGAACTTACCAAGAACTGAGAATGAAATATTGACAACATTTTGATTTTTTTCGTGTGTCCCTTTTAAAGAACATACCATCCAAGATTTAGCATTATCTACGAATGTCTCAGCAGAACATTGTTCCAAAGCTACATTAAGGATTAAAAGACCTTCAAATCTGTTTTCATTTTCATTCAGTCTAACATTAATTAATTTTATGTAGTCTTCACTTTTCTTGTCCTAAAAGGAAATAAATACAAATGTAAATTAAAATTTTAATATTAAAGGACCAGTTTATATAAAAATATTTTATTAGCATTAATTTCCTTTTGTCTCTCTGGGAAAGTAAATTTAGGACATATTAAAGGAAAATTAAACAATTCAGAAGCAATAAAACACATAAATCTTTTTAGCATATGGTTCAAAGTTATTATTTTTTTAAAGTAATGAATTTTATTATTTCTGACAACATAAAAATGTTTTATTAACTTTTGCCATAAAAGTCTTTGTTACACCAAATATTCGAGGTAAATGAGGACAAACTGAAAAGGCCTACACTACATCATTTTGTATTTTACATATGAATCAGTTTGTACATTCCTGAGGAAAATAATACACATGTTGTGACCCAAATTTATTTAATTCATAACAGTTAGTAAGTAAAAATACAAAAAATAAGTCGAATATCATAAAAATTAACTGTATAAAGCAAGTTTCTCCATATTACACACACATTTTTGCAGAAATTGTAACTTTACTCTCAAAAACACAAAAATGTTAGGTTAGTAACATAGTAATTCTAATCTTAGTCCGTAGGTTAATTAAAACAACCAGATTTAATCGAAACAAACTATCTGAATTGCCTGAAGTATAACTTTAACAAAATCCAAAGGAGCGATACGACTTGTAATACTTAACGGCAAAAAAAAATATATTACAGAAATATGCATTCGTAAACGTTGCATTTTAACAAAATAATCTAAGGGTAAAAAATCCTAAAACTATTTTAATTCAGTGAAATATTTGGTATCAAATATTGGTACATACAGAAAGAGTCAAATGATTACACAAATAAGTCGTACTTACCTTTCCATTGAAAGCAACATGTTCCTGACATGCAGCTAAATAATTCTGTAAATGATTTACTGAACTATCAAGCACAAAAGGTAATAATTCTGATATTCCATCCATCTCTCACGTTTTAATACATATTACGCGTATATGCAGAGTAAATACAATACTTTAATCACTTTAATAGAAAAAAAACGTGCGTAACCTCACATTTGTTAAACCACATTGAATTTACTAGTGTTTTTTGGAAACCTGAAGTGTACGGTATATACTGCGCATGAGCCAAAGTTAGTACCTAACCTAAAACATAATTTTATTCCCATTTCTCTCCAATATCTGTTTAAGAAATGGAAATGGATAAGCAAAAGTTTTGCATTGGATAATGTAACTACTAAATTTATTTGGTATTGGTATTTATTTATTTATTTGGTATTGTACATATATACATAAATAATAGAACATTGGATGAAATGCCTCCTTAGTTACCATTTAATAGCGCTAGTATTACATCCTGCTCAAGTCTATTACTAACATGTCGTTGTTCTATGGCGCGAATTTAATAATTTTATTTACATTCTTGAATTTCAATCGACGGAAAATTTTGACATGCATATTTAACGCACTGTATATTATTGACTTACTGTAATTAGTACAATTTAACGATTTTTTTGCTAGATCATAAAAATTATCTGCAAAATAAGGTTTTATAACTCCTTGAAATTCCAACACTTAGTTCATTATCAAATTAATAATTGAGGTTAGGTTTTCTTTAATAACTTGTTTTATATTAAAATAATAAACAATTTTATAGAAATTCTAACATAAAAAGGACCTTGGAAAAAAGTAAAATAACTTGGCTCAGAAAGCATAAAACTCAACTATTTTGTACCTTAATTGTAAAAATTTTCTGGGGAGCTCCCCGGACCTCCCGCTGCTCGGGAGTTTGGAGTACCCCCAGACTTCCCGGTATTGGAGGGCACAGATTTGTCAAACTCGCCAAGGGCGCAGAAGGGACTTGGCTACGGCGCTGGGAAGGTTTCTGTGAAGTTAATGAAGAGATGCTAGAAATGCTTGATTAGTGCTGCTACCACACGTTTAGTTATTGAACTAAAAGACTAGTTCCTATATAATTGCTAAACAGAGTACTTCAAGCGGGATATTTTCTCTACACAGAATACGTTTAGACTGTGCTATTGTATCAATCTAACTTGTAGACTTACCAGATCGAGTAATACATTAACGGAAAAAATATTAGGTAAGTTATATTAATACTTTAAAAAGAAGTGTTTTATGTTAATTTCCAAAATTACGAATAATGTTTTACTGTAAAGTAAAAACCTTTGGTACATCTATCAAAATTTGAGGCAAAACGGACCACGATGCGGGCCGGACTCAGGATAAAAAATAAGTTTCTTGTGAAATGTAATATGGCATGTTGTTAAAATATCCCCAAAAAATAAAAAAATTCTTTTTTTTAGTTTATCTGAAGTCGCATCAACAGTTCCGTCATCAGCGACTACAGTAGATTATAACGGGTGAGGCAGTGAATCGGGCGATTATGAAAACACCGTAAGGAAGTTAAAAAATGTAGTTTAATTAATTTAGAATATACCAAGTAATATTTACATATTTACAATTTTTTATAAATTATTTGAAAATCATATCATAAAGATGTCCTCCATTTTGTCGCACACATTCCTGAACTCGCGCACGAAGGTTATTAATCACGTTTTGTAATGTGGCGTAGGAATTCGTGCCACTTCTTCACGTATCCGTTCTTTAAGTTCCCGTACATTTCGAGGCGGTGGAGATCGGAAAACACGTGATTTTAAGTGTCCCCATAGAAAGTAATCACATGCAGAGAGATCTGGTGATCTGGCTGGCCATGAAATGTCTCCTTTCTTAGAAATGACGCGATTGGGAAACAAGCGTCGCAAAACTAAGTGAAGCCCTGGATGTGTGGCAGGTAGCACCGTCTTGTTGAAAAAACATGTTTTGGTAAGCCGGATTACGAACTAATTCCGGTTGAAGACAGTTCTCCATGTTAACATAGCGCTGTGTAGGGTATTCACTGTAACTGCACGTTCATTGTCATTCTCAAAAAATATGGTCCTGTGATACCCTGTGTTGATATTGCACACCAAACTGTCACTTTAATACTGTGAATACTGTGAAGTTGGAGCTAATTAGGCTTATAAAAAAGTCTTTTTATATTAATATTATTATTTATACACAAAACCCTTGTAAATGTCATTAGGTACATGTGATCAGGTAACAGGTATATTTAGTCAGGTGACTGGAGAAGGAGAGAAAGGACTCCATGAAAAATCATTCGGGAGGCCCCCAAATTCTTTACGCCATCACTTTCTTGGTCAATGATAGCATAGTATAGAAACGATGCACTAACTACAGTTTGCTTAACTGCAGTTTGCTTAACTACAGTTTGCATAAAGTTCTTCCACGCTGTTAAGAAACTAGTTTTGACCGAATCGCTGAATTATTTGGCACAATTTGTTTTTCTTTTACGTTCGACTGTTATGCATATTAATGCTACTGCAGACGATGAAAGTGATACGTAATAACGAGTGATGAAGAAATGTCAGATCTGACAGGGAATCGAATCTGGTACCCCGGTATAGAAGCCAGTTTCGCCATCACATCAACGGGCCGGACACATGGGAACAAAACTGAATTAACAGGCATCTGTATAGATCACTCGCCTTAAAATTCTTTAAAAATATATATAAATACAAAAGATATTTGAAATTCACTTCACATAAGCCTAAGAGAGCCTTGTTCTGCTTAGAACATTATGTACTTGTTTTACATCATTACTATGCTTTCATATACATTTTGAATGTAACAGTTTTGTAATATTTTGATTTTTAACACAGTTAAAAAATTTAATTCGGCTCACCTTTTAGACCTATCAATTTCTGAAACATTTGTAGCTGTAAAATATTTTTGAAAACATTTTTCACAAATGTTATTCATAGAAACTGTGCATCGTTATGAAGGTTAACTACCCTGAAATTTTCATTAAAATTGGTCGAGTGGTTGGTGAGAAGATGTTTCTTTTGTTCTAAAAAATGATTTTTTCAGAAAATCAAAAAACTGAAAAATTTAACTTACATTAGTGCATCTTCATACGCACTACTATTGTCTTAGCAAACTTACTTCATACAGTATAAAGCAAACTGCTGAAGAGACTGCGCTTGAAAATAGCATAGACTGTGACAACGGAAATAGAAATTTATCTGTAGGTTTCGACGGAACCTAGTAAAAAAGGGGCCATCAGTCACTAAACGGAGTAGTGTCAACTACTGGTATTGATACCTACAGGGTAGGTGCTAGATGTCGCCATACTCACAAAAGTCTGTGACTGTCTTGATAACTACTAGGACACTATAGCGAAGTTCTAAACATTTCAAAAAAATATATATTCGTGCTAGACCGAAATTACAGCAAAAGATTCGACTTAATGTCACAAACACTGGAGGAAAGTCTATTTCCAGCACAAATTAAAAAAAAAATTAATATAGAAAGGGTACGTCGTAAAACAATAGAAAATATATCAAATTTAATCACAAGATTTTGAGATATTATGAAATGTAAAATAAATAAAAAAGTCCAAAAATCAAATTTTCGGACTCCGATTCCCCTTAACTTCAAATTAAATACATACTTAAACATCTTTTAATAATTTCATTGAAACTAATAAATACAATTTCAATGTTACGGTATTCTTGATAGTAGGACTTTTTTTGTGAAAAAAAATTAATGAAATTGTGAAATAGATATATTTTGCACGTGCATGATATCAGAGTGTTTAATTTTTACACTGATTTTTTGATCATCGTAATATACAGGATTTTTATTTCTCTTAAAAATATACATGAGTAATTCAATTTGTTTGAGCTTAAAGCACAGTTTTTTCATTCTTTGCAAGGATTCTTTGATTAAGAAATATCAATATATCAACTACGAATGCTATATTTACGTCATTGATATAAAACATTTAGTAATTTTTATTTTCTCAAAAACAATTAATTGACGAAAATTTTTCCTAAGAAGTTAAGTAGAAGTGTTTTTGTAACGGGAACAAATCGTAGAAGCGAGATCTTGATCTCAACATTATCAAAATTTTGATTTCCATCTCATATTACAGAAATCAAATAAAAGACACCTAACTGGAAACGATGTATGATCTACATTATAACCGGAGCTTACCAGTAATTTAACGGCTCTTTGTAATCTTTTTTTTTTGTAATCCCTAATGTGTATATGTTGCAATCTGTTCAATTGAGAACAATAAGCAACCCGATGACCCAATGAGATGAGGATGATGTGTATGACGTGTAAATGAGGCGTAGTCTTGTACAGGGTCAGGTCGACCATTCCTGAGAGAGTATGGTTAATTGAACCCCAACCAACAAAGTACACCGGTAACCACTGTCTAGCATTCAAATCCGTATAAAAGTAACTATCTTTACTAGGATTTGAACCAGGAACCTTCGTCTCCGAAACAGCTGATTTTGGCGACGACTTTACCTTTAAACCAACCCGGTGGGTTGTAATCTATTAATGTATTTTCCATTAAAATATCTGAACTTATTTTATAGTGGAAATCTACTTGAATGATTTCACCAATTTACGACTTTCGTGAAAAATATATATTTTTAAATACTACAGTCTTGAAAATTTTGCATTTTCAGCGAAACTGTATTAAAATCCTTCAAAATAAACATTTTGTAAATTTATTTGTTGAATTGTGTGTAATATAAACCATTTATTTTTAATATTTTAGTAATAAATTGAATATTGAAAGGTACTTTATTTTTTATGATACATTAAAAAAACTAGTGATAGATTGTCTAGTTATATCATTGAAACTACTTCAACTGGAACAGTTTGAATCATGATGATAAAAAGCAACCGGCAAAATAACATTTTTATAGCTGAAATCCATTAGAAAAGGTTTTTCATAGCAATGTATATTCTATGGGGAAAATCTCCATACAAGTAAGAAAAACACCCAACTGCTTTTTTTTCTACGTTTAGTGAAATCGGTGCGAAATTAGATAACAATTTAAGATGCAAACGCGCCTTCATTCTTTCTTCTCCCCTTAGAATCGAACCCTTAGGGCTTTTTAAACCCCGAATGTTTAGGAAA
Organism: Catonia carolina; assembly: GCA_035578175.1. Lineage (NCBI taxonomy): Eukaryota > Metazoa > Arthropoda > Insecta > Hemiptera > Achilidae > Catonia > Catonia carolina. The sequence goes on from JAQMRL010000011.1 coordinate 693,251, forward strand.
AAAGAACGAAATAGCTCACGGTTGCGTGAAATGTATATGCCTGGAAATGCATAACCTCAATATAAGTAAACCATCCATTAAAAAGTAACATAAATTCTCAAACCTTTCTACAACAGGATGTAACAACAGCCGACCTCTTTATATTTTACTGAATAGAAGTCGCACAGTATTCCTTTTCACTACACTGGTAACGTTTCTGTCAACGTGTATTACATTATATATTATTTATACATTTCTGTACTTTGCAAGGAAAACTCAGTAAGTGAATTCGCTTTCTACTATATAAGTGAAGACGTTAAGGAACTTCTTCAAAAATATATGTTTTCATTTTTTTTATTTTATTTAAACATATCTACATTTACCACTTGAATTTATCTACAGAACGACATAATAATTTTGCATTATATTTTCTTTCAAGGTTTCTAAGATTTAGGGGTAAGCAATTGCTTGGATTTTACTTAGCCTGGTGTAAACGTATAGTACAAACATTGCTTCACTAACTAGAATGAATTTGTGATACATCCAAGATTAGGTTGCTTATAAATAATTTAAACGAAATTTTTAAGGTCTAAACTGAGATTTTTAACCCGTTGAAATACAGGGACCATAATCGTTCAAAATCATTCGTTGTACAAAAATCTTGTCCAGCCAGACATTTCACTGAAACGAATTGATTACAAATTATTCTTCATAGTTTTCAATTTATGTCTAACAGTTCATTTAAATGTTTTCATTTTATTGAGAAAAAATGAAAAACAAAACGGAAAGAATCATATGGAAGAGCAATACAAAGTATTTATATCGGGTGTCTAAAATGTCTGGAAACGACTGAATTATAGGAAACTGAGTTCTGTAGTAGAATATTATACAAAAAAATCTCTGGGTAATGTTTGAAATTTCTGTCGGTCATTTCGTATTCGCCATATTGAACTTATATTGGAAATCGTGTATAGCTGCACGATTTCCGTATATGATATTTAATTTAACGAGCGGGCGGTGGTAATTTTACTTTCAGAAGAGGTACGTAGCAGTCGCGTAACTATGTGGAGGATGAGGGGGATAGAAACCCCCCGAAACTTAAAAATAAAAAATATTCGTATAATATCAACTTGATCCAACTTGATTATTTTACTTGTTACTTATTGTAACTTTCTGTAACAAATATTAAATGCAGCCATGATTTTCTAAAATACATTCATGTTATAAAGCAAAATTTCTTGTATTATTTCTGTTCGTTATTTTAGCTTAGTCATTTATTTATCTTAATTTCTTGTTAAGATACTGGTGTCCTACGTTTGTAAAACTAATAGGAGTAGATTCATAAATGTATAAAATAGAAAACATTACAAATATTTTGTAAAAAATTCTACATTTTCATTAGAAGGCAGGATTTACTACATTGTTTTTTATTATAATAAGTCAAGATATTTTCGATTTTTTAGTTTTTTAGTAAAACTTTATGAAAAAGTTTGTTGTAATTTGACTAATATTTTGTTCTAAAAGCACTAAAATCTCATTTTAGAGTACAAAAATTTCTCAATTTTTCCGGAAGAGGCCCCAGGACCCCCCCCCCGCTTTTTGGGGGGTTCCGGTGTCGTGTGCTCTTCAATCAGATCCGTCCCCCTCAAAACCAAGTCGTAGTTACGTCACTGGTACTCAGTGATACCTTTCCCATTTAGAATTACGACTGCACCGCAAACTTTTTCTGGAGGGTGTATAATACACACTGCATGTACTATAGTTACTTGCTTACTTTACTTTCTTTACTTTCTTTACTTGCTTTACTTTACTTACTTTACTTACTATACTTGCTACTACTACTTTACTTACTTACTTTACTTTTCTACTTTTTACTTACTTACTTACTTTTCTACTTTACTTACTTTACTTGCTTTACTTTACTTATAGTTACTAACAGTACCCCAAATAAATTAAAAGAAACCGATAAATTAAAACTACTGAAGAACACAAATTGTATTGTTTTCCTGTTTACCATTTTTAATTAGGGTATAACCTTTATACGTAAAATTTAGTTTTATTCTACGAGGGTCATCTCTAAAGTAAAGACCGTTGGGAAATTTCTCGCCTTGAGGTTGGCTAACCTGTGTGGTGGAAGGCCAGTCTCGTAATATACACACTGCTTTGTTGTTTATCAGTTGTCGCGTTGTTGTATCTTTATTTAAGTTTGGTGTTATTGCGTTTTGAAATGAATCAGATAATTGGTGTTGCCGTCGATTGTGAAATACGTTGAGTGACACGTTTTTTAAACCATCAAAACTTTAACTGATCGAAATTCATAAGCAGTTGGTTGCTGTGTACGGTGAGAATGTAATGAATGAAAGAAACTTTCGAAAATAATGTGAAAGGTTTAGAAATACGAGAGTTAATGTGCATAGTGAATAACGTTCGGGGAGGCCCTCACTAATCAACGAGGACTTGTAAAATGTCGATGAAGAAATCAAATACAATCGTCCCGTGACAATATCTGAATTGGGCCTTAGTGTCTCTGATGTTTCAAGAGCTGTTATTGGTTGCATTGTGCGTGACAATTTAGGCTTCAGAAAGGTTTGTGCTCATTTGGTGCCGTACGTGTTATCGGAACGTCAAAAACAAATCCGAATGGGATCTGCGTTGGAATTTCTGATATGCTACAGAGAAAATGGTGATGAATTCCTTAATTCAATAGTTACCGGCGATGAATCGTGGATTTCTTAATATGTGGCAGAAAGAAAACGGCAATCATGTGAATGGCGTCATCCTCAGTCACAAACGAAACCAACAAAGATCAAGCCACTGCCGTTTGGAAAGAAATTGATCGCCACGGTCTTTTGGGATCGATTTGGCATACTGTTGATTGACTTCACGCCTCGCGGAACGACTGTAAATGCGGAATATTACTGCGAAACTCTACGCAAGTTACGACGTGCTATTTAAAAACGGCGCCGTGGGCGGCTTACCGAGGACATCGTACTCTTGCACGATAATGCACGTCTGCATGTGGCAGGTAAGACGCTCGATCCAGTCCAGATTCAGCGCCTTCAGATTACCATTTGTTTGGCAAATTGAAAGAATTTTTAGGTGGTGAGCAATTTGCAGATGACGATGAACTTAAAGATGCTGTGAATCAGTGGCTAAATGAACTGGCGGCAGAAGAATATGAGGAGGGTATATTAAAGCTGGTGAATCGCTATGACACACGTCTTAATTCATGTGACGACTATGTAGAACATTAATATAAGTTACGTATTTCATTCTGTATCACTTTGTTTTTACGTATTTTTCTGAATAAATTTTTACAACAAAACGGGTCTTTACTTTAGAGATGACCCTCGTAGATCGATTTTAAAATTATACATGTGTTGATGATTATTACAAACGTATGTTCTAATAATAAAACAATTTATGTTGTGTAGTGAGAGAATAAGGTATTTTTCAAAATACTTAAAAAAACTTAACGAAAAAGGATGAAAGAAAGGGTGCGCTATACTTACTTTCTCTGCCGGTAATGAATCACTCTAGCACGCGTAAGGGCTTGACTGTTTGGGAGTAATAAATCGCTGGATATTGCGGGAACACCTAATGCTCTTGGGGGCAGTTGCGATCACATCTTATCCACTACTTGCGTCTACTACTTGTAATTCTTCTTCTTTTTCTCCACAAGTTTAATTCATTTCTTTTTCATTACGACTTCTATTCTGTCCTGTTCTTTTCGGCAATAAATCTCTTGAAATACACAACTTGGCCCATTAATCTGTTTAAACTATCTTACAACTCAACAACAGAATAAGAGAAGAATATAGGTTAGAATCTTGAATATTTAATATTATACAGTACTTCTCTGAATTTTGGAAGGGTTAATAAATAATACATTTTTAGATAATACTAAAGGTTTAATGAGAAAGTATAAGCATTTAAAGCTATCTAAAATATTAAATTTATAAAATTTATTTATTTATAAACTCTGTGTGTTGTTTAGGTCATTAGCCGAAAGGCTGGTTTGAACGTGTAGAGGGTTTACTAAGTAAAACGAGGAGAGAGGTGATTTACCAATGCCTTCCTCACTGAGTGGAAACGTACGCTCATCAGCATGCCGGACCCTCTGAAAAGCACATATTTCCCACTCTGCAAATGACCCTTCACTTCATTCACCACAGGGTCTGTCTGTATTATGAAATTCATTACTTCAGAGGAGATAACTCTGATTAGTGTCTTTTACACCTCTACCTCTTTTGTTATTTAATGATTAATGGTTTATCAAAATCAAATATAAACATATCATCAAGGACCACAATCATCGGCTTACGACACAGAAAAGAGAGTATAAGAAGAGGGAATTTTCAGAAGCAGCCAAACAGAAGCATGCTCAGAACATGAGAGAATGTCACGCCAAAAAGAGACTGAAAGCTTCCGAATTGACTAAAGTGGTCCATTGTGGCTAAACAAGCACTACAAAAAGTAACTTGAAAATATGTATTTCACAATAAAATAAAATAAAATAAAGTACATTTTAATCTATTACAGATATTTTTCAACAACTAAAATGATCAGGCCTATTATAATGTTGAAGGCGTCTTTGGTGTTTCTAGTAATCTAGTTCTGCTGATTCAGGTTGTTAGCAAGGGCGATGCGCAGGGCTTGGTGAGTTAAAATAAGAAATTATTTCAGACGATTGAGGTTGAATGTCTTGCGTGTACTAAAAATGTACTTAGATCCAGAAAATTCTTATTGTTCGATCTTAATGCACAAATAAGAACTGGATTTAATTTTCAGCAAAGAATAACGTTTGTATACCCCTACAAAAGTGAACTTTTGGTTACAGAAGAATAGCGATAGGCCTTGATTATCTTCTATGGGTTTTGACGGTGATAGCAACATAACTTAGATTCCACGCCCACTTCCATCCCTTGTGGTTCAATTAGGTAGCGGCAATTTAGACCTACCGGAATAACTTCTTGCAGTTAAGTTCCATTAAGCGCAGGCGGTAATGCTGAACGTCACTCAGTTCTACCCAACCCCTTAACCACCTACTTTCCCTCTTCCCATTAACGTTTATTTATTTCAAATAGATAAACCTTTCAAATGAAATAACTAAACATAATAATAATGCAAAAATAAAACTACTAATGATTTTATCGATAACATTTAAGATAATTTGATTAAGTTATTTGTCTACAACAAAATAGCTAGTCTTAATTTACCCTTTTTCCCAGTAAGGCACCCGTCTATCACCATCGAAAAAACTCGTGGTTATAGACAGAGTACGAAGTCTTAATATATCCGATCTATTTTCCCCAGCTTTACAGAAATAAAATTCTGAAACTATACTCCCTTTAGAGTTGCTAAACATTTCATCAGTACAAGATGTTACGTTTCATGTGAAAACGTGGCACGCAGAGTGTGGAATTTTCATGTTTTACACAAACCTTTATAACTGTCTATGTCAGAAAATTTTCTGTACACTAGGTATCTCAAGAAATGTTTTTAAACGCTTTCAATAAGGCTGGTAGTGGTAATCCTATCGTTGCCCCAAACCATAATTATTCAATTATCATTTTATTTTAATATCATTTATCATTAAATTATCATATTTAAAAATCATAATTATTTAATAGCTATAGTAACAAGTTTATCCAAAAGGGTGGTTTGAACCTGCAGAGGTTTTACTAAGTAAAACGAGGAGAGGTGGTTTACCATTGCCTTCCTCATTGAGTGAAAAAGTACGCTTATCAGCATGCCGAGCCCTCTGTAATATATATATATTTTCCACTCTGCAAATGACACCTTCAGTTTATTCACCACAGAGTCTGGCTGTATAATGAAATTCATTACTTTCAGAGGAGATAACTGTGATTAGTGTCTTTTACACCTCTATCTCTTTTGTTCTTAAATGATTCAGTCATTTAATTGACTGAACATGTGATAAGAAACATAACTATTTAGTTTAGCCCTGCAATGAACAGATTGAGTGTAAATAATTTAACACTCTACCTGTCTTATATGGGCAGATAGTAACATATTATTAACACCCAAAGGTTGCCGCCACAAGGCACAAAATAAATATAATAACGTAAAAAAATCTATGACTATTATTAGACTCAACTATAAACTTTCATTAAAAAAATATCAATTAATTTAGATGACATTGGTTACTTAACACAGAAAATTGGTATAGGATGGATGAAGCCAGTTTTGTATGAAACATGTACAAACTGAAAATTATTTGAATTACCATTCGTAATTACGGTTAGATAATATGTTGTAATTAATAATAACAACGGTAGCGTGGAATATGTATGAAATATTATACCTCTTAGTCCGATTCATTATTAGCAATGCGTAAAACGAGTAATGAGTTGTCTCATTACAGAATTGTATGCGTTTTGGTTTGTGCAATTAATACGCTTTTATAACATTTTACTGTGTGTGTTTGTGATCGGTTGTATGCATACATAACAGTATTGTATGGTTTCAATTTTCAGTTGCAATTTGCAAATACAAATGCAGTCATTAAGTAAATGCAACCAAAGCAGTTAACTGTTTCATTTGATCTATCATAAGTAAAATGTATTTTAATAATCGGTTTATATTTCATCATGTTAATGACAAATTATAATACGTAATTGAATATTTTTTTTTTACTTTTATTGTACGGATAATTTAATTTGGCTGATATTATTCGGGGAAATTATAAATAGAACTGAATGTCATTCATTATCTCATATTGTAACACTTATTTCTAAGGTTCGTTACGGGATCTGGGTAAAATAAATAAACAACAAACTATCGCTAGAATTACAAAAAGTTTTTAATTACTTTATAAATTACAATTAATAATGCTATTTAAATCTACAAATAAATTACAATTACTGCAACAAAATTTATAATTATAATAAATAATAAATTAAGGGGGAGAGTCTATCTTAATTTTTAATTTTTTTACTAATACTCAGAAGTAATACACTTTTTAGCACTAAAAATATGTGTAATAGCATTTAAAAACGTATTCTAAGTTTAATAAGTATTTACCCGCACCCCTACAATAAACCAAAATGGCGGATTTTAGTCCAATCTTAGAACGAACATATATTTTTAATTATTTAATTAAATTTATTTAAAGTTATGTCAAATTAAAGAAAAATTTCTGGTCTCCGATCTGTAAGAAGTTTTTTTAAGATATCGTTTGTAAGGACCAAAATAATTTTTTTAACTAGTAAGCAAAATTTTACTTCATTTTTATATAATCGAGCTAATTTTAAAAATTCTACATAAAGATTACAGTTAAAGAGGCGCTATCAGATCACAGAATGTGAAAATGTGAACAATTTAAACGAAATTACAGCTCCAGCATCTTTTGATCAAAAGTTATGTTCATTCTAGTATTCAAACTACACGCAAAAAACATTATTTTACGGAAAATGATAAAATAAAATTACTAAGTTTTTTTTACTGCTATGACACGAGTTTTTTAAAATCGCCTCATTTACTAATTTTTTATGATTTACAAGATAGGGTAGGCGCAATGTCTGCTGAAATTCTTGGGGAGGTTGCTCTCTCGTAAAAACTTATTTTTATGATTGCGACTTAAATATAAATTTTAGCGCAAGAATGTATAATAAAAGTTGTAGAGAATTTAAAATCCTACAACTTTTATTTTAAACAATTTTTTGTATAACGCTTAGTTTAGCAGAAATTAGCGATTTTCTGTTTTTTCTCACGAAAACGTGTAAAAAATCGAATTTTTTAAAGATTTTAGCCTTAGTATGCATTTTACGACAAAATTTTATAATAAAGTTTATAGAAAATTAAAAGATCTACAACTTTTGTTTCAGGAATTTTTCTCTACACAGCCTAGTTTAGCGAGGAAGACTGAATTTCCGTATTTTTAAGCCAAACTGAGATTGATTTTCATTTTACGACTTTCACTCATAATTAAAATAAGGTTATGTTTTTTGAGGTTAGTTTTATTTTTAATGTTTTATGACTAAAGTTAGGTTATATTGGTCATTACTTGCATTGGCAAGAGAAAGTTGTGTGAGTGTTTCTCACCAGATTTTTCAGTATCGTCACCGAGAAGACTTACAGCCAAATGATTAGGATGAATTGTTTGAATACTTTTTACTCTTAACTACTAATGTCTTCTTTTACTGTAGGTATGCCCAGGTCACGGTGGAGTACTTCATTAGGCACATTCCAAGGTCACAACTATTAGTCGAAGAAACTTCGATTGGAATCTCTGTAATATTTCTATATTAGATGTACTTGCGAATTCACGAGACTGTAAAGAAACAATCCTTAATTTGTTAAGGTTTAGCTTTTATATTTTTAATATTTACTTGTAAAAAATATCATAGGGAAAATAATCTGCCATATTTTTATGTATTTCCAGTTTTCGTCAGTATATTAATATTTGGGGTAACTGATAAGGTTATCAATTGAGTAGATTTTATCCATAACCTAGTTCTCTAGGTAGTTATGAGTAAATATATATAGTATAGCTACATTTATTCTACTGAGAGTGAAGAGTAGATTTTTGAGGTTTATACGGTATTATAAACTATTGTGGGAGGTTGAACAGTAGTGACAGCTGCAACAGCAATCGAAAAAAATACACGTAGACATATACCCAACATACTCAAGGGGTGAGAACGGTCAGCGGGGGTCTTTTTACGACTCATGTCCCCCCTTTCGTTAGCCTACCAATAGTGGTTATCGACGGATAAGGGTTGAATCAACTGAAGTTCAATACATCTCGTCAATTTCTAACGATGTACGTCAAACAAGTCATCTAATACAACCTGTTTTACCAAAGTATTCGATTTTTTAAATTCTACGATATTAGTTTTCCGTAAAAACTGAAATTATCTTTTATTAAATAATCCTGCAGACAGATTATGCCTATTGCATCACATTAACAATAGATTTAACAGACGAGAACACCTGGGAAACGGTTTTAGCTGGTAAAAGACACACTGAAACTGATTGTTATGGCCTATAGGCCTATGTCAGCTATAATTTAATCTCGTTACACCACAGCAATAAGCAACAAATTTTTAATAAAAATAATTGTGTTGAAAACTACATTTATGTTCTGACTTTAATTCTTGCGAAACTAACTGGATGTCATCATAAATTTACCGAGTAAAACGATTGGCATGGCATAAAGTATTCTCAATTATTTTTAAACCTAAAATGGAGAACACACATTCAGCTAAAACGGAAACACCTAGACTTAAAATTCAACCAGTTCTTTTAGCTACCTGGATCGCCATAAAAATGATCGCTTTAAAACAAACTTTTAATTACAAACTGTTTTCAAACCAGACTGGACCTACGGTATTCTGTTAAGAGGCGCATCCAGTACTCATATATATCTAAATTATTCAGCGTTTTTAGTTACAAGTCCTCCAACCTCTATAAGCTGCGCCCTGGTACATAAACTAACTACCGAATTCACAAATATCTTTATCTCAACAGCTAAAGAAAAAAATTCAAAGTTTAGTATTACAGTGGAGTGTCAGTTATCCGAAGTAACTGGGACCAGAGCGGTTCTGATAATCAAATAGTTCGGATAATCAAATAAGCTAAAAATGTGTTATAGGTTAATAAAAGCTAATATAAATTTAGTTAAAAAAGAATACTAATTTATTGCATTTATTGAAAATGTAGAGTAGCGTACTAAAGATTATAAAACAAACGGAAAAAACAGAATTTCAAAACTGAATAAATTAACGAAATAAATTACGGTAAAATCCTTTATCAAATTTTAATGCACTTGCATTAATACTATAATAGCCCCTACTATAGAGTAATTTTAAAAACATCTTGAATTTTCTTTTGAACTAAGACTCAACTTCTTTATTTAGCAGCAACATCTGTCATTCTTTTTAGTAACAATGCTTCAGCAGTATTAAATTCAGGCTGTTGTTCGTACTGTAAAATGCAGTTTCTAGGGCAGAGAAGGCTTCCGCGTGAGTAAATTGTATATTATTTTCCATCGATGGTAGTTCGGATAATTGATGGTTCGGATGACTGACGGTCGGATAATCGACGCTCTCGTGTATTTACAAAAAAATACTAGAATCAAACAAAAAATATTCGGTAATCAACTTATTGAACAACAGTGGTACAGTACGAAGGTTAAACCGAGGCACCCGACAGAATTATTTGTTTAGTAACTTATATTACTACTATTGTTTTTTTTTTCAAAATTTAGCATCTTGAAATACATATCAATCTGTAAACAGGTACCTCCACTGGGAGATACCTTTTGTTCTTATTTCTTCTTCTTCTTAACGTGCCCTCTCCGACCGCAGGTTGGCAGTCATAATGGCTATTCGGACTTAGGACACCACTGTTCTGAACAGCTCTGCTGAAGTACAACGAAACCAGTCCCGAAGATTCTTCAACCAAGAAATTCTTCTTCCCACATTTCTCTTTCTCTGAATCTTGCCTTATATTATCAAGTGAAGCATTTCATATCTTGGTCCACGCATAATATTACCCAGATAATTCCATTTTCCTTTTTTGGATGGAGTAAACAGCTCCTTTTCTGTTCACGTTCTCCGCAAGGCTAACTCGTTGGTTACTTTATCTGTCCAGAGTATTTTTAGTATGCGCCTGTACAACGAAAGCTCAAACGCATCTATTCCTGTGATATTCATCTTCTTTAACGTCCAAGTTTTTACGCCGTGTAACACTGTTGAGAAGAAGTAACATCGAACCATCATCAATCTCAGGTTAAAGTATTGATATTTACTTCGTCTGCCCATAACAGACAAGTGGAGTGTCAAATTATTGTAGGAATCGGAAACCGAATTTGCTGGTTTTCCCGCCGGTGAGATTCAGATGGCACGTGAGCTCGCAACAGCTGGATAACGGTCGACGCAAGAAGAAGAAACCAGTGTGTGTAAAAAAGTGTCGAGTGACGAGAGACTGTTTTCTTATGTTGTATTCTTTTTATTCTGATGTAATAATGTTCATTTTCATGTTTAAATAATAATTTGTTAAATTGACGTGTGACGAGTTTTATTTTCATCCATTCAAATCCCACAAATTGGGGGCTCGTCCGGGATGAACTGAGTAACGAGTTTCGACACGAAACACACGACGCAATTTAGAACGCCATTTTTACGACGCTTACAACGAACCATCTTCTTTGCTGTTGCTTACGACGCTGACGACGAAACGACGTGCAGTTTTGTGAATCGACGACGTTTGGATCTAAGACGAGGATTCATTTGATTAACAAAACGTGCCTTTTGGATTTTGGGCATTTTGGCTGCAGCATTTTTTGGTGGTACAAGTGACGACGAGAGGTATAAATTGTGACGACGACGAGGGATTTTGGATGTGGTGAGAAAAGGACGAAGGCTCATCAGAAAAATAAAGGAAACGACGAAAAGGTATCGACAACCTAACCTATAAACCGGTGCGACGAAAAGAAGATTACACAGTTACCGACGGTCGATAAAACTGGAAACTACTTTACCGACTTTTGAATAAAACGACGAGATGGCGACACTAGGTGACATAACCTCAATTCTGAACAACATAAACAACTCACCAACGAAAGCAATCAAGGTTTTACATCACCTTATTTTTGGGACAATTCCAACTGACAGGAAAAATAGAAAACGACTGCGGGAGTTTACAGGATTCGAGTTTACAGCAGGTTCGATTGAGGAAGAACAGCAAAAGAAATTTATGGAGGAGACGTTTTCGGTGTCGGAGTTGTGTGTTGTGATAGGAATTTTGTGTGTTGACGCTGGCACTAAAGGGGAGATGATTGATGACATTTGTTATTACCTGACAAATTTGGACGCACTTCAAGCAAAAATAAACGACGATATCAAACAGGAAGAAGAAGACGACGAAGAAGAGGAGGATGATGAGGACGATAAAAAGAAAATGAAGATAAAAAAGGACGAGAAGAAAGGCAACAGTTCTGATGAGGAGCAGGACAAAGATGTGTCGGAGGAAATAAGGCGAAATTTGGCTGCGATGGAGTTACAAAATAGGAGGTATGAAGAGCAGCATAAATTTTCGTTGACGTTTCGTGACATAGAGGGCGCTTTGAAAACATTCAATGGCAAGGACGGATATCCGGTGAAGAAGTGGATCACTGATTTCGAAGAAACAGCAGTCTTGATGGGATGGAGTGAGCTGCAAAAGTTTGTGTTAGCAAAAAAATCACTTGAAGGTTTGGCTAAGCTTTTTGTTCAAGGTGAGCGAGGATTGACGTCTTGGTCAGCTTTGAAGAAAGCACTGAGGGACGAGTTCGATACAGCGACGAGCAGTGTGGAAATTCATAAGCTGCTAACTCAACGACGGAAGAAGCAGGACGAATCTCTCCAGGAATATTTCCTAGTGATGAAGGAGATAGCCAGCCGTGGTGACATTGAATTAGTTTCAGTGTTTCAATATGTGATTGATGGTATCGACGACGAGACAGGAGCAAAACTTCTTTTGTACGGGGCGACGAGTTCTAGGGAGTTCAAGGACAAGATGAAGAGCTACGAGTTGGCAGTGAAGTCGATGCCAAAGAAGAGCTCCAAGAACTCTAACAACGGCAATTCGCAAGGAGGTTCCAAGCACAACAACGAGAAGGATGGAAGACGCAACGACGGTGCAAGGAAGAAGGACAGAAGCGGCGAAGGAGAAAAGAAGTGCTATAATTGTGGTGATGCTGGACATAATTCGAGAAACTGTATGCACAAGGACAAGGGTAGAAGATGCTTCAACTGTAACGACTTTGGGCACATCTCCAGTGAGTGCACAAAAGAGAGGAAGCGAGACAGAAGAGGTACTGCAAGGGATGGTTCAAACATGCACAACCTGGCGACTTCGAATAGCAACCTGAAATTCAAGGAAGTCAAGCTGTGCGATCAGGAAATCAACGCCCTTATTGACTGTGGAAGTCACTACAACCTTTTGAGACAGAATATATACGAGACGATGGAAGCTCCAGGATTGCGAGAGACGAGTGTTGTTCTGTCAGGGTTCGGAGGAAGCAAGGTGTCTCCTCAAGGTTATTTCCAAACAGTCATTGAGGTCGATGAGGATGAGTTTGTGACGAACGTCTATGTAGTGTCTGGAGATGCTATGAAGATAGACATGGTGATAGGTAACGATCTTCTGGACCAGGGTGAGGTCATCTTGAGCAAGAAGGGAGTAACCATCAGGAAACAGGAAGTATCGATCATGTGCATCCAGGTAACCAATGAACCAGAGTTGGACATCGAGAATTGTGTTGACAAAGAGACGAAGAAGCAGGTAGAAGACCTAGTGGAAGGTTATGTTCCAGCAAAAACGAAGTCAACTGACGTGAAGATGAGGATCGCAGTGAAGGAAGAGCAACCAACGTTTTGCAAACCTAGACGACTATCACCAAAGGAGAAGAAGGTCGTTGATGATCAAGTCGAGGAGTGGCTAGAGAAGGATGTCATCGAACCAAGTTCGTCGGAGTATTCGAGTCAGGTGGTAGTGGTCAAAAAGAAGAACGGTGCACATCGAGTTTGCGTGGACTATCGAAGAGTAAATCGAATAGTGGTCAAGGATCGCTATCCCATGCCGCTGATCGAGGATGTCTTGGACAAACTACAGGATGCAGCTGTATTTTGTACATTGGACCTCAAGGATGGATTCTTTCACGTAGAAGTTGAAGAGGACAGCCGACGATACCTGGCTTTTGTGACGCACACGGGACAGTACCAGTTCAAACGAGTACCTTTCGGATTTACCAATTCACCTGCAGTGTTCCAACGTTATATCAACGCCGTGTTCTGGGTGTTGATCAGGGAGAACCTGGTGTTCATCTATATGGACGACCTAATCATCCCAGCGAAGAACTTTGTTGAAGCGATTCAACGATTGGAACGTGTCTTGGGGATAGCTGCAGAGTACGGGTTAGAAATCAACTTTGCGAAGTGCCAATTCCTGAAGACGAAGGTACAGTTCCTGGGATACACTATCCAAGGTGGACAGATCCAACCATCTGAAGAGAAGGTTCTAGCCGTTCGTGACTTTCCAGAGCCGAAGACGATTGCAGCGGTGCAGAGCTTTTTGGGACTGGCAAGCTACTTCAGGAAGTTCATTCCAAACTTCTCTGTCGTGGCTAAACCGCTGAGTGACCTGTTGAGAGGAAAACCTGAGTTCAAATTTGACGATGAGCAGCGACGTGCATTTAACGAGCTCAAGGATATCCTTTCTTCAGAACCAGTTTTGAGAATTTACAACCCGAAATTTGAGACGGAGCTTCACACCGACGCCAGCAAGTATGGATATGGAGCAGTGTTGTTGCAGAAGTGTCCAGACGACGAGAAGCTACATCCGGTCTCATATATGAGCAAAAAGACGACCGTTCAGGAAGAAAAATACAGCAGTTACGAGCTGGAGATCTTGGCTGTAGTAAAAGCACTGAAGAAGTACAGAGTGTACTTGCTTGAACTGGCATTCAAGATCGTAACTGACTGTGAGGCGTTCCAAAAGACGATGCAGAAGACAGACCTAGCAGCGCGTGTGGCCAGATGGGCGATGAGCTTGGAAGAGTTTGACTATACCATCCAACACCGAGCTGGTAGCAGAATGAAACACGTCGACGCTCTAAGCAGATGTTTAGCAGTGATGTTTGGCTTCCCTGATGGTCTAACATCGAGGATCAAGATCGCACAGGAAAAAGATGACGGACTGGTAGCGATTAAAAAGATCTTGGAAGAGAAACCATACGAGGACTTCATAGTGAGAGATGGACTTCTGTTCAAATTTGTCGACGGTCAGGAGGTCTTGGTGGTTCCACGAGCGATGCACCAGGAGATCATCCGAGCGGCACACGAGAGAGGACACTATGCTGTCAAGAGGACGGAAGAAGACGTGAAGCAGGAATACTACATTCCTGACCTGGCCAACAAGGTGAAACGAGTGATCGCCAACTGTGTGAAATGTCTGGTGGTAAACAGGAAGGTGGGCAAGAAGGAAGGCCTTCTTCACCCTCTGTTCAAGGAGAGTGAACCGTTGCACACCTACCACATGGATCACATTGGACCACTCGCATCTACCAACAAGGGGTATAACCACATCCTTTGTGTAGTTGACGCCTTCACGAAGTTTGTCTGGTTATATCCAGTGAAAACGACGAAAACGGCTGAGACGATTGGAAAGATGGAATTGCAAAAGACGAACTTTGGAAACCCGGTGCAAGTGATCACCGACAAGGGGACATCGTTCACTTCCCGAGAGTTTGAGGACTACTGTGAAGCAGAAGGCATCAAACACATCGAGGTGACGACAGGACTACCCAGAGCAAATGGTCAAGTTGAAAGAGTCAACACAACTGTTGGAACGATCATCTCCAAGCTGAGCATCGACGACCCGACGAAGTGGTACAAGGTGGTACCTGCCGTGCAACGAGCGATCAACTCCGCGTTCCAGAGGAGCATCGGAAGATCACCGTTTGAATTGTTGATGGGAACCAAGATGCGCAACAAGGACGATCTTCACATCGTCGAACTCATCGAAGAAGAGTTGGTTACCTCATTCGACGAGAAACGTGACCAGATGAGAGAAGATGCCAAGTTGCAGATCCAGAAGGTGCAAGCTGAAAATCGGAGCAACTTCAATCGACGACGAAAGGAAGCTGCAAAGTATAAGGTCGGTGATCTGGTTGCCATCAAACGCACCCAGCTGGGACCGAACCTTAAGTTGAAGACAAAGTACTTAGGACCATACCGAGTGATGAAGGCCAAGCTGAATAACACCTACGATGTCTACAAGGAAGGCGAAGACCAAGATGGACCACGGCTGACAAGTACTTGTGCTGAGTACATGAAGCCCTGGCTGGACGGGTATTCCTCATCCGAGTCGGATGAACTTCAGGACGGCCGAGTGTAGGAATCGGAAACCGAATTTGCTGGTTTTCCCGCCGGTGAGATTCAGATGGCACGTGAGCTCGCAACAGCTGGATAACGGTCGACGCAAGAAGAAGAAACCAGTGTGTGTAAAAAAGTGTCGAGTGACGAGAGACTGTTTTCTTATGTTGTATTCTTTTTATTCTGATGTAATAATGTTCATTTTCATGTTTAAATAATAATTTGTTAAATTGACGTGTGACGAGTTTTATTTTCATCCATTCAAATCCCACATTATTTACACTCAATCTGTTCGTTGCAGAGCTAAGAAAATAGATCTGTTTCTTATCACATTGTCAGCCAATGAAATGGCTGAATCATTTAAGAACAGAAGAGGTAGAGGTGTAAAAGACACTAATCAGAGTTATCTCCTCTGAAAGTAATATACAGCCAGACTTTGGGGTGAATGTGAAGGTGTCATTTGCAGAGTGGAAAATATGTGCTTTATAGAGGGCCCGGCATGCTGATAAGCGTACTTTTCCATTTTAGTGAGGAAGGCAATGGTAAACCACCTCACTCCTCGTTTTACATAGTAAAACCTCTACAGGTTCAAACCAGCCCTTTGGCTGATGACCTAAACAACATTTACTTCATATCAAATCTATTTATTGTTTTTCTATGAAAAGATTATAAATAAATCTGTAAATGAAAATAAAATATTATGTTTTACAAAATAATACGAACAGAAAATAAATAAAATAATTAATATACAACATGGACGAAAACAATTAACAAATAATAAGGAAACACTACAATCATTACTTAAAATAATGCATGGAAAACGGTTACATTTCACACTTATATAAACACAGAATACTTTTTCAAGTTGCAGTGATTAGTGCTTATGATTTTAGATATTCATAGAAAATATAGATATTAAGTGCACGCATAAATTGGTTTTACATTTTTGTTTAAAGAGGAACAAAAAAATTATAATAACGTACTATAATATTAAACAGGTGTGGTGTTCCAATCCAATTATTTAACAATAGAATTATCAACGGTAATATGATATAATTTTACTATTTCCTCATATCGTGCTGGGTTTCTTTACGGAGGGAGTTGATTGGTGTGTGTGAATGTGTATTTGAATATACAAGGTGCTTGAAAAGTCTTAAAACAATTTAGTACCTATATTACAGCTGTACTGTCAGTTTAGATAATAATAGTCTATTTTATAAACTTTATTCTACATTATTTTTTTTAATAAGGTAATTAGTTATTCAAAATTCTTGTTATAAATATCCTTTCAATTTAAATTCATTAAATCTGATTGATGAATAGAATTTTTACATAGGTATACTAAATTTTGATTTCAAAATTTATATAGATTATAATTTAGCATTACTAAACTAAGATATATACAGTATTTTTAACTAAATATACTTATACGCGAAAACTCTTCTTTACAAAGAGTATAAGAGTATACAAAAAAATTATTTAAAAAATTATATAAATACAACTATTATAAAAACACTATTAGGCCTATAACGTTTAAAAAGGGTAACGGATTACGTTAAAAAGCAGTGAATATAAAATTATAAATACAATTAAATTTACCAAATATCAATTTGAATAATAATATAATAACAATACTGTGAAACTTATCTCTAAGGTCCGTTTCGGGATCTGGGTAAATTAAATACTTATTACACTAACCTTCAAAATTACAAGTATTTATTACCACTAAAAATTACAATAAATGAAGAGACTAAATTCTTTAAGTAAATTACAATGAAATTCCTTAAAATAAATAATAAACTAATACCTAATAAAAACTAATAACAATAAATAAACTTAACCAATTTACTAAATACTACTTACAAAAGATACAGAAATAACGGTAAACAATACACAGTAATTCACAGTAACGTTGACCTTTTCTAATGTATTGTTATGCACTGTGCAATTCGCTCACTCAATCACAGACAAAACAAAACTGACTCTCAAAAGAAATCCCGTCGCTAAAATAGGTGGATCTAAGGAAATTTCGAGAAAAACCGAGAATTTCGACGTAACAATAAAAATACAAAATCCTTCTGACGGCTTCTGGATCAATCTTAACAACTGTAAACAAATTAGAATTGAAAAAAGGTGTTACAAAAAGGCCAATTACCTAAATAGGTAACCACCCGACTCTTTCACAGTAGTTATACAACAATCGACAGCCCTACCTGTACTATACAACCATTTATAACTATTTCTTGGAAACCTGTTTATCACTCGAATCCCATTCAGGCACGGCATTTTTTCATACGTTACAAAATATAAGTTAAAATATAATTTCATCATTCACCGTCTGCATTAGCAGTAATTGCAGAACAGTCGGACGTTAAACCAAAAAAAAAAAAAAATTATCACTCTTATTATTTACGTCAACATTTTTAAACTCTCGGTACTCCTCGAGAATTCTCGAATACACATTCCCTTTAGACCCCTTTATTTGTATTGTCAGAATACAAATTTAAAAAAAGCCCATTAAGACCATGTTACTGCATATTTTGTGATACAGAGAAAAATAAAAATCTTTTATTTTATAACTAAAACTACTTTACAATATATTTTTAACTAAGGGAATTAATTAAATAAATGAGCATAGAAACAGAAAAACTATCGGATAATATTAAAGTAAAAAGTAACCAGAGAATAGTTATTTTAAAACTGTATTAAGTACAACCTTCGTCCTTGATAGTTTAAGCACCACTGAAAATTTTAACAATGTTCTTAAAATTTTAACTTAAATTCTTAAAATACTTAGTTTAGTAATAAAATGTTCTTAAATTTTGCAAGAAAAACATATTTTTAAAATAAAATTGAAATTGACTTACTACATTTGGACAAAAGTCCAATTTGTTTTTAATAAACATTAAATGGAAATTCTAAACATCGTTTAACTAATTTTTAAATAAATTAAAAATTTTAGTACTTAAACTTTCTTAAGTTTAAAATATTAGACATGTGATCATAATCGTTCCCTGAATAGCCTACTTCAGAATTTTAATATTTTAGAGTTCAAAAGTTGAACTCAAAATATATAAGTTATAAGTTATAAGTTGTATAAGTTATTTTTGAAGTACCCTATACTTAGTACTTTTTTATGTATTCCATTAGACGTAAAGTTGTTTTTTCGTAGTTTTGTTCAATAATAGTAGCGATCAGAACTCTATTTATCATGGCATGTTGTTTTTATAGACCGTATCGGAAAAAGGATCGCTGGTTCTTGGAATCAAACCCAATACCCTCTTATTACATGCAGTTCGGATCTGATAATCCAACTTAATTGCAATGTTTGTTTCTATATACTGTATAACTCGTGTGTCTCGTGCAGTGATGCAGATTGACTATTTTTATCGTTCAGATACGGACGGATAGACAAACAGACTAAACAGATTGATAGTAGTAGTTAATTTTACCTTTCGTGTTGAATAACTTGTGTATAATGTATATACAATGTACCTCTATTCGTTTTTAACGTTAAATTAAAACAATGCAGAGTAATCTCATTTTGTAGTTACAAAATTGGTTAGATTCAGATAGTATAAATTAAATAATAAATGAAAAAGAAACAAAAAACTAAAATGAGAAATTTTCTTTAAAACATACACTTACCATTTTATTTTGTTCCCAATTCCTTTTCTAGCAAAATACATTGAAAAACTGTAAAATTTATCTAAGCTTAATAAAATGTTCAATTAAAACAACATCCAATCATGTTTATAATTGTTTTAAAATAAATGACACGATTTTGAGATGGGATACATTAAAGGCACTCCACGGAGTTCACACAATTTCATTCAGAATTAGTTCTTCCAGAGCGTAACCAGGATTTTATCTAAGGAGGTTCCGAGTAGCTTCTTGATATTAATCAATCTATTGAAGTCCTAAGTTTGGTTTTTGCCTTTTTTGTTTTGACAGCTACCTCCTGATTTTCTCCGTGTACACCGATACAGTTCTGTATTTTTTCGAAATTTTAATGCGATATCAAAGTTACTTAGTGACAAACAAAAGTAGTGTGCTATTTCTTTCAAAATATTTTGTGTTGTACATTATTCGTTCAAAATTAATCAAGGTAGAGTTCTGCAAAAAAGTTTAGAAAAGTTTTCCGATTAGACACAAATAAAACCACAACATTGATCCAATATTTATGAGCGAACAATTTTAGAATTACCTAATATATTTCATACCTCATATTTATATTTCATACGTTGGTTCCGCTCACTGATCCAACACTGTGGTTATCCTAGCTGCCGCGAGCGATGCCCACAGCGGTTCCTCAACCAAGTGTTGCTTCTACCGAGTCCCGACGAAGTAGCCATCGACGTAATACTGCGAAGAAGATGACGTCTCCTCTAGATGACGAGACGCCGTGTAGTCCACGGTGATTACGACGTCCACAGCCGCCCACCGACTGGCTATTTACACCTAGACGAATAATGCGTAATCGGCTCTTTTCAGGGCCATCAAGCATTTAAGGTTTCCCCACTTCACTAATGCTCACCATCCAGTGTAAATACTTACCCTAATATGTATTTTTACAGGTAGAAGAAACGCTGAAGGTTTCTCCATTTCTCTTGAATCGAATTTCATAGCATAAGTATTATTTTAAAATAAACTTTCATAATTGCAATTTTTATCTAAATGCAACTGAAGATTGTTATAATTATTTCAAACAGTTTTTAACACGAATTCTCGTATCTTTGGCACTTACTGCGGCTTTTATAATATCGGAAGTACGACTAGTGTCAAAGAGAATTAATAGAAATTGTCAAAATTGTATTTCAGATATATGAAATAAACGAAAGATTAATAAACAAAATTAATGAATACTATCTTTTAAGAGAATATAAAAATGCATTCGTTGAATTTAATTTTATGTTAATTTTATTTTGTTAAACGCTGAGAAACGTAAAGAGAGGAAGTCAAAATAATATTCTGGATACATTCCGTACGGTAAAATCACTCATATTCATGGTTAAACAAAAGTAAATCTCTATAATGGGAATTTTAATTTCTCTGTAATAAATGTCATATCAAATTATTCAACGTCGTTTTTATAAAAAACATAGAAAATCACCCTTGCATAAAAGATCCGGAAGCGAGCTCAATTAAAATGAGTAAAAACACAGGAAGAGAAAGAGAGATGAAAATGGGAGTAAAATAAAGATAAGGCTAGTGAAAAATACGTGTCGTAAGAAAGTGGGATGCGTTCAACAGAAAGGTAATAAAGTTAAGCAATCTAATGTTTCTGGAAAATGCAAAGATAAAACAGGGTGATTCAAAAGTCCGGAAACATTAACTTTAAAACGGTTTCGAAATGATGATATAAACTGCTAGATTAATCATGGGTGAATTACTTTGCCACTTAACTACAACAGATGAGATATTGATATTACTTTATGAATACCTGAGTGAGACATAATAAATATTTAAATTGTTAAATCAAATTTATTTAAAGTAAATTTAATTTGGTCACCACCCTGATGTAGTGATTAGCTTGCTTGACTACAAGTTGTAAAGTCTCGGGTTCGGTTATCAACTAGGGTCTTGAAATTATAACAAGTTTAAAAAACTTGTTTAAAACTTGTTTTTTTGCTTTTTTTTGGATTTTTTTTGGTTTTTTTTTGCTTTTTTTTGTATCAACTAATGAAACCCAAATTTCTATTAGGGAAAGAATACACCGTTCTCAAAGTAAGTACTCAGAAATGTAATTTAAACTAAATTTTTGAGATTATTGGAGGATATCCATTCAAATATCTGACACTTCATGATATTTTTAATTTTTAGTCAATCGAAGAGACGATTTGACTTACTGGGGACATACTGTATTGTTTGAAAGGCTATTTAAACGGATGGTTTCAGAAAAGAAAATTTATAGGGCTATAAATATCGATGCTGTCACCCAGTTGAACATTTGGTATACAAAATTTTGAAGGAAATATTTTTGTAGAAAACTTAGCTAAATCAGAATAATGAAAGTAAATGAGATCTCTGAATTTTATCACCATCATCATACCATTGCAGTTTTGACTGCCCAACCTATACAAGGAAAATCTTTCTTCTGTGGAATACTATCCGCTAACATACGTTCACCGTCTGCATTAGCAGTAATTGCAGAACAGTCGGACGTTAAACCAAAAAAAAAACATACGTTCACTACTTCTCTGAATACTTTAGAAGTTTAAGCGATAGGTAGTTCAAAATTAATGTCCAGAAATGGATAACAAATATACGAAGAGAATACATAGAAATGATACTTACAATGTAAATACATATTCACTCATTTATATCGTCCAGATAATTAGATTGATTGGACTTTTGGATCGCAGTTTATTTTATATCTTTTAATGTTAAAAGTTGTATGGTTTAAAAAAACTAATCATAATAGAAAAATCTTGTATTGTAATCTCAATTGTACGTTTATACTAGATAAAAGAAGAGAATAACTACCCTAGGACATGGTATTAAGCCGTGTAGGTCAATTCCTACTCGTACAATACGAATTATTATTATAATGTGTTACGCATTTTTTTACAAAAGACGTACATAAATTCGATATTGTTAAAGGTAACAAAATAAATTATTATTATTAATAATTTAAACCCTAAGTCAGACGACATACCTCACTTTACCTTGATACTTAAAAGTAAAAACAAATATAAAATAATTAGGACTAAAATGAAAGAATTAGGTAATCATCAAACTTATAAATAATTCAATTGAAGTGGAAAAAATTCAAGGATATAAGTAATTGTTAAAAATGTGATAAATTTAAATTTTCGCTTGTTTACAACGCCGGCCGCGTTGGCGATGTTGGTAACGTGCTCGCCTCTCATCACGCGGTCTTGGGTTCGAATCCCACTCAGGCATGGCATTTTTTCATACGTTACAAAAAAATTATTTCATCCTTCACCGTCTGATTAGCAGCAATTTGCAAAACAGTCGGACGTTAAACCAAAAAAAAAAAAAAAAAAAATTGTTTACAACCTCAAAGTAAATAAAATTCCTAGTATTTGAGGTATATCCTTACAGAGAACACACAATTTTAAAATTGAATCTGAAGTTAAACGTTACTGATAAAATGTTATTGAAAATTCCCATTACTTATTTTTATTTATCTAAAATACAAAACTGCAGCGTTTACAATCAACATACCAGAACCGATCACTGCAGCTCCATAATAATGTAACTAATGAAATACCCAACGATCTAAAAATGCCTTTCATAAAAAAAGAAATTAAACTCTGTAGGGAGAAATATTTGAAAAATTTAAAACATCAAAATACTTTTGCAATCAACCTCCTTGACAGCAGCGAAGATACTAACTGAAACATTTTAAAATATTGAACTTAACTTTACGATTTTGTAATCATTTAATTCATGTATTTTTTTCTACTTCTATTAATCATTATCATCTCCATCATGGTCATCGTCATCTTCATTTTCAACTACTTCATATTTCAAGATATTAATCAACAATTCAGGAACAAGTTTAGTTTTGTTTTTTTGTTCAAAGTTAAGTATTTTTTTGAAACACAATACTGTGTGTGTTTTATACATTCATTCTAAGAACGTTATTATTCATACTCTTATCGTCTTTGTTTGAAGTTTATATTTTCACTAAAAAAACTGATTGCAAAAGAATTACATATTCTTTGAAAAGATCTAAAAAAATAGGAGCGTTAATCTTTTGAAACATCCTATATTTATTTTACGGCGTTACAAGACTTTCCTTTACTTCTATTTATTTCCCAACGTTTTGTTGCTTACGAAAAATCAACCTCTTACACTTCTCTGTCTTCCACCACTCATTAGAATTGAAAATGGTAGGCGACGCGCTCGTAAAAAGACAGCGTCTTCCCAGTTATATTATAACTCAGTTTGTGAAGCAAAGGAACCATTGATTGGGTTGTGTTTGTGCAAATGGCAACTTTATAGCTTCTTCAGACCCTAATTTCCTTATATTTACGATTTTACACTCTCGCCGGTTATATATATAAAACTGTATATCACATTAAATCAAATATTTTTATAACCAAAACTTTTTTATTATATAACTTAAAAATTTTTATTACTTAAATGAGTTAATTTCAATAAAATTTAATCTTCAAAGTAAATTACTTTTATTATAATTTGATGGAATGATGTTATAAATTATTGCTTATTATTCGAATTGATTTAATTTTATTACGTGGGACTATTTCTTTTTTAGTAATAAATTAGTTATTACACCATAAAGAAAATTAACTGGTAACGTGCAGGTGAATTCAATACAGTCATAAATTAATAAGAATTTCATCACAAAATTTCATTCTAAATAAATCTTTATAATGCATCTTGCAGAATATACTCAATCCTGTTGTAGATATCTGGTGTGAAACACTCGCCAACCTTTCTCTTGACGATGTATACAATGAACAAAATAACCTATGTTTTTTTTTATTTATTTATTTAAGATTGCATCAACTGCTTGGTCATTGGCGACTACGGTGGATTATGTAACATTAACTGTAGGATTTTATATTTAAAAATTTCCAGACCCTGGCCGGGAATCGAACCCGGGACCTCCGCGTGGCAGGCCAATGCGCTAACCACTACGCTATGGAGGTGGACATAACCTAAGTTTTCATACGTACAAAAATCATTTCATCCTTCACCTTCTGGATTAACAGTAATTGCAGACAAAAAAAATAAATAAAAAAATAAAATAAGTTTAATCATGAGTAAAATAATGTAAAATGGAAAACTTATGATAATTTGACCCTCTAGCAGTCAGTTTTACCTGCTGACATTTAAAACAGCTGATTAATTAAATCAGACAGTTCGAATAATTTTTTATACATATTTTTCTAAATTATATTTTTATAAAACAAAAATGATTCATATATTTAAAGTAAACATTTTCTTATAAACTCAATTCGTTACGTACTATTTATTTTTGTTGGCTAATTTAAAAATAATCTTTTATTCTAATTTATTTATAATTTGTGAAAAATTTGGATTTGATACAGAGGGTCATGGATAAAATTTTTTTAACATAAAAATGTTAATTTGTAATTAAGTTGAATACTAAACCTACCACATGAACTATAAAGAATCTGTTAAATATTTTATTACATCAACATCATTATCAATCATTCCATCTTCAGCGGTAAGGTGTTTCTTCTGAACAAAATAAATAACTTAATATTTTTTCAAAATTTAAATTCTTAAAATTAATTTTTTATAGAGTCAATAATGTGTCATTTAAACAATTTTAATAAAGTCAATTCGTTCTCTCTGATATTCCGTTTTCTTTATTTGTAGTGACAATTTTCAGTATCTAGTAATTGAAATTTATTAAAAAATGTTTCGTTTAATTTTAAACGTTTCCCACGTAGCCGAGTTTAGCTCGATGGTTAACGATACTCTACTATACATTACAATCCTAATTTTCATGAGTGAATTACGCTTAATGAAAATCAACTTCAGTTCAACTTAAAAATATGGGACGGGACAGTCAGGAGAAAGATGTCATAAAATTGTGCTTTAAAAAATTTCCAGAATGTCACCAAAAACCAAACCACGGATATAAATCAAGTCTGTTATGACGTAACAAATTTCCTATTGTGTATTAAATGTAAACGTATTTTAGTTTCTTTTTAAAAAAAAACAAAGATTATACTACTCATGTATTACATCTAAATTGATAATGCACGCATACGAACTAGTTCACAATGAATAGAGAAACCAAATTTGTAATTGATCTTATACCTCAATATGAACGCTTTTAATTGGGATTACATATGTATACACAAAATATTATTTGATAATTATTAATTTTGATTGGCACAGCAGATGTATCTATTTGTAATAAACATTTTGGTTTTGATGATTAAACAAACTAAGGGATCAGCTAGGAGATTCTATACGTTTATTTGTTGTAGCCTGTGTATTACATGGATACACATATCTCTAATTCCACTAGTGTTTAACTACTACATACTCACAACATGTAACTGTATTATAAATTCAGATTTGAAACTAATCCCAGAGTACATAATTCTGTAGTGGTATATTACTAATACGATTAAATTAATAATAACTGAAATGGGTTAGGTTCATTGAATTAATTGGACAGTAGATCCATGTGTGCTTTCCATTAACCGACCTTTGAAGTACGAGTGATTTTGATCCCATTTAATTTTCTTTTACTCTTCTTAAAAATCTTATTATATTAGATTAAAAAAAATCCTTTCATGAGACCACGCGTCTCATGGCTGTTGGCAATTTTTAAGAAACTTACCTTTGACTTATGGAAAAGCATGAGTGATTTCTACATTTACTCTTAAGAGGAATCAAACGATACTATTTTTGTTTCCAAATTCCGACTTTGATTTTCTATTTTCCGGTTTTATGTCACTTCTAGTCAAAACCGGAACTTCAAACCCAATAATTGTATCTACTGTATGTATCTTTTTATCTAACTGTATCTATTCTTTTAGAGGAATCGAATGACACTATTTTAATTTCCTGACTTGACTTCGATTTCTTCAATGACTTTGATTTCTTGACTTCCGGTTTTGGATCATTTCCGGTCAAAACCGGAACTTCAAACCCAATTCAGGCCCAATAACTTTTTGTGCAGATAAAGAATCCGAAAACCGTTGGTGGCTATCTCTTATCGTTTCTGATTTTGATTTATTAACTTCCGGTTTAAGGCCTGTTTCGGTCAAAACGGCAACTTCAAACCCAAATTAAGCACATTACCTTTCTGTGTAGAATAAGAATCCGAACATTGTTTTTTCTATCTTTTGTAGTTTCTGACATCCGCGTGTGACTGACGGACGGACGGACAGACGGACAAAGGAAAATTACAGGATGACAATTTTAAAAATTGCCATTAATAATGATTACATAGACGTTTTCACCAAAATAAATTATATTTTTTAAATTGTAACTATTCAAAATTGTTATAGTTCAAAAAACAAAGTTTTCCAGTAACACAATAACTTATTTATAAAGGATTTAGTTAATATAAATGTTCTAGAATTTAGAAGACTGAAGAGACGATGTAGGATATCTCTGTATACTTAATCATATTTAAACTACATCTATAATAATCATATCAAAACTCATCGCACAATCGTATAAAAATAAATATCGTATCAATCGTGACTCGTTACCATCATCTTGTAGCTGTTCAACCTTTTGTGGGCTTTGGCTTCTTCCACTGTTCTCCTTCAGTAATCATTGCTAGCTCACGCTCTCTATCTTATGACAGCCATCAAAATCAAATCATTTGTGATATCAAACAACCACCAGTTGTAGCATGGTAGCCTACTCATATTCCATATTGCATCTGTCATATCCAACTTTTTATTATTTTGGCATTCGGTTTCATTAATCCATGTTTTTTTCTTGTTAATGTTCTTTTGGTTTCATAACAATGTATAATTTACAGGAGAGGTTTGTTGACTCCATGACTATCCCCTCAACTTGAAGGATGAGAAAATCTTTCAGGATTACCTTATCCAAATTATCTCCGCTTTAAGGCACCTAAAACCCGCCTTTCACACTTTTCTATCCTACTACATAACGACATCCGCCATGTATTTCACAGAGGTTGAAGCCAACTGCATATGCAGAAAGTTCTCTCTAATTCGCAGTACTAGTAGGTATTACTAGTTGGCGAACATATGCGGTATTTTAGTTCCTCCACAAAGTGTTAATTACTAGCCTTTGACCTCCATACATCATGATTCAACTCCTGCTTGATTCTCAAGCATAAATTGTCTATTCAAGAATTCAACCTTTAGAAATTAATTTTCTTTGTTCATGGATTCATATTATTTTCTTTTATTTAAGCTTTTAACAAAAGCATTTGGTGGTTGTACGTAATCGTATAGATTCAATTTAAAAATAGTAGTATAATATTTTGTTTAATACCTCTCTGCGTAATAAAATTTTGTTGCAAACTTAGGTTTGCAATTCACATGAAATGACAGTGAAATTTCCATATAGGTAACTTTTTTGTTGCTTTTTAAATTCAATTTTGGAATAGTGCAATAAGGATCAATAAAAAATAACAATAATAATGATAAAAACAGTGGCGTTTATGGTTTAGAGAAGGTTATCATCCAGGAATAGTGCTCCAGAAAATAAAATTAAGCAAATAAAAATACTAAAAACTTGATTAAATTAAAATGGAAAATTTTGTTTTATTCTTAAATAAAATTTTCGGCTTTAAAAACACTACCTACAGCACAGAGAACAATCACAAAAGAATAAATAAATATTAATGCACTAATTTAATAGTCTACCATTTAAATGAAAGTCTCGTTTATAAATATTTATAAGATGATTATTTTTTTAACTGTTTATTTCAAGAGGCAGAAAACGAAATGGTATAGTAACAGGAAAAACAGATTAAGTGATTGCATTTTCCCCACTCATCCCGTTGACAGGTCTACGCTGAAACATTCACGGTATTCGACCACTGAGTTTGAGCAAAACATAAAGATGAACTTAGTTTAATTTGTTTTCAGGTTTTATTTTTTCTAAAATATTTTTCCGTGATTAATTTTCTTTCCAAAATGTACAGAAATTTTATGGAGTTTATATTTTTAATTGCCGTTACCAGCAGTTTATAAAAAAGTTTTGATGAGTAAGTTTCGTTTTTAATACTAATAAAGAAGTGACTCATCTCAGTAACAATTATCTACTGGGCGTCTCACGAAGAGGTTGCTATTTTTGATTTAATATGCCGGACGTATCGCTCACTCTACATACTGGAAACTTTACAGTTATAATAAATATATAAGTAAAAAGGTACTCTCGAGTTTCATTTGGTTATGATTAATCAAAACAAAATCGCAGAAATTAATTTTATTTGCTTATCCATTTCAAATTGGTGATTTATTAAAATGTTACTTAAGTAGGCTAACAAAATGAAAGAAATGAAAGAAATATAAGTGATAAATTATTAATGAACACAATTTGTTTCATTAACCTTTATTCGAACTGATGTCCATCAATAGCTATGCATTGATAGCAACGAAACAAAAATGAGTCATAAGCGTTTTGGAAAAATTACCGAGGTATCAACAACAGTTCCTCGTCAATCAGTCTCATCAATTCATCGTCTGTTGCAATGGTGTGAGAATAAACATTTTCGTTCAAAAATCCCCATAGGAAAAATTCGCGAATAGACAAGTCTGGCGATCTTGGAGGCCAGTCCATGAGCCGTTGAATAGGTCATGACCTATTCAACGGTTAGGAAGATTTTGGTTTAAAACCGCTTTGGATACATTAGCATAATGTGGAGGAGCTCCAAATGCTGGAAAAAACGTCCTGCATCTCCACCTGAGAAAGATGAGGAACTATATGATCAGTTAAAATTGATGTGTATCTGTCTCCAGTCATTGTCTTATGGGATATGTCATACGATAAAACACCATACTTTGGTGACAGTACCCCACACTGTTATACCCTTTGATCTACAAGATTATTGTTCATTTTTGATATTATTTTCTTATTCCACAATTTTGTTTTGATTAATCATAAGCAAATGAAATTTGAGGGTAATTTTTCACATAAATATTTATAACTGTAAAGTTTCCAGTCTGTATAGTGTGCGATACGTACGGCATATTAATTAAAAAGTAGCAACCTCTTCGTGGGACACCCGGTATATAAGTATATTATTGGGCGTAATAAAAATTGTTTTAATTTTTATATACTTAGTTACCCTAAGATCTTAATGTTCTGAATTTGCAGAGTAGGTCTACTCGAAAGTTGCGTTCCATATGTCCAAATGGGTTCGATATTGATTTGTAGAGATTAATTTTGATCACAAGTAATTTACTGCCCAAAAGCCAATACATTTTTCGAAATTTAGGTCTAGTTGTTTTTTTTACAATTATGTTATTTTCATGTAAGGTAACGATCCAAGTTCAGGCCAAGATATTTGACAGTGTCGCAATGTGGAATATGTTATTGTATAAATTTACTGCCAGTTTCCTTTCCTTGACTGAATGTAAAGCGTACAGATTTGGTTCATTGATCTAAATTCTCCACGTATTTATGAGACTTTCTCAAGATTTAGAGCGATTCCAATCAAAGACTATTAGACCTGTTAAAAATATCCTGGTAAATTAACAACATATTTATTTATAGAAATCTTAACTGAAACACAGTGAAACAAGAAGCTTCAAAATTCAGTACGAATTATTTGAACAGACTTTACATACATAAATATTTATTAGTGATCAGTTTATTAGACAATAGTGTAAATATAAAATTTAGCTTAAAATTCTTCTGTTTTATTTATTCATTTGTTCTTCTTATTATTTTTTTATATATTTATAACAATCACGGAGGTCAAACATCGATGGGTGTCTAACTTTCTTTAGTTTCTTTAAAACTTTTCTGTCAGATTAGTGTTATTTATTAAAAAAAAAACAAGTTGCCTACTGAAATCGGACTTAAAAATTAACGATTACGAAATTAAAAATTATTTAACGCTGACGAACTTTCATATAAAAATTGCACTTCTTACAAAATCATAGTTTTACTACAAAACATACAGCTACATAGAGCTATATGTTAGCTACATGTTGTGTAGAGTTCTATAGATATATGTTGGACAAACAATTCGGGTAATACAAAATAATAATACGGCAATACAAAACGTTAGTAGGGCGT
The DNA here is from genome assembly GCA_035578175.1 of Catonia carolina. NCBI lineage: Eukaryota > Metazoa > Arthropoda > Insecta > Hemiptera > Achilidae > Catonia > Catonia carolina. The sequence continues at coordinate 723,835 of JAQMRL010000011.1, forward strand.
TAATAGTTAATTTTGATACATGTTTTTACCAGTGAATCTTTAAAAGGAATTAACGATTACAGTTAATATATTATTCGTGAGTTCTAAAATTTACCCAGAGCCGGCCGCATTGGCGCAGTTGGTAACGTGCTCGCCTCTCATCATGCGGTCCTGGGTTCGAATCCCACTCAGGCATGGCATATTTTCATACGTTACAAAAAAAATCATTTCATCGTACATCGCATAAAGTTCCACCCCAACGTCGTCGCTAATGACCATTGCAGTTGATGCGACGTTAAATAAAAAAAAAATAAAAAAAAAATTTACCCAGATATCGTAACTGTTTGGAATGTGTAGAAGTATGGGAAGAATCTCTAGCTGTTTCTAAAGACCAGATTTGAGAACTTTTGATATTATATTTTATTACTAAAGCTTCTAATATTGCAAAATAGATTTTTAATTTAAATTTAAATTAATTTTTAACTGGTTTTTTAGATTCCTGGACAACTCAAGTTTTATATTTCTACCTTACCAATTTATATATCTACTAATGGAATATAGAGTGAAATATTTGGCATACAGTTCCATAGCGCAATAAATAAAAAACATAAAATCTTTTAGAAGAGATGAAATATTTAAAACTAGGCAACGAAAACTTACAGGAAGTTAGGGAACTCTGCTATCTAGGGAGTAAAATAACAAAGGATGGTAGAAGTACAAGTGATATCAGAAGTAGGATTGCTCAAGCTAGAAAAGCCTTTGAAATGAAAACAGCTTACTGACTACAAACACTGATTTACAGATTAGGAAAATTTTTTTAAAACACTATGTTTGGAGTATAGCATTATACAGAAGTGAAACGTGGATGATAGAAGCTGTAGAAAGGAAGAGGATAGAAGCTTTTAAAATGTGGTGCTATAGGAAAATGTTAAAGATTAAGTGGGTGGAAAAAATAAGTAATTTAGATGTTCTTAGGCGAGTGAATGAAAAAAGAATTATATGGAATTATCTTACCAGAAGAAGGTATAGGCTAGTGGGGCATATCTTAAGACATCCAGGTATTGGTCTATCAATAATGAAGGGTAATATTGAGGAAGTGAATTGTAGGGGGAGGCAAAGGTTAGAATAATTTATAAAGCAAATTACAAAAGATGTAGGGTGTTACAGGTATGTAGATATGAAACGACTTGCGCAAGATAGAACAGCTTGGAGAACTGCATCAAACCAGTCGAGAGACTAATGACAAAAAAAATTAATTTGGCAGAAACATATAGATGGGATTTATACTCTAAGAAAAAGCTTATACGGCAGTTAAACAAACTTTAAAATCATGAATGTTATTGTTATTAAGCAAATAAAACATCAAACAATTCAGAAAAGTTTTTAGTACTGTATTTTCTTACCACTTATAAAAATAAGCTAGTTAAAGCTTTAAAAAAAGCTTTTACAAGTCTTTTTGACAAAATAAATAACCTGAACTGGACGAGACAGCTTTTATGGGCAACTCATTCGTTCATTTAACATCATCATAAACTCCTTGTTCGTTTAATCCTAGAAACAAAAGAATTTAATATGAATTTTCCACCCTTCCGGAGTTGAAGAAGTAAAAGAAAAGAAGAAACAGAAGGGTTCGACGGATTAAGCTTGTTTTTTAATTTCCTCGCTTTCTTTCTTATTTATGATTAGCTCTTAGGGTTGTAAAAAGCGTAATGAGGCATTCCAAAGGTTTTATCGCGCCGTAAAAAAGATCGCAGGGTGTTTCCTGCAAAAGCGTCATCGTTTCCTGATAAGAATAATAGTGATAACTCGCTTGTAAAGATACACCTAGTCATCCATTTTCAAAATATTTTATCCCCTAAACCTAGGTTCGTTCGGGTTCAGAGTATAATAAATAGATTCTTTTTTAAACTTATAACAATTATTGATGCCAATATTGCGCATGTAGTGTACAGGGTGCCATATGTTAATTCCAGAGGGCATAGACTCTTAGACTATACGTAAGGTGAAGACTCAAATATCTCTTCTGGCAAGATGCGTTCAAATTATGAATGTTGTTGATGGTTGAGGGGTTGATATATTCAACATGAGTTAATATCAACGTTTAAGAGGAAAATTGTGTTATGTTGGATAGGTTGATCCAGTTGGGACAGCCATATGACAAGTTGGTAGGTGAACTGAGAAGCCTGTCAGAGTTATTAAGTCATACAGGACTCCTGTTTTGTAATTGTTTTTTTTACTTGTCTGATAGCTTGGTTGTTTTTCTTGTTGTTAGTGTTTTATTCTTTCTCCTTGTTCTCTTTCCAAGCTGTAGGTGTGGTATCATTATTGCCAATCCCTGCACAAGTTTACTGTTGCCCAATTTTTAATGTCTGGTAATTTTTTTCTAAGAAAGATAAATTTTGTTTTGTGACACGAAGTTGGTAGCCCTAATCAATCGGTATAGATACGGCAGTGTGAGTTGATTCTCCTTGAGCTGCAGTAATTCTGCATTAGCAGTAATTGCAGAACAGTCGGACGTTAAACCAAAAAATCTCCTTGAGCTGTTGTAAAATTTTGTGCAATTTCCGGTCGTGTCACGAACAGAATGACTTTAACCCTAGAACAACGGGTTTTCTTTCTTGAACAATATTTTGCTACGAAATCGTACGCAAGTGTAAAATAATCATTTCAAATTAAGTTTGTTGGTGTTTATCCACCAGAAAAAAATGTGAATTTCTGGGCCAACAAACCGATTTTAAAAGACTGTCGGTGTATACGACAGAAAACGTAGTGGTCAACCAACTTTCTTGACAGATGACGTTTTAGAGAATGTGAAAACAAGATTGCTCAATTCTCCACGGAAAAGTTCACGGAAACTTTTCTCTCAAATTGGTTTGTCATATTCGACGGCACAAAATTTTACACAGCTTAAGGAGAATCAACTCACTCTGCCGTATCTACGCCATATCTAAAATATAACCCTTTTGAATCCCATTGCTAAGTGATGTTTTCCCCCAAGTCCTTAAGTAAAACAATGTGTTAGGTACTCATAATTTTCACTAAATTTAAGTTGTAAAGTTGTGGAAAGTATTTGAACAGTGAAAACAGTAAGAAAGGAAAATGCTTAGACATATTTACTTAAGAAAATTAAAACTATATACATATTTTGACAGATGCTGCAACAGCGTTTATATTTTATTAAAATGATTAAGTAACTCAAAAACCGGAAATATTTTCAAAAACTTAGATTAAAAAGAATATTGTTTATATTTAATTTACATTTCTATTAGAACAAATGTTACAATAACAATGGTAATAGCATTAGACAATAGTTGATTGAGTCTATTATCAATTTATTTAATCTTCTCAAAAACACACGAGATCAGTGAACTGCATTCGCTCTACAAATAAAGCATGCGTGTCTAAAACATTACTACAAAAGAACAATGATTATTCAGGTCAGGTCACGATTTAATGTCACGAACTTTCCACCCTTATCTAGTCATTGCACTGAAGTTGACTGGATGACTGGTAAATTTTTGGTATAGAAGTTTTTTTGTTTATGTGCATATTTCGTAATCGTTAGGAGGTAATTTATAGTTTGCAATTTCTGGGTATTGATGGAAGTTTCCGACTCTGGAAACCAATAGGAATAAGTTAACGACGCTATGGTCCTAGGAAATACAAGCCGTAATTTTTCAACGTAAATTGATAGAGGAGCAGTCATTATGACAAGCTGTCTCTCTGAACAGAATAATCCTACTGAAGCCTACGGAAGCTCTTTTTATGCAGAACAAAACAAGTCTTCTCCCCATCCCTTGATGAGTAACACCAGTGACGGCACACAGGAAAAAGGTACTTCTTCAACTACCCACGTATTTAGATATTGTGGTGTGACAATGAGACACTATAAGCAATAAAAGTTAGTTCCAGGGCTACAAAATAGTTATGTTTCTTATCACATAGTCACCTAGTTAAATGACTGAATCATTTAAGAACAGAAGAGGTAGAGGTGTAAAAGACATTAATCAGAGTTATCTCCTCTGAAAGTAATGAATTCCATTATACCACCAAACCCTGTGGTGAATGAAGTGAAGCTGTCATTTGCCGGGTGGAAAATATCTGTTTTTCAGAGAGCCCGGTATGCTGATACACATTCTTTTCAACTCAGTGAGGAAGGCTATCGTAAACCACCTCACTCCTCGTTTTACTTAGTAAAACCTCCAGAGGTTCAAACCAAACTTTTGGTTTATGACCTAAACAACAACAAATAATGAAAATTACTAAAGCAAAGAAAACCAACAGTAGGGTACCTTTGTGTTTAATTTATAATATTTAAAAACAAAGTAATGAAAATAAATAAAATTAAGAAATAAATAGAAAAAAATTGAGTAAAACTTATTTCGGCCTAAAATTTGTGAAATTGTGAATTTATTGTAAACAAAAAATATATACAAGTAGACTATAAAATATAAACGATGTAGCCAAAAATAAAGATTTTCTTTCAGTGAACAATGAAAATCTGAAAATAAACAATTGGTTTTATTTAATTTTATTTCTTTTTAATGTGAAGAAGGAAAACCAAATTTATCAATTTTTCGGAAAAAATTGACAGTAAAAGATGTCAACACTTAATAATTTTATTTAACTAATGAGATTCTCCACAGGGTTGAATTCTTTCTGTATTATTATTATATAAAAGGAGTGTCATCTTTTTCAAAACATGATCATTGAATCGTAACCATTTGGTTATCTCAAACTGATGAGAACCCTAAATATCTCTATAATCTGTAACCTATATACTTTTTTGTTGAATATTAACAAATGCAAAATCACAGGATATTAACATTAACTGTACTCTGGAGAATCATTCTGCGGAAATGTCAGATGAAACTTCTCATTTTTATATACCAGATAAAATATTGGATTTAATATTTATTGAGGGCAAAGTTGACAAAATAAAGAAATGCAGACAAAGATAAAACGTTGGGTAGATCCACCCGGAATAATAAAAAACGATGACAATAGAACGTAACAGCGGCAAAGGTTCACAATCGATATCTAAACCTATTCACCCTTGTCTACCACTATTTGTTCTCTAAGAATAACATCAAACAAAATAGGAAAAAATGGGAAAAGTAAATGGACTGAAGAGTAGGAGACGAATTGAGGGTTATTAGAGGCGGAACTTTAGTCAGAAACAAATCTGTCCATTTCCGCGGTTCGCTCGCTAAAAGCTTCATGTCCAAGTCATTTGTCAGAAGGCCATGTTCTGTATCTTATGTCCAGTTAAATAAACGCCCTACAATTTGGTGGCTACTCAGCAAAATAAAGAATGAATATAAATTTGTATAAAGAAAAAAATTCGATTAGCATATAATGGTAGTTTATTCTCACAAATCGTTTTAATAAAATATCTTATTCAATTCATGATAATGTATATTTTTAAAGTTATTTAACACTTTCGATTGATACGGCAATACTCATTAGTATTTCTACTCGCCGATTTAAAACATAATGTTTCTTAATAATATAAGAGAATTTTACAAATTCATCGGTACTGTTAATAAGAGCTTCCAGTTCATAAACGTTCTCTATGGACTGGGACCGTCTACAGGCGCTAATATTGGTAGGGCAGTCGGCGACTATTGTTTAGCACGTTAAAGCTAAAATTTATTGGAACATAAATTATTCTAGAAATCACAGTCAAATAAAGCTGAAAATTAAATTATTATATGATTTTCTTTTAGTTTATTTTAGAGTCGCTTCAATAGTTTGGTATTTAGCGTTTATGGTGGGTTGTATAACTGCAAAGTGGATTTGACTTGTTATAGTTTCCAGACCCTAGCAGGGAATTAAACTCGGGACTTCAGTGTTGTAAGCTAGCGCGCTACCAATTTAACCACGGAGGCTGCCAAAATTAGTTTTGGTGGCTTTTTATTCATCTGAACACTCTATTCTGATCAAAGCCGTATAACAATTAAATATCACACGGAATCGTTTTAATGACATATTTATCCCGATAAACATAAATCAGAAGGCCATCAAAAATAAATTTTCATAAAGAATAAAAATGCTTCGGTGAAAACTTAAATATGAATTTAAGAGGATGAATTATCACGGCTTTTAGTAAACTAAGTAGATAAAGACATTTTAAACAGAGGGAAACTTGGTATACTATAACTCCTGATATGGAAAGGGTATCTGAAGGACTGGTCACTCATGCAAAGTGGGTTTCCCCGTACTCCTATCGAAATGACCCTTCAGTGTAAAGAGTGTATGTGGTGGTTAGAACGAAATTTAGGGGAGGAAAGAGCCTGTGTTTTCATCTGATAAGTACATCTATGCCCTTCCTTCTATATCGTTGTTCATACTTGTATTTGGTAGGGATGAGGAAAATTTTATAAAAAACTTTATTATTCATATATTAACTGTATTTTGTACTGTACGAATATTACTTTTCCTAACATAACCTCTATATGTTTTTCATTTTTATAACATCACTTTATCTGAAATCAGATTTTTTTAATAACATATTTTTCCTATATATTATTATTTACACCAGTTTCCCCCCGAGTAGAAAATAGATATAATGAAAAGTATATTAAACATATTTAAGCTCATATAAATATTTATCTTTTAGTAATAAGTACCTATAAAATGAAACTTAAAAGATTTTAATATTGTAAATTTTGTACCAGATGGTTGGGATAAAGAACGGTATGTTATAATTTATTTTAAAGAATATATTTTTGCGCACATAACAAATATGATAATGTTATATATAGCCATTTTTATTCGGCAGTAAATTTAATGATTACAACAAATATATTTATTACTATCAACATATAAAAATTTATGGTTTGATACTCTCTGGTAAAAGATTACACAAGCCTAAAAGTTACACTGTGAGTTGCGCATCCGTAAAAAAATTATCGGTAGTCATTAAAATCCAATCGTGATTTTCAAGGAATTTAATTTTTTCATTAAATTGGGGATCAAGGATCTCTTAAATCAATTACTCAGGAGCGTCGATTATCCGAAAGTCAGTCATCCGAACCGTCAGTTATGCGAACCACCATCGATGGAAAAATACATATTCACTCACGCAGAGGCCTTTACCGCCCTAAAAACTGCAATGCTATGGTGTGAAAAACAGCATGAATTTATTGCTGTTGAAGCATTGTTACTAAAAGGAATGAGAGATGTTGCTGCCACAACATATGTTCAGTCTTAGTTGAAGAGAAAATTTAAGATGTTTTTAATAATAGGCTGTATAGTATGAACGAGGTTTGATCGAAAATGACGAGAATTTTAGTTTTTCTTAAAAATTTTTTATTTATTCATTTATATCAATTTTGTCCCCTTTAAAGTAATTCCCCTTAGATATAATACACTTGCGCTAGAGCTTTTTCCAATCTTTGAAGTATTTCTGGAACTCACTTTTTAGTATAGCTTTCAGTTCCTTTAGTGATTCTGGTTTTATGTAATCAATGGTGGGAAAACATCGTCCTTTCATGGTTCTCTTCAGCTTCTAGAATAGAAAGAAGTCTCCGGGGGCAGTATCCGGTGAATATGGTGGCTGAGGTAACATAATGGTGTTGTTTTTTACCAAAAAATTACGGACAAGCAATGAAGTGTGAGCGGGAGCATTATCGTGATGAAATTTCCACGAGCGGTTTTGGCACAATTCTGAACATTTTTGGGGGTTGCTTCACGCAAACCACGCATAACTCCCAAAAAGTATTCCTTATTGACCAAACCACAACTGGCAGGAACTTGCGTACTAGTGTGTTAAAAATTTTCCTAATAGATTTTACTGTAGTTTACTTCGTTAATTTATTCAGTTTTGAAATTCTGTATTTTCCCTTTAATTTTATTATCTTATTGATTGTACTCTTCAATTTCAATAAACTAGTGTTACTTTTTAAATCAAAGTTTATGTTAACCTTTATTAACCTGAATTAACATTCAGGTTATATTGCATTGTTGTAGTACAGTGTATCAAATTACTGTATTTAGCGTTTTTGATTATCCGAATTATTTGATTATCAGAACCGCTCTGGTCTCAATTAGTTCGGATAACTGACGCTCCACTATATTGTAATAAAAATGAAGTTTTTTACTTAATTTTTTTGTAACTGTATAAAAACAACCAGCAAAAATGTTTACAACTAAATTAAACAAATTAACCGCGTTAATGGCTTTGAGGAGGACACCACCCAGTAATAGCTCTCCAGGTAACGAAAAATGTGTTAAATTTTAATTTATATTTTTGTACACGTTATTAATTTTAGAGTTGGGTTAATGTATCATGTATCGACTCCATGGGCGTTTCAGTCGTCTTTTTGCGATTCCTGGTAAGTCTGCAGAATTCATGTTGCATATTAACGGATTATTATGATTTTGAAATTTGTTTCTGAATTTACGGTATAAATTTACATATATGTCGTTGACCTAAGTCATCGAGTAGTGTTATCAATTAGATACGTAACTTAGACAAAATGACGTTAAAATAAAAATATTTCATGAATGTTACTTTTTTTCTTTTATATCTTATAATTTATTTACAATCAGTTTCAAAAATAGTTACTATAAATATTACTATTTATTGGCTTCAGTGCTGCTTTAATGCTACGATTTCTTTATTTAAGTTTATAACCCCACATAATAATGAATTTATAAATCTATTGTATTATAAATAGTCAAAAATATTATAATAGAGGACAAAACGATACGATTGCAGCTTATAAGTAGGCCTGCTGATTGGTCTGTTGCCGTTTAGTCTCGAAAAGATATTAGTCATTAAGATCAGTCGGTTATTATATCGTTAAGTAGTTATTCGGTTCTGTTGTGATTATTTTCTCAGTGTTTCATTAAGTTTGATATTTTATTGTGATTATTTTAATAGAATGTTTCAGGTTATTATGGTATGAATTTAGTGTATTACAAAATGATGTTTTGTTCTTGTGCGTATTATATATGATTTACACTTTATAGGCCTACTATTAAATATTTTAGACTACGTAAAAGTTTAAATTTTGTATTTTATTTATAATAATAATATCCAACATCAGTAAATAAATACAATAAATAATCAATTCGGTAAATGCAAAAATGCAGTGAATAAACTACTTTTATTTAGGCCCCTAATCACGTAAAAGTAGTGTACTATTTGTAACGCTGCAAACAGCGTAAGGGAAGTCTATGAATACATAGGAGGTTGGGCAGGGGATACACGAGCGAGAATTCGACACACCTAAATATTTCGCAGCCAGTATACTAATTTTTTTTTTAATTCCTAATATGTATACGTTGCAATCTGTTCAATTCAGAACAATAAGCAACCCCATGACCCAATGAGATGAGGATGATGTGTATGACGTGTAAATGAGGTGTAGTCTTGTACAGACCCAGGTCAACCAATCCTGAGAGAGTATGGTTAATTGGACCCATCCAATTAGATCCATTAATTGGACCCCAACCATCAAAGTACACCGGCAATCACTGTCTAGTATTCAAATCCGTATAAAAGTAACTACCTTTACTAGGATTTGAACCAGGAACCTTCATCTCCGAAAATCAGCTGTTAAACAGCTGATTTTGGCGACGACTTTACCTCTAGACCAACCCGGTGGGTTAGTATACTAATAAGTAATAATTATTACAATCGATATAAACAATACAGAATAGATCTTATGGGTTGTATAGTACGTTTGTTTTAGGAAGAAGCTTGTAAGGGGAGGGCGAGTAGGTAGAGTAGGGATAGTTTCAAAGAGGCAAGTGTTGTCTCCTTCTCACTTAATGATCATTCCCTCTCTTTCTAACCGTATACTATGTTACAACTATGAGGTGCTTCCCCCACCACTAAACAGAACAACTCAGCGGCACACAGCGTTGGAGGGAAAGCTTCTAGCTAGAACAAATGACCTGTACCAACTTTAAACTTAGTAATATCATATTTTTTAAGAAGTTGGGTTTCCCATGTCTTCCAAGATCGTCTGATTTCACGTTGTTAGGTTGGTTTTTATGTTAACACCGGTCTGAGCGTTGATCATCTGGCATTTACAACATACTATACCATTTTTGCAAGTATTTCCAAAAAGTTGATATCACCATTGCCACGTAAAGTCAAATCTTACACACATTTCTTTTATGGTCTAGTGATCAATACCCTTCAAAATATCTTAATAGTCTCATCTCAAAAGCCTTTATCCTTGAGATCTGCTAAGCAGTCAGAGTCCAATACTCTAAATCATGTATTAAAACTGGTAGAACCAAGGTGTAAAAATTTTAAAATAGTTTTTTCTGCACTTTACCGATCGGTGTTTTCTTCAACGTGTATTTATAAACCGTTTAAAATATTCTAATTTAATTTATGAATGTTATGATCACACATAAGAAATATCATATTCCAAGGAAATAAACGAATGGAACAGTTCTAAGGTTTTATCTCTCAAAACTACTTTGCTTCTGAAAGGATCAATACCTCTAAACCCAACAATTTCGTCTTCTCTAAAAAAAAATAAATTAATTCTCATTGAATTTGCTATGTAACTTTGGAAACTAATATAAGTTTTTGCAAATAGGTTTTCAAAAAGTGATAACCCAATTACAACGTAATTCTTTCCTAATAGGTTCACATACGTACATTGACGTATTCCATATTTTATATAAAACCGCACATATAGTTTTTATGTTTTTGTTAAAATGTTTAGAAGGTTTTGAAATAATTGAAATAATTTTTTTGGAAACTTCTAGAAAGATAGCTTAGCAACCTACATAAATAGGAGTGCACTGGTGAACTACAGATCAATATTTTTTTAAATATTTGTGTTGTTAATTTGAATAAAGTCTGTCGTTTTGTGTTATGAGTTTTGATATATTGGTATCTTATTGTAACGAATTGGAACTTCTGAGAAAATAGTGTTTTCCTCAAAGAGTAGGTATATAAACCTTTAAAACTTTTCCATTTAATCTTTTAATTTCTGCATCTGCATGATTTAAAATCATTTAATTTTCTGCATCTCGTAAATAAACGAATGCACCTGTTCTAAGATTTTATCATTCAAAATTACTTTGCTTGTAAGAGTACAGTACCTCTGAAATCTGTCAACTTCGCCTTCTCTAAAGAAATCAATCAGGTTATATATTTTTTCATTAAATTTACTGTTTTACTTTAGAAACGAATATAACTTCTTCAAAATTAAGTTTTTATATAGTGATACTCGAAATTACAACGTATTTCTTTCCCGTTTATTATTGTACATTTTTATAATTTCAAATAACTCCATAGAGAAAATTAACTTACTTATAAGAAAAATAACATTCGACTGATTTTGAACTTTTATTTAAATGATAGTGAAGCTGTATCATGAAATCATTATCTTGTTAAACGTAATGAACTGTAATATTTGTAGTTTTTCGTGCGATTTTGAATATTATTTCATTATCCTACTCGTCTTTCTTGAAATATAAATTTTACAACCATTTATTCTTGTTTCAGAGATAATAACTGTAAATAATGCGTCCTTCCCCTTGTATTTTATCATTTGATACTCCTTCATGTGATATAAAACAAGATTTAATTACATCTCAAAAATTATATCCAACCCTTCATTTTAATCTTCAAGAAGTGAAGAGTTGACAACTAATTCCTCATTTTGCCATTTTATATTCTTCAACTCCGTAGAATATCCTTCGCGGTCTTCCGTTAATTCTATTTTAATTTTCACGAATCATGTACCAGGCAAACTAATTACTTATGTTCTAAAATAATTCAATTTAAAATACAAGTGATAACGTAAGTTATTTGGTCTAATGATCTGTTATACCTTAGCAGCTTTATATAAGATGAACGTAGCTAAATGATAAAGTAGGGAATATCAAGGATATAATTCAATTGCATCACTCCCTCGAACCGTTACGTTTGAAATTCATACCCGCAAGTTTACTGTCTTCTTCTTATCATGCTAATTCACTTAATATTTCCAAGAATTAAATGCTGTTTTCAAAATTCGTCGTACCTGTTAAATTTTGTCTGGCGTAACAACTAATTTAACACTATCTTTTTCATTGATAATTTCAAGTTTTATTACATTACTTCGTTACCGTCAATTAACCAAATTGCTTTCAATCGGGGTTTATACATTTTTTTCTGAACAACTATAAGGTGTAATTCCTTATGGCTATTAGAAGAAAAAGCGTTAGGTTGCGAGTTTAAATATAGAATTCTAGAATTAATCTAGGATTTAAAAATATGGTGGTACTTATTCTGTTTTACTGTATGCGTTAAAAATTGGTTCAATCATTCAAACCGATTCCTTTTTATAGTTTATGCAGATGGCAGCAGCTATCAATATCACTTCAGCATTTTAAAATTTGGTTCGTTCATTTAAAATGTCTGGCCTCTGTTCATCTAAATTACGTAGGCTATATGGAATATCTCATTTTTTACTTTCTCTTGCCCTATATGAATATGTTGGAAAAGAACGTGGGTATTTTTTTATGTAGATTTTTCGAAATCGGGGTTTCACCGGATATACACATTTTCAGGCCTCCTGAACCCAAGAAACATGTTTTTAACAATTGGTCTGTGTGAACAAAATATCTCAAGAACAGAAGTTACAACTTAAGTTAACCTTCTCCAAATTAATAAAATTCAAAATTACCGTATTTATTCGATTATACCGCGCACTTTTTGAACGAAATCGATCTGATAAAATGGCGTGCACGTTATAGTCGAAAAAATAAAAAACATGGCCTTTTAGTAGTAATACGCGTATACCTGATGATTAAAGATAGTAAATGTTACCGGTATTCTTACGCATGGGCTCAGATTTCACCAGAGTTAGTTTTAAAAAGCTTTCTGAAATGCGACATTTCTAATGCGCTCGATGGCTTAGTAGAAGATTCACTCTGGGCCGAAAATCCAGACGCGGGTTCTGACACCGAAGTTAATGACGACGACGACATCGACGAGAGAGATTAACTTCATAAGTTTGTTCATTTTATTTGTTCGTTTTAATTTGGTTTTTTTTTTGAAAGAAACTTTTTATAGTTCAGTAAATGTTTTATTTTATTGTGATATGTACAATGAGAATGTACCTATTCTCGCTAGTGAATTATTTTAAGTTATTAAGATTTTTCAATGTGTAGGCCTACGAATAAATTGGTAACTTTTATTTTCATTTTATTTTTTACTGTTTTAATTTTTTCTGAAAGTACCTTCAAAAAACGGGTACGCGGTATATTCGAGAAAGTACGGTATGTAAATTAGGTATATAATAAGATTTTATTTTTGTAAAACATTTTTCTTTAAGTAAACAACACTCAGATAAATAATAAATGTTTATAAAGAAAAAAGAAAATGAAATTTTGTAAGTAAACACATAACAAAGTTAGGGTCCCTAAGACCTTAGATAGGAAAAAGACATTTACTGAAACTTTATGAAGTAATAACACTGACCAGATCCTATCTTATAAACTTCCTTTAGATAGGTGCAGATGATTTCCGGGACTGAAATTCCCTTACATCCGGAAGTCAAAGACGTTACAACCCTACATTACAACTCGGTGGTCATCCCCCTTATCTGTAAGTTTAGTTTAAAGTACTTCAAGGACAGTTTCCTTCAAAAAGGAGAAGAAAACTCATAGAGTAGATGATATTTTGTAAGTATTTTTATTTTAATAAAAATAAATAAAGTATTGATTAATTACGAGTACTATGAAATTGATCAAAATATTTAATATTTTGAATATCCAATTCAATTTGGAACTTTTGATTTTTTGCGGGATTAAGGAATCTAAAAACATTATGAGGATATGTACGTCATGTAAATCAGGTGTAATTTTATACAGACTCATGCAGACTATTCCTGAGAGAATATAGTTAATTGAACTCCAGCCATCAAAGTTCAAAGGTATTCTTTTTTTTTGGGTTTTAACGTTTGACTGTTACGCAATTACGCTAATATTACAATCTAATATTACTAATATTACTATCTATTATTACAATCCGCATAAAAGTAACTATATAGGATTTTAATCAAGTAACTTTTGTCTCCGAAAATTTAGCTGTTAAACAGCTGACTTGGAGCGAGCACCGGGTTTGTCTATACTCGGTTCATCGTAAGAAAGATATCTCGAGTAAACAAACAGCAGTTAGCGAATCAGCTGATAAAGCGGTGACTCAGAAAAAATGCAACACTATTAACGAAAACATCACAATGATAACTGATACGAGCTTTTAACCATAAGCGGAATTAAACGGTAAATAGAAATGAAAAACCAAAAAATACTACAACACTAAATTCATAATTGAAAATAAAATTTATTTTAATTTATTTAATTATAATGCACGTAAGAACGATGCGAGACAATACGATGTCAAAAGCGAACTGGTGAAATAATATTATAACAATGACATGGTTTTTTGTCAAAAATGTGGAGAGAGATTTATGGGTTTGGATAAGTCATCGTCAAATTCAATTGTGAAATAAAGAGTGACTAAACTAATATTAGATGACTAATCATTAAAATAAAAATGTTTACGTTTAGTAAACATAAACTTTTAGTAAACTTTTAGTTTACTTTTAGTTCTATAGTTCCATCATATGGATCAGAGGTAATACGTATAACTTGTAACCACATTTATTTATGGAAAAGAATGGAATAAAGTATAGGCCTAACGTTTTTATACATTATATTGATCAGTACTCAAACATCAGTCATGATATGATGTAGGCCTAACAGTTTCATTTATAAAAATACTTTTAAAAGTATTTTATACTTAAATACTTTTAAAAGTATTTTGTTGCTACTTTTTAATCAGCGTGTACACTATTTAAATAATGAGCATGCTCAGTGACGTCATTATGTGTTTACTTGAGATATCTTTCTTACCGTGAACAGAGTATAGTGTTAAAGTCGTCGTTGCGAGTCAGCTGTTTGACAGGTGATTTCGGAGACGAAGGTTCCGTGGTTCAAATTCTAGTAAAAGTACTTACTTCTACACGGATTTAATACTGGACAGTGATTACCGGTGTACTTTGGTGTTTGGAATTTAATTACTACACTTTTTCAGGAATGGTCAGCCTGAGTCTGTAAAAGAGTACACCTCATTTACACATCATATGGGCCATGAAGTTGCTTATTGTTCTAAATGAATAGATTGCAACGTCCACACACAACAATAGGGTTAAACAAATCTACGTCTGTTAAAATAGAACAATGAATAAATAAGTTACGTAAAAAATTTGACAAACAAAATGTCTTGAAAAAAATTCTTTAAAAATGTATATTTAAAGTTGTTGTTTTAACTAGTAGAAGTGTAGTATTTACAAGTGAATTCTTTTTAGTTTATTAAAAGTCGCATCATCACCTCGATCATTAGCGACTACGGTGGGTTTAACTGGTGAAAATTTCCAGACCCTGGCCGGGAATCGAATCCGAGGCCTCCGCGTGGAATGCTAGCGCGCTATTATTACGCTCCGGAGGTGCCCACAAGTGAAAATTATCGTCTAAAATGATCAGTTGAATGAAGTCTTCGTAATTGTCGGATTTCGTCGCTGTTGTCTGATAAGTCGATGGTTAAAATGTTTGGATGTTTTCGAGTCTTGAATTATATTTCGTGGTGTATCCTGATATATCTTCCTTAACTGTTGGTATGTGTAGACCATGGTGTAAAATACTATTTTTTATGTACCAGTGGGAGTATGTAACGGTGCGTAAAAATTTAGATTGGAACCGTTATGTAATTTTAATGTTGGACATTGATGATGATCCTCATATATGGTTCTGTAAGTCCAAATAGGTTTTAGATCTGATTTGTACTCGTATATTGCCAAGGTACTTGGAGGTGTCTGTTTGAGATAGTGGAATGTTATTTAGTATACTAAACAGTTAATGTTAAAATTTTATTAACGTTTAGTGAGTTTAGAAGATCAAGTTTACTTTAATATAATTAAAAATTTTCATTGTGATTTATTAACACTTATGTAATGTGTTCGATAATCTAGAAAATTAATTACTAAAAAAATCAAACAAAAATATCAATAGCTGAATTTACATGAAATAAATAAATAAAAACATGCATTTTGTTCATTTGAAATTTTAACAAATACAAACAAAAATACAATACTTCACAATTGGAAATAAAACTGATTTAATGGTACATAACAACAGAATGTATCAGGATCATTGTTTTATGTATAATTTAACAGGGGACCAAAGTAATTTTAATAGTATACCATTGATGTTTTCCGTACCTAACAGCATTCATGTTTTTGAACAGTATTGGGCAATACAGACCAGTAACCGTAATTAATACGAAATGGGAAACCAGTAATTAGATCAAAAGGGGCTAAATGTAATCCATCACACATGTACATGCACATCTGATTGACGTCGTGACGCACAGGAACGCGTTTATATCGTTCTCTACCCTATTTTGCACTTCGGATTAATATGATCGAATATAATACGT
This sequence comes from Catonia carolina, assembly GCA_035578175.1. Classification (NCBI taxonomy): domain Eukaryota; kingdom Metazoa; phylum Arthropoda; class Insecta; order Hemiptera; family Achilidae; genus Catonia; species Catonia carolina. Next base: position 740,279 of record JAQMRL010000011.1, read on the forward strand.
ATACATATTTTCAATGAAAAGAGAAAACATATTTTTGTTTTCAGTGATAGAGAAAGATAGAACTAGTCTGTTGGAGAGGAAATTTTATGAGAGGAAATAACGTAGCGTACACACAAATCATGTGATATTTTTATTATTTTGATTAAACTATGATAGGACTGTGCCACCTGACGTATTGAAATATTGGTGCATCCAAATTAAATGACAGACTTAAGTGTTTATTAATTATGCATGTTTATTATTCGGGAGAATGTACAGTAGTAATTCGTTCATATAAATTTTGTTGTTCTATTAAAACAGGTTTTAATCACACACCAAGTTTATTATAATTTTTAATAACAAGTTAATTGTTTATGACACTTAATTGCACAATGTTCTCTTCTTCTTCTACTCCTCTCCATGGCATAAGCCACTTAACCTGTTCCGGCACCAAAATATCTTATTTTTTATCAGAAAGCTGTGCAAATTATATAAATATTATTCCCAGCGTTGTATAGGTTTAAATATAGACGTATAGTAAGTATAGGTAAATATATAATAATAATAATATTTTTTTTATTTTGATGGCCTCCACTCGCGCCTTACGGCCATCCCAACCTCTATGAAAGGAACTAACAGGAAAGCGGGAACGACCTACATGAGTTGAAAAAGTGCAGCAACAGATAGAAATCCTTGAAACGGTGCACTTATCTATCGGAACGTAAATCCATAAGTAAATTTGTGCAGGGATTGGCAATGATACCACATCTACAGAGTGGAAAGATAACAAGAAGAAAGAATATAAACACTAAAAATAAGAAATACAACCAAGCTAACAGCCAAGTAAAAAAAACCCAATTATCAAAACAGGAGTCCTGTATGACTTAATAACGCTGGTAGGCTACTCAATTCACCTACCAACTTGTCATATGGCTGTCCGAACTGGATCAACCCATCCAACATAAAATACCCAGGGTTGACAAAAACCAACAAAAGAAATCCTACAGCGTCTGCCTTGCATCAAGCGGCTTGTAGGTCAGCGTCTGTTCACCAGAGGTGCGGCTGAAAATACCATGTTCCAAAGGCCTCATTAACCTCTGGTCCTATTTGGTCCTGACACTTGTCAGGCCAAGTAAATATGAGTAAATATGAGCTGTGCAAGTAATTACAACTCTACCCCAGGTGGTACTCAATCCACCCGTCAACAGGCGGCAACTGGACTTTCGGATTCTGGGGAGTCCAGGCGAGCACAACAGAGAGTATCAGAGGTCTCTGATAAACTTCCCTACAAACAGAAAACATTCATAGGAACATTGAACATCAATACATTAATCCAAACTGGAAAACTGTATAACCTCACACAAGAGATTGACCAGCAGAAAATTCGCATCCTTGCTTTTCAAGAGACTCGACTGACTGACAGTGAGACTGTGGACTATGGAAATTACCGCATTTTTAAAAGTGAAACACAACGGACAGTTGCAAACGGTGCACCAATCTTTGGAATGGCTTTTCTTGTACATAAATCCATCATGAACTCTGTTAAAGATGTCACTCCTGTTAACAATAGACTTATGACAATGCGCATCCAGAGTGCTAATAAAAAGTATACACTTATCAATGCACATGCCCCCACTAACATTGATAACAAGAAGAATCCTGAAGCCGTTGAGGATTTTGGGGGAGACTTGAGGAGATCATGAGCAGAATTCACCAGGATGATGTGAAAATACTGTTGGGAGACTTCAATGCTCAACTTGGCAAAGAAAAGGTATATCGAAAGATAATTGGCAAAAATTCTGCACACCAGAACACAAACACCAATGGTACACATCTGATTGACATATGCCAACAATTCAACCTTAAAGTGATGTCTACTCATTTCAGAAAACCTGCACACAAACAGAAAACATGGCGATCCCCATTCAACATCTTGGTGAGTACCAGATCGATCATGTGGCCATCTCTCATGCTCACTACAGGACCATCCATGATATTCAGGTTCGACGAGGGGGAAACATTGATTCGGACCACTATCTCACAAGAGTCAAAATAAAATTCTCTCCAAGAAGAGTTCAACACAAAAAAAACTCACATACAAAAATTTGATATATCTAAGATTCAAGAAACAAATATTACAGAAGAATGGGATAGGGAACCTGCTAACAACTGGACTGACTTCCGCAACAAAATTATAACAAAAGCAAAAGAGCTGATCCCACTTAGAAGGAAAACAAAGCATCCCTGGTGGAATTCCAATTGTGATGAAGCTATCGGTGAGCGCCGTCTTGCATTTCAAAAGTACAACAGTCAGAAGTCCCCGGAAACCTTACAACACTTCCTTGATATCCGTAAACAGGCAAGTAGAACCATCAGGAGAACTAAACGCAACTACGTCAATGAACAACTTCAAACGATTGAAGTAAATTTCAGAAATTACAATAGCCGAAACTTTTACAGAACTTTTGCGAACACAATTAAAGGTTATTCAGCACAAAATTTGACTTTCAGGAAAAAAGATGGAAGACTTGCACTTACCAATCAAGATAATTGTAAAGAACTAGCGTGCTACTTTTCTGAACTTCTCAATTGCCCTGAACCACTTGAGCGATTTGAATACACTATTCCAGAACATACTAAACCCAATGCTGATCCACCAACACAAGAAGAAATCCACCAGCATATCAAAAGACTCAAGAATGGGAAAACGTCAGGAAAAGATGGAATTATTGCAGAGTTGCTAAAAAGTTTGGGACCGCAGTCACTACAAGATATTACTCAAATAATTCAGAAAATCTGGCAAACTGAGAAATCACCAGATGAATGGAAATGTGCCCTCATTCATCCTCTCCACAAAAAAGGAGATAAATCTGATGTGAATAATTATAGAGGAATCTCTATTCTTCCTGTCCCTTATAAGATTCTCTCTGCTTGTCTCCTACAACGCACACAAGAACAGATTGAGCCCCTTATTGGTGAATATCAAGCTGGATTCAGACCGCACAGATCAGGCATTGAACAAATTTTCAACCTCAAGTCCACTCTGAAACTTCGAGTAATTAGAAATCTTCCAACAATATGCACATTTGTTGACTTCCGTAAAGCATATGATTCCATTGACAGGCAATCTCTCTTTAATATACTGGCAGAGAACAATTTGGACCCAAAAACGAGCCGACTCATCCAACAGACACTGACTGACACGACCTCCAAAGTCAAATTTGCTGGCGAAATATCTCAGCCTTTCTCCATCAAAACGGGTGTTCGGCAGGGCGATGGACTCTCTCCATTATTATTAAACATTGTTCTTGATAAAGTCATTAAGGAATGGAAGAAAGAATTAAAAAAAAACTACATATGGAAACCCATCAAGCTAGGTAGGCAACAGGATAATATCAACGTCACATGCCTAGCCTTTGCTGATGATCTGGCAATTCTCTCTGGAGATGAGCAAACGGCAATCCACCAGATTGAGATCCTTAAAGAATGTGCGGAAAAAGTTGGACTGCAAATACCGTTCACCAAAACTGAATTCATGGCCACAAAACACATTGGCCCAAAACTCACAGATGAAGGATATCGTCTACAATCACACTCAGTGACGGAAAAATGCTCAAACATTGAAGTTGATTTCCGTAAACGACGGCTGAGATTTTATGGTCATATAATGAGACTGGATGACTCTCGGCTTATAAAGAAGATTCTGATGCACTCACAGAAACTCAAAATTACAACCGTCTGGATCAAGCAAGTGCAATCCGATCTAAGAGATGCAAATATCACACCTTCAGACCTCAAAGACCGTAAAACCTTCAGGCATAAAATTCACACCTGGGAAGTTGCATCAGAGGGTAAGCCGAAGAGACCTAGGGCAAAATGGACGGATGAACGTCGTGTTAGACACCGCGAATTTATGAAGGAGTACTGGAGAAACAAGAGGAATGGCGGCAACAGTTCATAATTATTGACTTTATGTGATCCTGAATGGGTCTAAACAATCTAAATAAATAAATAAATAAATAATAATAATAATAATAATAATAATAATAATAATAATAATAATAATAATAATAATAATAATAAAAATAATAATCATCCTTATTCCATATATTATGTTGTTGTTTAGGTCATCAGCCGAAAAGCTGGTATGAACCTGTCGAGGTTTTACTAAGTAAAACGAGGAGTGAGGTGGTTTACCATTGCCTTCCTCACTGAATAGAAAAGTACGCTTATCAGCATGCCGGGCCCTCTGAAAAGCACATATTTTCCACTCTGCAAATGACACCTTCACTTCATTCACCACAGGGTCCGGCTGTATAATGAAATCCATTACTTTCAGAGGAGATAACTCTGATTAGTGTCACAGTACACCTCTACCTCTTCTGTCTTCAGTCATTTAATTGGCTGACCATGTGATAAGAAACAGAACTATTTATTTCCATATATTATAATACAACATAAAGGCAAAATATAAAAATCACTATAGAAATGTAACCTAAATTAAATTATAAAACTAACTTAAATAAAATTAAAAGTAATGAAATTAACAAAATAGGAATTTTATATAAAATGTGGAATTAGGTATCTCCTATGCCAAATGCTGAGATGGAGGATAACATCCATGAAAATACAATGTGAAAGATGTATCAACATATAGAAAATATTAATAAAAATATAAAAATGAGATAAATTTTTACATTTCTTAAAAAGTTTCTATATGAGCACTGTTGGTTGCTCTGCATGCACCTAAACGATAGTCGACCTCTATCCAGTTGCGCTGTGTCATATCGAGCGTGACCGAAGCAACCGTTGCTTCGGTCACAACCCCAGAAGAAAAAATCGAGTAGGGTTAAATTTGGACTCCTCGGAGGCCAAAGCATAGGACCAGCCCTACCGATCCATCGGTCAGGGAACTTTTCTTTCGTTGAGAGCGTGGTGCACTGGAAGACTAAAATGAGGAGGCCCACCATCTTGTTGCCAAAATTATGATGTTTTTTCCATTTCAATTTGTTCAATTCACGGTCCAGCCGTACCAACAAAAAACTTTAATATTTTCTGTTTCAAAATGAAAGTGTTGTGCAGCAGCAAGAGTGGTTTAGAAGAGATGGGAAATTTAAAAGTAGGCAACGAAAACATACAGGAAGTTAGGGAATTCTGCTATCTAGGGAGTAAAATAACAAAGGATGGTAGAAGTACAAATGATATCAAAAGTAGAAATACTTAAGCTAGAAAAGCCTTTGAAATGAAAAACAGCTTAGTGACTACAAACATTGATTTACAGATAGGAAAAATTTATTAAAACAATATGTGTAGAGTGTAGCATTATACGGGAGTGAAACGTGGGTGGTAGGGGCTGTAGAAAGGAAGAGGATAGAAGCTTCTGAAATGTGGTGTTATAGGAAAATGTTAAAGATTAGTTGGGTGGACAAAATAAGTAATTTAGAGGTTCTTAGGCGAGTGGATGAAAACGAAGAATATGGAAGCATCTTACTAGAAGAAGGGATAAGCTAGTGGGACATGTCTTAAGACATCCAGGTATTGGTCTATCTATAAGTAGGGTAATATTGAGGGAGTGAATTGTAGGGGGAGGCAAAGGTTAAAATATATAAAGCAAATTACAAAAGATGTAGGGTATTAGAGGTATGTGGATAGGAAACGACATCCACAAGATAGAACAGCTTGGATAACTGCATCAAACCAGTTGAGAGACTGATGGCAAAAAAATACTTTATCATCAGTAGTTTTTAAACTGTAATTTTAGAAAGGATGCAACCTTTCTCGATTAACTGGTAAATTGTTTACTGATGATTAAACATGGGTTATATATGTAGCTCATTATTTAAATTGTCAAGAGAAAGTCGTGTGAGTGGTCATGCGGTCTTGGGTTCGAATCCCATTCAGGCACGGCATATTTTCATACGTTACGAAAACCATTTCATCATTCACCGTCTGCATTAGCAGTAATTGCAGAACAGTCGGATGTTAAACAAAAAAAAAAAAATTTTCACAACAGCAGAGTACTCCAGACGGTTTACCACCGTTTGGAAATCAATAATGAAATTTAGTGGAATACAATCTGGGTAAACGCATTTCTATGTAATAGTGAAACTTAAGTTTTAAAATTCATGATCGAAATTATTTTATACGGTCTTAGATTTCTTTGTTACTCATAAATTACCGTACGAAGACAATGTGATTCATGCAAATGTATTAAAAGTGTGTATTGGATAAAAGGCACGTGTGTTCTTATACTTATTCTGATACTCAATGATCTGAAACGAAAAGAGGTTATATTTTAACTATACCTTCTTGTGTGCATATGTTAGGGTGTATAACACACGTATATAATATGGATCATAAAGTGCTAGCAATCCTTTTATCAGGATTTCAATTTGTTCCGCGAAAGAATATAAAAACAAGGCGAGCGGAACTCAGTAAGGTCCCATTTAAAACTTATCAAACATATAACTGGGATTATTTATTTTTTAACAATGCAAAAAGGGGTTTGAGAATTCTAAAAGCTTCCCAAGAGGAAGGGATCGGGCGCCCCTTTCGAGTTCGGAAATGGCACACAGCTTTGCGACTGGGACTACTGACTGTGGAGTTAGTTGTTAATTCTGAGACGTCTCGTAGTTCGTTTCCTGAAAAGGGAAGGATGAGAAGATCTTCCGAAATAAATTAACCCTCTTTATTGGCGTGTATACTCTACCACCGTCGTAAGAATCTCTCATCTCATTTCGCCTAGTTTCAGGAACACACAAAAATCAAACACCCCTTCTTTTCTATCATTATCAAGAATCTAATATTCTTTTTTCCCTTTTTTAGCCGTATAATTCTTCCCTTATACCAATAATTATAATATATTTTAATACTCCAGTTACACAAATAGATCGTAAAAGTCTTACTTGTTTTTCTTATTTTTTTGTAGATGTACTTTGCATTTTCTAATTTGCTTCCTGGTAAGTTTATGTGAATTTTACGGTCGTATGTGATAAAAAAACCCATTAGCATAGACCGAAATTTTTAATGGTATTCTACTGCTGTGGAGAGGGGAAAAGCTGTTCCAAAAAGAATGAATGTTTTACTTTCACCAAATCATGTGAAGATAATCTTTTAGTATTCCCGAAACGAACCCACAAATACACAGCAAGAAACAATCATCTAATTCCTTTGCATAATAAACCTACAAAAATATTTTTGTTACTTGACTCCCAAACTATACAACCTGCTTCCTCAAAATGATAAATTTATACGGAACATCATGAAGTTTAAAGCTGAATTACAGAAATGGCTTTTCTTTTTATCAGTAGGCAGTACACACAGGAGATGATTACACCCATCTGTGAGCTCATCTGATATTTTGATTCTGGATGACCTGGTGTTTGAAAAAGAGGCACTAAGAAATTAGTGCATGTATTTAGGACACCTCAATGTATCCTAAATTATGGGAAATATACTCATAGTTTAATAGGTTAATTTCCCATATCGTGCTTTTTTTCGTAATGGAGGTAAATATTTATATATTACTGTACACCCCGTATTTATACTAGTGATTCACGAAGAAAAAGAAATACTTCGGAAGATGAATCTGCATCGAAAAATAAGAAAATATTTCATGCGACCATAGTTTCGGAAATGCTTCGTTAGCATGTTACGGCTACCGAAACATTTCACCCGTATTTCGGCTCGCCCATGAAATAAAAGAGTAATGATCGTTTGAAATTTAATTCTGAGAAATAATATTATTTTTCCTGAATAAAAATTAACGCGATTTTCCAGCCAAGTTTCGGATATTTTGATGTTAGGCCTTAATAAAAATTATTTTTTTCAACGTACTTGTGTTTTGTCGTTGAGTTTATTTACATCAATATTCTTAGAATTAAATTTTCTATAAGTTTTTTTAAACCATTGTATATTTATTGACCATTTAACAAAGATATTATACGGAAAACATAAAAACAGGGGTTGTGTTACTCCTATTTATTTCCGTTTCCAAGATTAAAACAAATTCTAAAGATAAATATAGTTCTAGGACCTGCTTTAGGTCAAACCCCATAACATACAGCCCATAACAAGCAGGTGAAGTGTAAAATTATTTGCTCTCAATCTGTTAGTTGCAGGGCTAAAAAATAGTTCTGTTTCTTATCACATGGTCAACCAGTTAAATAACTGAATTATGTAAGAAAAAAAGAGCTAGAGGTGTAAAAGACACTTATCAGAGTTTTCCCCTCTGAAAGTAATGAATTTCCTTATACAGCCAGACCCTGTGGTGCATGAAGTGAAGTTGTCATTTGCAGGGTGCAGAGTAAATGTTTTTCGGAGGGCCTGGCATACTGATAAGCATAGGCTACTTTTGTACTCAGTCAGGAAGGCAATTTTAAACCACCTCACTCTTCGTTTTACTTAGTAAAACCTCTACAGGTTCCTTTCGGCTGATGACCTAAACAACAACAACATGTCAAAACCATAAGAATATTTACTCTTAATAATGTCCTAAAAATGTCATTACGAACTTTTTTCATGGGATGAGCCGAAATCTTTCGCTAGCCGTAACACGCTAATGAAGCATTTTCGGATCTATGTTTATATGAAAATCTTTCTTATTTTTTGGAGTAGATTCATCCACAAAGTATTTTCGTTTCCTTTTGAATCAGTCTGCACGTAAAGAAATGTTTTTTTGTGAAATAAATAAATACAGTAGGCCTACCTATTATTATTATTATTATTATTCACTTAAAAATTGTTATAAAATAATATCTTTGACGGCTCAGTTGATAGGATAATCGACATTCTATAGTTGAATTTTTTCGAAGCTCTCTTTTCTAGATCGGTCTATCCTTCAAACTTCTTCTTCTTCTCACAATCAAGGATTAAACTTCCGCTTGTTCCGACTTACAACAGCGACAAACAATTGAATTATTGCCATCTTTTGCGTGGCCTCCCAACATTTCTCCTCCCCCCCCCGGTCTGTATTGCAAAACACTGAGGGGGATCCTTCCCTCAGGCATTCTCTCTACGTGCTCCCTTCATCGATTTCGATATTCTGCAATCCTCGAAACTTTGATCTAAAAAAATATTGAATAAAAAATAAGTGGCTGGGAATATTTAGTAAGATATACATTTACTGAAGCTACTCTTATTATTTATGTTGTATGATTAAGTACAACGCATTAGAATCTCTAGGACCGCGACAAGTGGTTAAAGACTGAGCGTTGATGCGCAAAACCACCCGCGTAAAAGTTAAAAAGATTGCTCAGAGGTTTCAACATAGAAGTTCCATAATTAGGCAGTATGTAAAATTAAACTTTTAATGCCATTTGAAAATTAATTTATGTTAAACCGATCGAAGTTTTTAATCAGATTTTAATACCTTGTTATTAGACAAACCTTGTTATTAGACCTTGTAAGTAGACAATCTCATGTACCTTTAATGAGAAGTTTAAAACTTTTGAGAAGCTTGAGGGGTTTTCTTAAATTTTAATAATTTATATCGTGTGTTGGATTAAAAGTAAATACTTAAAAATATTGAAGAAACTTTTTAGTAATGTACCAGGTCGTTGAACATGAAAAAAATGATGAAATTGACTGCTTGTAATAAAATTAATTAGCTTATTTTATGAACCAGCTAGAGATTTCTACATTAGAAAGAAAATATATGTCTCATTAAAATGAATTATGAATTATTTCTTGAACAATTTTCCTTTACTAAAGTATGCAATTTTTCATCCTTTAACACATCTAAATAAATTTATTATAAAGCCTACTTTAAAAAATTTTTAACATATTTAAAATAAAATTAGTTTTATTTATTGCACATTTCAATTTTTGTATCAAAGTATTTTTTTAAAAATTAACCTACTCATAAAATTAAAAATTCAACCGGCTGCCTCTGTGGCTCAGTGGTTTACGTACTACGCTTTAAAGTGGAGATCCCGGATTCGATTTCCGGCCAGGGTTTGGAAAATTGTTACAAGTTTAAACACACCGATCCTTAAACCAAAGTAGTCGCTAATATCCAAGATGTTGATGCGATTTAACACAAAAACTAAAAGTGTAAAAATTCAACCATTCTTTAAATGAAATTAACCTAAGCTCAAATAGTTGATATATGAAATCATCACAAGTTTTTCACAGTTGAGTTTCTAACTCCCTCAAATATAAAATTTCACAAAATATTTACTTTTAGTCATTAGTCTGATAGTAAATACGAGTATATTTGTAAAAAATTCGATATAATGTTAAAACCCTCCCTTGGATCACTGCCCCAAAGTATTTCGTTATACTTTGATTTCAGAATTAAAAGTCTTTTGGAAGGTACAGAAAGTGTATTAATTAGTTTAGAGAAATTATTCCTTTTCTACCCTTTAGAGATAAGTGATTAAAATTGATGTGTTTAACTTTCCCTAGGTACCTTTTACAGAAAACGCATCTCGATCCTTTTTCTCTTTAGGAAAATAAGTAAAGTACATATTGATTACGTCATCATCTTTGTCATAGGAAATCTTCCATCCTAAATATTTAAAATATCGAACTTGTTCTATAGTTCGGTTGCCAAGCATAATTTTTGACCGGCCATCTTCCCTTGAATGCCATAATCTTTGGTTTTTGCGCCGATATTCTCATGTCAAACTCTGCGCTAATGTTGTGCAACTTAAAAATAACATATTCGAGCCTGTCTTCTGTGTCAAAAATAATAACAGTGTCATCTGCATACAGCAGTGAATATAGGAATACGTTATTCCAAAGCTGAAACTAATTAATTCCAAATTGTTAAAATTTTATCAACGAAAATATTAAATAGCGTCGGAGACATTAGACAGCCTTGTCGTACGCTTATATTATTTTCATTTTCTCTATTTTCTTGTCATTGCCAAAAAAAAACTATATCTGTTTTTATGTATGCATTCGCAATAGCAGCAACAAGGTGTTTTGTATAGCCCTTCTCCAGAATTATATTCCAAAGACGGCCTCGAAGAACATTATCAAAAGCTTTCTCCCAATCGATAAAAGCCATATGTGTTTCACAATTGTACTTACGGTGTTATTCTACTATTTGTAGAATAGTTATCCCACAAGAATTAAAAAACATTCTACTTAGGCTATTAAAAATGGTTTAAATATTTTTCTTAAATTGTTATACCAATAATACGACCACGATTACAAATACAGTGTTGTTTATGACAATGATCTTTACATAGACCACCAGTTTTATTAGTTCTTTCCAGTCGTAAGTAACGTTAATTGAAGGTAATTTATCGTTAATGATACAAAAAAATTAATGAGATTGATATTTGAAGTTAATATGATAAATATAAAAAAACGGCTGAAGATGAAAAATATCAAAAATCATTTTCTACTAATGCTAAACATTTAGCGGAATACGTTCTCCATTTGTTAGTTTGATGTTAGCGTCCAGACAGATTTATCATTCGACAGGAAATATTCACTTAAATTAAGTATTTTTGGTAAACTGTACCATTAACAGGTTTTGTATAATGAAATTACTAAAAGTAGATATTTAGGATTTAAATACTATCCAATGACTTGTGTAAAGAAGATTGAAGGAAGGTTTCATCAGGGGTTTAGATGTAGGGTAATCAGATAAGGGATAAACCGAGTTACAGTGGCACTGATGGTTGGTAGGCGAGGGGTTTACTCATCATAAGGGATGACTGAAGTTAATGGCAGGCGGGTAACGGTAGAGGGAGGTTTGAAGAGTGGGTGAAAGAATCGAGCTAATGTTTGTTTTTACGATGAGGGGGACTGAAAATTAGAGCATCAGATCATTAAGCTCATCGTAGACCTATGGGCGGGCAAGTCGGATGGGTATTGTTTGCTATACGTCGCAGATGGAAATTCAAAAATTACGAGCAAAGAAGCTAACTGACAGGAAACTGAAACAGTGGCATCCGGACGCACACTCGCAGAACAAAAGTCAAAAGACCTTTCGTTTTCTTGAATTGTCAAACTTAGCGTCACTGTATGAAATGAGAGAAAAGTAATGAGGGAACGATTCATAAATTAAATTACTTTTTTATTATACTCTAAACGGAATAAACAATAAAGTAGGTAGAAATTATAAAAATATATTTTTTTACTTATATTCAAGAAATCCACAATCTGTTAGATAGAATCAGTGAATATAACAAAAATATGAAAACATGATAACATGATAAAAAACGTTAGTGGAGGCACAGTCCAGTAACAGATCTCCGACGTGAATAGAAGTAGTGCAGAATTTAGATCATTTTAATGTTTAGTCGAAAAATTCGTACGGATGTACCAGAGGGTATTGGATAAAAAAACAGTCTCTTAAAATTAGTTAGTTTGAAAAAAACAGCAAAGTTGCTACTTAAAATATGTCGTTGTTTAGTTAGGTCAACAGCCGAAAAACTGGTTTGAACCTCTTGAGGTTTTATTAAGTAAAAATAAGGAGTGAGGTGGTTTACTATTGCCTCGCTCACTGAGTTGAAAGAGTGTGCTTATCAGCATGCCAGGCCCTCCGAAAAGCACTCGTTTTCCACCCTGCAAATGACACCTTCACTTCATTCACCACAGGGTCTGGCTGTATAGTGAAATTCATTACTCTCAGGAGAGATAACTCTAGTGTCTTTTATACCTCTACCTTTTCTGTCCTTAAATAGTTCAGTCGTTTAATTGGCTGACTAAGTGAAAAGAAACAGAACTATTTTTTTGTAGCCCTGGAACCACCAGATCGAGTGCAATACTCATTTAACACTTCACCGTTTCGTTTGGGCAACTTAAAACATTGCACTTAAAATTTACGTTATTTGTAGAACGAAATACAAGCTTTATTTATGAGTAGTGACACACACACACACACACACATATACATATATATATATATATATATATATATATATATATATATACACGAGTATCACTTATTAGTGACTTTCAAGAAAGTTTTTTTTGAACAAATGTGGTATAATATATAAAAGTACACAATATCTAAATGGCTAAAATAATTCCATTACTTGAACATAATTAAGCCGGTTTCAAACTTAAAATACATTTCAAAGCAAACTTTTTTTATTGAGAATCATAAATGAACTGTTATTAAGATCCATTACGGATAAACTTAAATGTAGCGTACCGAATACCGGTTCTATTCAGCAACTCAAAATGAAATAATTTAATGCATTTCATTTGTCAAAATCAATTTCATTTCCGTTTTTAAAGAATTTAAACAAAAATCATTCACTCGGAAAAGAGTTCACATGTAAGACCAGTTTTAAGTTAAAGGGTAAATTTGAAAATGAAACTGATCGATTTCAACGCTGTCAAAAGAAGACAAAAGAAAGTGACGGATTGAGGCGTGTGCCTCAAAAATACAAATGGGGTGCAGAAAACGGCGTGGTTGATTCAGTTTTGTATCAGCGGGTGGATTTGTATAAAAAGAAAAAAGTGTTTAAAGTACAAAGTGACACGTGACTTACTACATTTCCGGGCACGACCCCTGATGTATATTTTTTTAAAAGGGTAGGACAGTTGTATCTTCATTGTCAAATATTAATGGTACAAACATCTTCCTAATTGGCAATTGTAGTACTACCAGTTTTAATAAAGTAATCAAAATAGTGAAAGGCAAATTGCCTACTTTCCCACATTACATGTAAATAAGTAACAAATACAAATAAATTTTATATTGAATACTGTTTCTACAATTAATGACCTACCACCGACAGAGTATGTTGTTGAACTGACAATACTTAGGTATTGCAACCGATGATAAATCCCTTAATTTTTTTATTGAGGGGTGTGACGTACAATATGTTTTAGGGGATGTTTTATACCCTCTTAATTTATGTTTTTACGGGTAAAGTAAAAAAGTGGATCACTTCTTTCGGTTTAGTACTTCCGTGAGAAATATTAACATCATTAGTATAGATGACTATTACATTGAATGTAGCGTAACCATTTTTTTATCTCAAGATTTGAGAATCACATTAATTCCTAAAGTTATTACCGGCAGCATTAAGTTTAGAAGATTTAAAAAAAATAACTGTTGGCAATTAAAATGCCCAAAAAATTATGTTTAATGTGTACTTAGGAAAACGATTTACAGTTCTTTATCTTTCAACTGGGATATATTATGTACCTAGTAAGTTTGGTTTTTGTATATCACCAACACAAATAAATATTATAATGGTTTTTAAAAAAAAGTAGTTATTCAGACCAAAGACACGATTAGAAATTCGGTGTTGGAGTAAGTAAGTATCTATTTGAGGTATTGGAATGTTGTTTATTGTGACTGGAAAGCAGATTTTTTTTCTTAAAATGTCTACCAATGGTCAACGTTACTTAGTTGTTCTTGTAGGTGTTGTGATGCAGTTCCCGATGTTTAGTGTATTTTAAAGGAAGATAGAATTATATAATTTTGCATTTTTATGAAAAACAAATATTACTCGTTATTTTTCACATGGTTGTAATATAAACAAATGTAAATAGATGATCATATATTTTCTTAGTATGATGTGATACGACCAAGAAGACAGGTTTAGGTAATTTCCTAGTAAAAAAACGAGCCCTAGGGGGACATAAGATCTCAATATTTCCCTACCGAACTGAATAAGGGGTATTGTTATTCAAATAAGGAGTAATCAGCAGCCTAACGTACCCACATAACATTCTGTACTTCTTTAAAGTCACCCAACAAATATCAATACGCCTGGTTACCCTATCGCGAGAGATCAAGATTGCACCAACCACCCCTCCCCTCTCACACCGAAACAGAATTCTACGATATCGATATCCGGACATGATATCACTTAGCATATCAATCAGCTAACTCATTTCGACATGCCCACAAAACTGTTTTGTCACCAGATGTTCTTTACCCAGTCCAGTGAGTCAGACAATTCGTGAGCGGGGTGTTTTGAATAAATTTGCGTACCAAACGATTCCAATATAATATATTAATAGAAATCCTGGTTTTTTTATTTACTGAACGGAATAGATTGTTTCGCACAATTATTTACGCTAGGTGTAAAAATGTACAGTATTTTAGAATAGGTTACTTAATATTCAAGGGTGGATTTAGTAAAATATACTACTAAATATTCTAGAACAGTAAAAACTAAATATTCTGCATATAATACTAGCAATTATTCCTGCACTTTATGGACGATTACTTCTAACCTCAAAAAGGTTCATTTAATAAACCGGTATATTGGTTTTTCCGGCTTCACTCCACATTTTAGTTTTTCTATATTTTACTTATATAATAATACCAATGCTGATTTTCGGAACTACAGCTCTTTGGAATAGTATTAAAATGATATTTATTGGTTTATGGCAGATACAGTCTTTTACCCCTTGTGGCGATGTAATTAAATTGAAGTGAAAATATATTTAAAATAATTAGACGACGTTCATGATGCAATTGATTCTTGGTTTATTAATGATAATAATAATGATGAAAATAATGATGATTTTTATGATGATGATTTTATAATAAATAATAATTGTCTTGAAAAAAGTGAGTTACTTGGATGAAGTCTTGATGTGTTGTGTAAAGAAAAGAATGTTTTTTGGTTGCCTAGTTACATGTAATTGATTTTAAATTTTGACCAGCTGGACCGCAAATGTTTATAAAATAAAATTGTAAAGAAAAAGAAAACATTTAAAGTATGGCTGGACGTAACACCCCTATTAACTAGAAATACTCAAAGAATAGGCATATCGATTTTTAGAACTGTAGCTCTTCAAGAATGCTTTGGGTATCATTGACGGCACGAAGAACGGAAAGAGGAGAAGTTGCAGAGTGCTCATGCAGTGATCTTTTTAATATTATTGTGTGGAGAAAGTTGGTGAACTTGGGAAAGTTCTTCATAGTTATCATTGTAAACAACTTCAGCTAGGGATAAAAAATAATTAATATGTTGATGATACGAGTCCTATAGTCTATTTCAAGTTCAGAATGCAGTACGGGAAGTCCATAAGCAACGTATTTCATATGGGAGTTTGAGCGCTACTACACTAACTAAAAATATCGACTCCTCGTTACAACACGTTCTCATTTACAAACTCCTAAATTGAATAACGTAATACAAAAACATACTTGATATTTGTATCGTTTCATAGATCAGATACCGACAAATTACTATAGTACTGGAATTGTTTATCAATTTTGTTGTCTTTTAATTACTTTAAAGTAAAGAATAGTTATTGTTTAAATCTTGGTAAATCTTTAAATCTTGTTTGAAGAACAGTCGTTAGTATCTCAGAAGGGTCTAAAGATGGTAATAAAACTCCCCGGCCCGACAGTAAGGGTGACGAAGAGAGAAACGTCATACCTCTTTCTCTTATACGTACCTGCGGTCTCTTCTCTAAATATCAGAGTATAATAATAACATTTACAGCGTAATATAATACGATTCATTAAGAAGTGAAAGTATTTTTTCAGAATTTTTTGATTAAAAATGAGCTTGTTAGAGCGTGGTAAGTGAAACTCTAAATATTTTTGCCCGTAACCTTCGGTTGGTGGCGATGGTCAAGAGTTATTGTATTGGCTGTGCCTGATGTTTTCCGTACGCCTGATAACACAACGGGTTTTCATAACAGCAGTACTGCATTCTGAACGTGAAATAGTTTAGTTGAGGAACAGAATGGATTGGATTAGAACTTAAAGTTGTTTTGTCTATAAAGGAATAGGGAAGAGTACGCCGTAGTGATACCCAACGTTTCAGTTATGTAAATATTTTGATTATTAAATTATTTTAAACAAATTATCTTTATCTGTTTATCAGGTTTACTTGCTTTACAGTAATTTTTGAAAAGGTATCAGTTTTCATTTTTTCATTTAAAAGGCTAATAATAAACACTGAAAAGAACTGTGTTTTGAAAGATTATTAATTCGAAAAGCGATTAAAAATAATGTAATCAGTTTATTTATGCTAAATAACTCAAACAAATTAAAATGGATTAATAATTAACATGTTGAACTTTAGAGATTTTTAAGAATGATAAAAGATGTTCTAAAGGCGGATACTGGGGATTAGTTGGAAAACCATTAGTGAGTGTACTGTTAGGTTCGTCTAGTGACTGTCAAGAGCTCAGTAGAAGTTGAATGCAGTTTTGGGTGGATATGTCATGAACAATCAGTGATCGAGTATAGAAAGTGGAAGATCATTAATTAGAGAGGGCGCGTGTTAGTGCAAAATTTGGCAGGCTGAGTGAGTAGCACTATCTAGTTTGATTAATGATAGGTATCAGAACACCATTTAGAAATAGACAATCCTCTCTCATTTCTGTTGTTAGGCAATAACTAGAGTACTACAATGACTTGCAGACTGTTAAATAGATTTTGTACAGTATATGCTGGGTGCTTGTTAGCTTACGCGCACCCACTAATTATATCAACAATTTCTTCTTTTACTCAATCATCTCCCTTCCTGATTTTCCCTTCTTCAAATCTCACAAATGAAATAGTCAAACTTGGTATAACGTTATTACTTTTCGGTAAAACGCTTATGGTTTCCTTCTAAGTATTTTCATGATTCGCACTTTTCTCTAAATGTTGTTTTATTGTATTTAATAAATCTTCTGAGTTACAAAATTGTCCAATGTATAGTTTTTTTAATTTTCAACGTACAGAAAAAAATTTCATTCATCTATTCTAATGGTATTTAATAAACCCTTTTAAAATGTTATAATTATATAAATTGGGTTTACTTTTTTCGTATTGGCCAATTTTAGACCATGTAGGTGACTTTAGACGTTTCTGGAAGCTCTTTTTACAGCTCACATTCTCAGCATTCGTTCACTATAGCTTTTCTTCTTTTTTCTGACCACCCGGTGTAATGTTTTTACTCTTCATGGAAGCCCTCAAAGTCCGTAATTAGTTGATTGAATTTGGTTAATTAAGTCTTCTCGGTTTATTCCGGTTTTCTAAAAATACGTTCTAACTTTTTTGAACTATTTACATATTTATTTTACTATTTATTTCTGGCAGTTTTTCATCACTCATTTTCATCTATCATCCGTCTCACCGTCTGCATAACAGTAATTGCAGAAGTCAGACGTTAAACAAAAAAAAGAAAAGTTTGTCATCCATTCTATACACTGTCGTAAAATTGTAGTCTTCTTATCCTAATAGTTTTCATTAATCATTTATTTTTCTGGTACAGTTCTTCTCGTTCTCGTAAACTATATTGTACATCTACTAACTTCGGACCCATTATCTTGCGGAGGATCTTACTCTCAAATTTCTTTGCTTCTCTCAGTCCAACCTTTCCTGTCATTCTAAAGCAATCACTTTTGTGAATACTCACAGGTTTATCAAAATATTATAATGTCTAATCTTGGTTTGTCTTGAGAATGTTTTCTTCTTATACGTGGGGAGTTCCAAGAAGTTACTCGTCTACTGTTGTTAGCTTCCTATTTGCTGGCCTTCGGTTGTATTATCTCCCCGTGGTACTTAAAGCCATCAACTTTTTCAATGTTTCCATATTGTGTCTTTAATGACGCTTGGCTGTTTTGATGTTCGTTAAATAATTGAGTTTATTCGAAGAAAATCTGTAGTCCTGCTTTTTCTGCTTGTTCTTTTAACACGTTGATTCGTTCTTTTGCTGGTTACGTGTTCGTTAGTGTTAGGTATAAAGGCTTATACAAAAAATAACTTTTTAAAAGAATGACAAATAAAAGGCCTATAAGGACAATCATTTGAACAAAGCGTCGTTTTGTACGAGCAAAAATCCAAAATGCAGGTGTGATGATCATAACTAGAGGCGGGTACAGTTAATAAGTAATACAATAAAAAATTATTGAAGAATTGCTTAAGCAACTAGATATTATTCAAAAGATTGTTTTTGAAATGTACTGAAACATTAAACTAAAAATTGAAAAATCAATAAAGTTATTGAACTTCCCCATTCTTTGATGTCACAAGCAGAGTGAGAAAATACGAGGAGATAAAATATGTGAATGATACACGTGCGTTTGTATGACTGTGATGCAATCTTAAGAGGGACATCTTTAGTAGAGTGAGAAAGAAGATGATAAGGGTAAAACAAAGGGCTAAAGTACTACAGTACTTTAATCCACCCTCATTTCTGTCCTAAGTGAAAACAATATGGAATGATTGAGGCACAAAGGATCCCCTCTGATTGGACAGCTCTGCAGAATAGTACCAGTGTGTAGGCCTATATACGTACGGTATATATCCCTTAGGATGTTTAGGGACCCACACGATCAATCCACAGTTTACGGCCGCGTCTTGAGACCGCGTATTTGCATTTGTTTGGCCCGTACTCGGTTTATGCGTTTCTCAGTCGCTTGTTACGGGGATTTCAGCGGCAGAATCGTAAATTGAGACTAGTAATGCAAGCAAGTAATCCGACCACCTGGGGGTCCTAACCCCATTTTTCATAGCCGAAGATATTCGTCCCGAATATCTTTATATCTCACCATAAAAATTTTCATGTGAAAGTATGCATATTTTTAAACTTTGTTCTTGAATGTACAGGATTATAAATCTGACGTTGTTACAGGATTTTCTGATTTTGAAATGATTGCTTAGCACCGGTGTAAAAAATACTATAAAGGGTAGGAAAATAAAAAGGATAATTCAGAAAACTTAAATGAGAATATCAGAAATCTTTATTGCAAAAATATGGATGCGTGACATCTATAAAAAATTATGTGAATATTTGATGTGAAAATTATTTGAATTTTTTACAATACCGAAATAAAAACGCTTGAAATAATTAATAGGCCTACTTCCTCGTTTCTTTCGGAAAAATATTTGTTAACCACATACTTCATGTTAAAAAAATCACAGAAAAAAAATTACAAAAAAATAAAAAATAAAAAAAAATTTTTAAGAAACGCTATTATTTAACAATTAATCAAAAAAATGAACTAAAAAGAAAAAAATATAAAAATTTACAAAAAAAATTACAAAAAAATCAAAAAAAATAAAAAAAAAAATTTTAAGAAACGCTATTATTTAACAATTAATCAAAGAAAAATGAACTAAAAAGAAAAAATCAAAAAAATTACAAAAAAAAAATCACAGACATTACAGTTAAAAATAAAAGCGTGGCGCATTAATATATATAATATTTTACAACGAATATTTTACAATAAATATTATATATATATTAATGCGCCACGCTTTTATTTTTAACTGTAATGTCTGTGATTTTTTTTTGTAAATTTTTTTCTTTTTTTCTTTTTAGTTCATTTTTCTTTGATTAATTGTTAAATAATAGCGTTTCTTAAAAAAAATTTTTTAAAATTTTTTTTTGATTTTTTTGTAATTTTTTTGTAAATTTTTATATTTTTTTCTTTTTAGTTCATTTTTTTTGATTAATTGTTAAATAATAGCGTTTCTTAAAAAATTTTTTTTTTGATTTTTTTGTAATTTTTTTTGTAAATTTTTATATTCTTTTTTTTTTTAGTTCATTTTTTTTGATTAATTGTTAAATAATAGCGTTTCTTAAAAAAAAAATTTTATTTTTTATTTTTTTTTTTTATTTTTTTGTAATTTTTTTTTCTGTGATTTTTTTTGTAAATTTTTTTCTTTTTTTCTTTTTAGTTAATTGTTTTAAGTAATTGTTAAATAAAAGCGTTTTTTAAATTTTTTTTAAATTAAAAAATTTTTTTTTACAAACACCTCCACAGCGTATTGTCATCGAAGATAAACAAGTGTGCAAAGTTTGATTCATATTGATACGGTAGAAGTATTAAAATTTTAAGTTGCAAGATTTGATGAATCCAAGAGTAAGTTAAATTAAAAGCGTTATAAAATTTTAGAATTTTAAAATTTTTTTTTACAAACACCTCCACAGCGTATTGTCATCGCAGATAAACAAGTGTGCAAAGTTTGATTCATATTGATACGGTAGAAGTATTAAAATTTTAAGTTGCAAGATTTGATGCTTCCAAGAGTAGGCCTAAGTTAAATAAAAGCGTTTAAAAAATAAGGTTACCATCCGGAAAATATAAATACAGTATAATATAGTCCCGAAGCTTCGGTTACTTTTTTTACTTTTTGACTTTTTTGGCCGCTTGCAGCAGCCAACGGCTTACACATTATTTTTTCGTAAATTAAGGAATAAGTAAAGTACTTTCAAGGTTTACTTGTGTTTTTGATTTGAAATCATCAGTTTTATGGTAGTATTTGTTAATATTAAGCAGGATTAACTCAGAGATGTATGAATTCTTATAACTGAGAGTGCTGGCTCATTGGAGCGCTAGTGTGCCGTTATCATTTTTTGCTACCTGTAATCTTCGTGACTAAGTATTAGACCGCGGCAATGTCTAAATCATTGTTCTATTATCAGTAACAAGTACGAATTGATGTGACTATTAAATAAAATTATATTATATGTAATTATATGAATTAATCATTAACTGCCTTGTTATTAGAATTCCTCTGAAATTTACAATGGTGAAAAAACTATTTTTAATCCTTAAGAAAAAGTCTTACCCGTAACAGAACCTAGGGCTTTCGGATAAAAAACCGCATAAAAGTTTGTTAAACCACATAGCGTTAGTTTTTCTTCATAAAAGTATACATTTTTCTGTCAGTTCCTGTCGTTATATGTAAATATGGTTTTTGATAATATAATTTAAAAGGAATTTACGCCTCCACGCTAAAAAGTAACCTAAAAACAATTAAAAGGTTCTAAATAAAAGGTAAAAGTATAAAGTATTGAAAAATCAGACAAATTATTGTTAGTTTAAGCACATGTTTCTCATAAATGTAGTTTATCAGAAAATAAATACTAAAGAACTTGAGCAACATTTCAGTCTTTGTCAGCGATGTTATTTATTTTTACAAAAATGTAAACTTTTATTCAAGTTCTTCCAACATTTAAAACAATGTTATTGTAAATTTTTGTAGTATAGGTACTGTTATACGGTATTTTGAAAACTAGATAATAGCAATGGTTACCGGTGTACTTTGATGATTGCGGTTCAATTAACCATACTTTCTCAAGAAATGGTCGGTCTGAGTCTGTACAAAAATATTTCTCATTTACACGTCATATATATCATCCTCAT
This sequence comes from Catonia carolina, assembly GCA_035578175.1. Classification (NCBI taxonomy): domain Eukaryota; kingdom Metazoa; phylum Arthropoda; class Insecta; order Hemiptera; family Achilidae; genus Catonia; species Catonia carolina. Next base: position 762,293 of record JAQMRL010000011.1, read on the forward strand.
CTCATTGGTTCATGAAGTTTTTTATTGTTCTTAAATTGGTCATATTGCCAAATACACATATCAGGAATAAAAAAATTATAAAAATATACGCAGTAGTAAAGGTAATATTGTGAACTATTGATGCGTAAATAATATTTCATGAATATTACGAGTCAAAATAGAATTAATAATAATGTATGAATAATAATATATTATTTTGAGAATAATACGAGCTCGTATATGAGCCAAACAAATAATACGGCTCGTATATGAGCCAAATTTTGATCATGTAGAATTTTTTGGAACCTACATAATTTTTGTTTTGGCTTTGCTGATCTTACAATTTAGTAAAAATAATGAATTCCTTCAAAAAACTAATGTAACTGGGGTAAAAAATAAGGAAAATAAACGTGTTAATTTTAAACATATTTTGGCATTTAGCAATATGTATGATGAACAATGGTATATGCATATCTTGTGCGAGTGACCAAGTTTGTCAAGTGTAATTTATTATCAAGCCGCCGGTATAGTTTGTTCTTCAAGTAAAAGGCAATAAGTATTGCATTCCATTGGGCTATTATCTTATCGATTATATTATTTATTTCTGTATTACTCTACGTTATTCTTTGTGGTTTTATGATTCTGATTAATTATTATCCTTGTAGAATTTCTTGGAAGGTTGTTTACATAAAGCAGTCGTTGTTTAGTCGGTGTGTCAGTAGTAAATCTATACTAATTACGAAGACAAAGCGTGTTTTTTGTGCAGGCTAGTTCCCAAAACTACTCGACGGATTTTCATGAAATTTTGACAGCATATTTGTATTTATATTCACAGTAACATTTTATTTTTAAATTTACAAAAATGATAACCCTTAGGGCCCTAATGAAGATTTTCATAAATGTGTCCGTGTGTCCGTGTGTCCGCGTACTTACGTGTGTGTGTATGTGTGTGTGTGTGTGTGTGTGTAAAAGAGAGAGAGAGAGAGAGAGAGAGAGAGAGAGAGAGGAGAGAGAGAGAGCGAGAGAAAGAGTGAGGGAGAGAGGGAAGGAGAGAGGAAGAGAGAGGGATGGGGGATAGGGGAGGACAGGGGAGGGAGAATACGTTGGAGTATACAGTCGCTAGCAGCTAAACAATTTCTGTTACATATTTATTTTAAAAAAATTGATGAGGCCTACACATGTTTCGCGTGCAAAGCCGCACGGGGTAAGCTAGTAGATTGTAAAGTTAGTAATGTGTTGTTTTCACCGGGTTGATAGAAACCGGTTGGTCACATATTGGAACCAAAATCGTTCGTGATAAGAAAATAGAGAAATATTCTTAAGTTGTGAACGACTGTAAGTAAGAATTAATTTTTTGATTGTAAATGACCATATTTCTTTTTAGGTAAGTTTAGCTTAAGTTTTGAAACGATTTGTAACCAATTTACTCCATAATCAGGTCAAGTACTTTATTTTCTTTTATTGCAATAATTCTGCCCATAACAGACAGGTGGAATGTCAAATTATTTACACTCAATCTGTTAGTTGCAGGGCTAAAATCAATAGTTCTGTTTCTTATCACATGGTCAGCCAATTAAATGACTGAATCATTCAAGAACAGAAGAGGTAGAGGTGTAAAAGACACTAATCAGAGTTATCTTCTCTGAAAGTAATAAATTTCATTATATAGCCAGACTCTGTGATGAATGAAGTGAAGGTATCATTTGCGCAGTGAAATATATGTGCTTTACAGAGGGCCGGCATGCTGATAAGCATACTTTGTCACTCAGTGAGGAATGCAATGGTAACCACCTTACTCCTTGTTTTACTTAGTAAAACCTCTACAGGTTCAAATCAGCCTTTTGGCTGATGACCTAAACAACAGTAATAATAAGTAATAATTCACTCGGTAATTAATAATTAAGTAGTATTCAATAATGGTAATAATAAACGTAAGTAATTAATTTATTATTTAATATTTCTTTTATAAATTTAAAAGGAAGTGTTGTTATTTATAAACAACCAGATCCTGAAAGGACATGGAATAAAAGTTACAATATGAAATTTATATTTTTAGGTCTAATTATTAAGTAAATTTTTCATAAAAATATACAGATAAAGTTATGTCATAAAGTAAAGATTCTTTTCATTACGGTGTCGACAATCCAATTTAGGGTTATCAGGGAAGCACACCCGATAAAGAAGAAATTGGAAATGGTAGAAGGCCACCACCACGCTTAGTCATTGTGTCTGCATATTAATAAAGAGGGGAACTTTGAAATCCTCATGGGATTTGATAAGAATATTTTTTATGTTTTTATTTTACTTTTCCTTTTTCTTCACCTGCATCACATATCTATTTCCTTTATTTTTCTCATTTTCTTTTATGGTACTGTTTTCGAAATGTGTTATCAGTCAGCTCATTTCGTTTTAGATGATCTCAATGAAGATAATTTTTTAGAAGAATGCGTATTGGAGAAAATTACTTTTGTTAACGTCTTGCCGTTTAATATAAGCCATTGTATAAAAATATGATTTATTACGATGTCATATTCATTTTTGAGCTTTACAATTATTACAATTACTTTTGTACTTTTTCATTCTATTATATCACAAAAATTACAACTAATTACTAAAGGGAAAATAACAAAAAAACCTTATTAGATGTTAATACAAAATTGTTTCAGATTAACCACGTTCTTCAGTTCAACAAATTTGCTATAAATATGGACTGATCCATTTATGAACTGAACAGCTACAATATTAATTATTTTTGATCAGAGTTATCTTTTCTAAAGTAATCGATTTCATTTTAGATATATAAATACTATATTGATAAATGTCGATTACTACATTATAGATTTTGGATACCATTATAAAGCTAGACCTAGACTGGGGAATAAAATGAAGGCATAGAGAAGAGATTGTTTGTCACCAGATGATTTTGAGGAAGGTAACAACGAACACCATAATTTCTTGTTTTATGTAGTAGAAAATATTTGGGTTTGAAACAACCGTGGAATTAATTGTTGGCCTAAACAAAAAAAAAGCTGATAAGTCTCTTTGTTATCAGAATATAATAAACGATTCAAAACTCTACGGGATGTAAGTTTGATAACAATAAAATTTTAAATAAATTAACGTGAAGATGTCATTTGAGTACGTAAATTTTGTTGGCTAAACTTATCTTACCAACAAGAAAGTTTTTTTTAAAAAGGATTTTTTTTGCGAATCGCTCTTTAGAGAAAGCACGCCAAATCCATATTTTAATTACTTCTTCATGTTTTGCTAACGTTTCTTTTTCTCTCACAAACTCTTCATTCTTTCGGATCTTTTCTTCATAAGTCGTTCAGTGTTGTGGGGTTCACGTCTTTTCTTTTCATTATCCCCGAGTTCGTTCTGTGGCTTTCTTTCTAAACATTCTGTATGTTTTCTGGGTCAATTTTTGCTTATTTATGGTCATTCAATTTTACTGTGAACCTTTGTATTGAGAATTATTATTTTATCGAAAATTTATTTTTTCAATCTGCAATCGTTCATTCTTGCCACATGTCCGTAAAAATCAAGTCTTCTTACTCTTATTACTTGGATTATGTTTTCAGATTTTCGTATTTGTTCGACCGGGGTCTATTATAAAAAGGATTTTATTGAAGCGAAAACTTTTTTGGACGTACCTTGCGTTTCTGAACAGTGAACCGTCACGCTCGGATCAGTGATTCTGAATTGGGTATACTCTGCTCCATTTGACATCAGCCAGGGAGTTCACTGTCTGAGCCGTCAGTCTCCAATCGACATCAGCCACGTTTACTGTCTAAAGGTGCATTTTCACTGGAACGATAATCGTTGGACGTTCATCGTAGAGCGCCTGCTTTGCATTGTTTTCCATGACGTTATTGTTACTGAGGCAGGTGCAGCTAGAATCGTTGGGGACAATCGTACGGGTCTGCCACTGGAACAGTCAAATTCGCAGTCATTGAACGATTTTTGACGTGGCCACATAATTGTTTCGAGGAAGGTTGTTTTATACGAGGAGTATTTCCTATCCAAAAAATGTAGGTTTTCATCAGCATTCTAAAACAAAAACAAAATACAATAATACCTTAATACAAAAAAATATAAATGAACTAACTTCTCATCTCCTGTGATTGGATAATAATGCAATGTAGTTTGAAGACATCTTCTTAAGGTCCTCATTGACAAACTTCACACAATCTTAAACTGAAGTTTGGAAAGTCTGAAGAATTCCGTAAACATTTTCTCATCAGCTTGCAAATAATGATTGTTGAATACCTCCCCAAAATGCCAAATGATATTTGATATACCAAAATGATATTTTGAAATACCTCTCTTCTGTTCTTATTGTAAATATACTATGTGTGCTAAGTCGTAGTCATCGAACGATTTTTGAGTACTACCACGATTTTGAGTAACACTTATCATTTTCAAAATTTGTTAATCTTCTATATTATCAATGAAGTCTTCTATTTAAACTCATCATTCAGTACTTCTCTTGGCAGCTGTCAAAAAGCAACTGAACGAATGTATAATAATCTCATTAGTGCTAATGACCAATGCAACGAACATCAATGTAATTATTATGAACCTATAGGCCTATATATATATATTTTTTTTTTAATTATAAAATCATTTATATTTCACTTCTATCTTGTGGTCATTAGCAAACATACACTAATTTTTGTTCTATGGAACATTAATTCTGCAAGACAACCTGTAACTATACCTGCCTATATTTTAATTTATTCAAATTATTTTTGTTTATGCAACGAAAATAATTATTACACATAAAATACTGAGGGTGTATTGGTGAAAGAAGGAAGGGGTTACATTCAGAGTAAAATAGCGAATACGGTACGATATTATACAAAGCATAGGCAAAATAGGGTAGGAGAATGATTATGAAAGCTAATGGCTTTAAAGCATTGTGGCCGTAGCATCGTTAGCATGACAATAGATCATGCTGAGATGAAGAGAGAAAGAGAATGGTGATCTCGATAAAGCGAAATCAGAAAGGAAAGAGAGAGAAAGTTTTAGTTCTTTTATACACTTTACACACATCTCTTCTTTAGCCCGATTTATTTGTCTAGTATCAAACATTTATTTGTCCACCCCTATTTCAAACACAAAAGCCTCTTTATATTTAAAAACGTCCTACACAAGGGGTATATATACATGTATACACACACTTGTAGTCATACAAAACCGACAAGTTCTTTAGTGTATGTAACAGTACATGTTCTCAAAGTCCTCAAAATTTATTTTACTTATTATTAAATAAACCAACATGTTGACAGTAATATAAATGTAAACAATGTCTCTGAAGCTATTTCATTTATATAAATTGCACTTGTTACATTAAAGTAATACAAAAATACTATAATAGAATCAATTATCTTAAGTATCAAAAACAATTACAAATGCAAATTAAGTTAAAGTATATCCCGCGACAGGTAGTGACAGGGCATGATATGGTAACAATGAATATTTCAAAATACTTTATGACTTTTTCTTCATTAACTGTTTGATTTTTTAGTTCTCATACATTAAAAAGAAGAAGTTTATAGTCACAAAACAAGAGTATCTATTGTTTTGGCTTCAAGATTGGTGAGAAAATTTGGATCTGATCAAATGTCTGTACTTGTATGCGTAGTGCTCTTTTTTTAGTATGGAAGCCAGGATGATTTGGAATTAATTAAAGTACATTATTTTCTTAAAATACTTAATTATTGTAAAATTAACTAAGTAACATTACGATTCGGTGTAATTTAAAGTTTAATGAAATTTTTAATTTTTTTTACTTTGATTCGTTATTATATAACTATGAAAAACACAGTATAAATATGAAAAAATTAACTGAATTTTAAATGTAAATGACTTGGAAATATACAACAATATTTCTTAAAGAATAACTTCCAATGGATAATTCAAAAGTTGAACGTAAAAAAGAAAATTAATAAAATATGAGAACAAACATGATAAATTTTGAACGAAATAAATAGTATATAATATAACAATAATATTAAGTTGGGTACAATTTTTAAATTTTCACAAAATAACGCGTGCTAAACAAAATGAATGCTTAAAATAGCATTAACATTAATAACAAGAAGTGACATTTTAAAATATGAACATGAAAATTAAATTAATTATAAAGATGAAACAATTTTAAAGTTTGACATGATCCGTACGACAAAATAAATAAGTACGAACTTATGGTAATGGAAAGCTGGCCTTCGGGCCTGCCCAGTCAACCAGCTGGTAGAAAGTCGCTATTATTTGTTAAGTAACACTATTTGGGCAAGCGATTTTGTATGGTGACGAGCTGACAGACATCCTTAACAAACTCCACTGGGGGTCCTCTTGTTCAAAAATTCATGCCGAATCACGTCAAAAAACACAGCAAAAAGCAGTGATCAAATTGGGTGGTTGTCAATAAAGTACAGTTCCCGATAACAAATAAAAGCTAAAAAAAAATTAAATAATTGAAAGCAAGAGTATACTTGACGTGTTTTTGTACTTCAGAGACTTACGGTTATAGAAGACTTTTTTTAGTTTATTTAAATTTGCTTCAACAGCTCGGTCATCAGCGACTACGATGGGTTATTTAACAGTGGTTTTAACTTGTGAAAATTTCCAGACCCTAGCCGGGAATCGAGACCGGGACCTCCACGTTGTAGGCTAGGGCGCTACCACTACGCTACAGAGGTAGCCACAAGACATTTTAATAATAAATTCAGTAAATTGTTTTATAACTTTAGTCACTAATGCCTTTATTGTTGATGCGACGATAAATAAACACAAAAATACAACATTGAAGTAAACTTCACGACTTCAGAGAAAATACGTTTGACCTATTAGTATCACAAAGTAGCAGACAAAATCAAGTACTTATAACACGCCTCCGAATCGGCCATTCTACACTCACACACGAATACGTACTTCAAAAGATTGATGCACCGACATGTTATTTCTCCAATTTTTTTTTTTTTGAATAACTGTAAATCTACGATCTGCTCTCATAGAACAATGAGTAGATGTGTTGTAAGTATAAATCTTGAGTAAGTAATACCCCTTGGTATTACTCTATAAAATTTCCCATTTTGTTGAAGTGATCTTGCCAGGAATGTAAAATAAATTACACAATCACATATTAAAATAAATCTGTAGGGTGTAGTCTGCATAGTCTTCTGTGTGTTCCAATGTCGTCTAGGAGATTGATGGCTTCTGGATTCTGATGATTTTCAAGTCTTGTTTGGTAACTGGTACAAAATTTCTGTATAGCTTCGTGTACCGTGGGAGTGTTCGTGTCTCTGTGCAATATAGTGTTGGATATGTACCAAGGTGAGTCCATGATGTTTCGAAGTATTTTTGACTGAAACCGTTAAATTATTTCAATGTTACTGTGACTTGCTGTGCCCCAAAGTTGTATCCCATATGTCCACACAGGTTTAAGTACAGTTTTATAAATTAACAATTTGTTTTGTACCGATAATTTGGATTTTCCATTAAGCATCCAATACAGCTGTTGGTATTTAAGATTTAACTGTTTTCGTTTGTTCCATATGTGAGTCCTCCATGTTAGACGCCTGTCCAGGTGGAGGCCAAGATACTTTGCCGTATCGGATTGTGGAATTTGTACGTTGTTAAAAAACACTGGTGAACATGTTTCCCGTTTTAGTGTAAATGTGAACACAAGAGTCTGCTTGTGTTCATTTGTTTTTATACGCCACTTTTTTGCCAATTTTGTACGCTGTCTAAGTGTTGTTGCAAGTTATGAGATGCAATTTGTGCATCTTCGTGTATTGCCTGAATGGCTGTGTCGTCGGCAAATGTTGCCACTGTAGTGTTGTCATTTTGTGGAAGATCAGAAGTGTAAATGGTGTACAAAACAGGAGACAGCACGCTTCCTTGAGGAACACCAGCTTCAATTAATTTTAGAGATGATTGTTCGTCCTTATATTTCACTGTAAAGTATCGGCCCTCCAAATAAGATGCAATAATTGAGTAATACTGATGGGGAAGATTTTGTTTAATCTTAAAAAGAAGACCCGCATGCCACACTTTGTCAAAGGCTTGCTTGATGTCAAGAAATGCCGTGGAGCAATATTTCTTTTCTTCAAGTGCTTTGTAGATGTTGTTTACAACTCTGTGAATTTGCTCAATCGTGCCATGACCTTCTCTGAAACCAAACTGGCAATTCGGAATGAGATTTATGGTATCCAGTACTGGGCGTAATCTCTGAAGCAATAATTTTTCAAATACTTTTGAAAGAATTGGCAACAAACTTATTGGTCTGTAAGATGATATTTCGTGTGGTGGCTTCCCAGGTTTTAGGATAATTACAATTTGAGCAACTTTCCAGTAAGAAGGAAAGTACTCCAGACGTAATATTGCATTAAAAATTATTGTAATCAGCCTAAAGGCCTTGTCAGGAAGTTCTTTCAAAATTTTCCCCGTGATGAGGTCAAAACCTGGTGCTTTATTCGAACTCAAATTTACTTTAATGGTGTGTTTTATTTCAGACAGTTTAAATACTTTTATTGGAGGACTCATTTGAAACGGAGAACTAAAAAATTCAAGTAATTCTTTTTCATCGTCTGGATTGCATTCAGATGAGAAAGGTTTAAAAACCTCTGATAGGTACTCGGCAACCGCTTCAGCCTTGTCATGATTACTTTTAGCCCAACCAGTTGAAGTTTTAAATGGAGATGTGTGTTGCTTCGGACGTTTAGCTTTCTTCATTTGCTTCCACAAAGAATAGTTTGTCGTGTTGTCAGGAGACAAGAGTTCCAAATATTGTTGTATTGAGTCATTAGTAAAATTCCGTAACATTCGTTTCAAAGTTTGGGCAGCGTTATTGAAGAGCCTTTTGTCATGCGGGTTCCTAGAGCGTTGCCAATTTCGTCGAAGTCGTCGTTTTTTAGTAATGGCCTGTTTTAAGTAACCTGGTAGATATGCGGTTTGTTTTGAGAGCCTAATAACCGGTGTAGCTTCCCAGCCAGCAGTTTGAATCGTTTTAGTTAGATGTTCTACAGCGCTGTCGATATCGGTCGTGTACTTTAATCTCAAGTTGCAATCAAGATTTGCTTCCACTAAAGTTCTAAACGAATCCCAATCAGTATGTTTATTGTGTAAGGCTGGAAGAGGCGATTGAGTTTGCAGGTTTTGACTGAGCGAAACGATGACTGGTGAGTGATCGGATGACAGGTCGAAACTTGATTCAATGTTCGCATAAACGTCTGGAATACCTTTCGTCACGAAGAAGTCTAAAAGATCTGGCACTCTGTTTTCATCAGTCGGCCAATACGTGGGCTCACCTGTAGACAAGCATGATAACTGAAGATCTTGAATCACAGTAAGTAGAACTCGTTCTCTTGGAGATGTTAGTCTAGAGCCCCAGTATGTACTTTTGGAATTAAAATCAGCTCCAACTATAAACCGTCTTCCTAAACTGTTGAAAAACGTGACAAGAATTTCAGGAGACAGTCTATATCGTGGCGGTAAATAAGCAGCGGATATGTGAAGTGAACCCATCCAGTCTGTTACCACAACACTACTGGCTTGAATCTCATCCGTTTGATATGGAGGCAACTGGTAGTGAACAATAGTACTCTTAATGAGTAGAGCCGACCCTCCATGTGCTCTCCCATCCGGAGAATTTGTGTTGTATATGTCAAAACCAGGAATTTTAAATGTGTGTTGTTGCGTAAAATGCGTTTCTGAAATCAATATTATGTCCAAGCTCTGGTCTATTATAACGGCGTGTAGTTCCTGTTTGTGCTGCATGAGTCCATTGGCGTTCCAAAGTGCAATACGAAATCCCCGTTCCATTAATGCAGTTTTGTCAGAAGTGATGATATGATGTTTAGAATAGTGCGTATGTCTTCAGATAATTTTAATTGATTCTCTATTTGACGTTCAAGTAATTGTTCCAGTTTTGAAAGTCTTGTGTCCATATAAGTGACATTTGACGGGTATGAAGGTTGTTTGTCTTGAGTTTCAGTGGAGTGAACCTTAGTGGCTTGTGCATAGGATTGAGGTCTGTTTAAAAGGCGAGGGTCCCGAGGAGAAACAGATGGAGGAATTTTTTGAGGAGCAGGTAGTTTATCCCTGTCTGGTGTAGCCTCCGGTCTGGCTTCTGAAGTATTAGTGTCATTTTGGTACGTTGTAATTCGTTTTCTGGGTGAAGGAAATTTTCTCATTTTGATCTCCTTATAAATAGAGCATCCCTTGTAGTTAGCGGGATGCTCACCATCACACAGCACACACTTCGCTTTTGTAGCCCTGTCTTTCTTAGGACACTCCTGAGTCGAATGGTTTTTTGCGCACTTCACACAGCGAAATGGATCCCGACAATATCCCTTGGAATGACCATATCGTTGGCATCGTTGGCATTGGATTATTTCCTTTTTGTCATAAGGCATTTCAAATTTTATACGCGCGTTCAACAGATATTCAATATCTAGGATGTCTTTATTGTTTTCGTTTTTCAGCATATCAATAAAAAATAAATTTAACGGTTCCTTTGTTATTCTGTGCTTAACGTTATGGATTCTAACTACTCTGTGCCCTTTACTTTCTATGTCAGATTTTAAATCATCGAGATCTACCGTATGGTGCATTCCTCTCAGTACTACTCTAAAATTTCGTTGATTACTAAGTTGAAAAGTATGAAAACTGACTCGTTCTTTTTCCAATAATTTTGCGATTAGCACATAAGTTTTAGTGTCGTTAGGTATCAATTTCACTTGGTTCCTATTCTGCAGCTTATAAATGTACTGATCTTTAGCTACGGAATCAATTAAACGTAAAGTGTTATTTATGTCAACAACGTCAATAAAAATCGGCTTCGGTTTCTCTGTAGACGGGTTGTCGTGGTCGTTGATGTCAGTATTTTCAACAAATACTAATTGGTCAAATTTATTGGACAATTCGATAAATTGTTTACTGAAAGTTTTACTTTTATCCGTTAATGCATTACGTTTCGTACTGTGATTGGACGTGTTGATATCTTCATTTTGACGTTTCTTGCCTCGGATGGTTCGCCAATCATTACTGGCGCAGTGAGTGACGTCACTGATATGACACAATTCAAACTCGGCATCACTGGGACTAACTGAAACAGCTGTTTCGTGATTCGAATAGTCATTCATTATAAAGAAGAAGAAGATGCGGTTAAAATGTAACCTCACAATGTTTTATTTTAATAAAATAAACAAAAAAATATAAATTTAAAAAGTTGGTTAGTAATTAATATATAAAATTAGCAACTTACATATTTATTCACCATTCGCACACAATCACACAAAAATAATTGTTAAATGAATAATGTTTTAACAGAAAATAGTGGACAAATTCAGTAACTGAACTTCACAATACACAATCAGATGATCATTTCTCCAATGATACTACATTACCAATTTTACTCATAAAATGCCCAGTATTATGAAATCTACGAGAAAAGTATAACGTAACACAATATACGAAAATCGTGAAAGACATCAACAGTAACTTATGAATAACGTAGTTTTGTATCGCACAGACTTACAGTTACAAAAGACATTTTAATTCAAATTTTGTTCACACAAGACATTTTAATTCAAATTTTTCTATATAAATTTCGTTAATTTAAATTTTTTTATAATTTTTGTGATCGCTGATGAATTTATTGCTGATTGCGACCTAAATAAACAAATGTTAAAAAAATTATAAGGAAGATTGTTGTTAAGCTTTATAAAAATTGATTTATTTTTGCAATTAACATCAGTAGATCTCAACTCCATTTTCTTTACATGCGGCAGGTTGTTAAATTTCATTTTGACGAAATATGTATTAGCCTATTTATTTTGAAAATCGTGTCACGCATCTTTAAGGTTTGTTTCGGAATCTGGGCAAATTAAAAAATTAACACATAAAAGTTTAAAATTACAAGTATTTATTACCACTAAAAATAATAATTTAAATTTACCACTAAAAATAATTTATTTACAATTAAATAAATGACTAAAATCTATAAGTAAATTACAATAAAATTACTTATAATAAATAACAAACTAATTATAATTAACTAATAACAATAAATAACTCAACCAATTTACGAAATACAACTTACAAAAATGATACCGAGTAAATAATCGTTAAACAATAGAGAGTAATTCACAGTAACGTTGACATTAAATTTTTCAACCGCACTATTATAAAATGTACTACGTAGTTCGTTCACTGAATCACAGACAAAACGAAACTAAAACTCACTAAATAAATCGCGTCGCTTTTATAAGTGGATATAAGGAGATTTCGAGAAAGACAGAGAATTTCGACATAAAAATACAAATTCCCTCTGACGGCTACTGGATAAATATTATACTGTAAACAAATTAGGATTGAATAAAAGATGTTACAAAAAGACCACTTATCTAAAATGGTACCAGACACGACTCTCACAATAGTCGTACAACAAAAAGCAGGTCTACCTGTACTATAACTATTTATAACTATTTCTTGGAGCCCTATTTATCACTCTTATTATGTACGTTAACATTTTAAAACTCTCGATCCTCCTCGAAAATTCTCGTACAAATAATCCCTTTAGATATTGCCACAATAAATTTATTTATTCAGCCGTTGCATTTTTTTGAGAATCGGATATAATTAGTATAATTGTAGTCTACTAAAGTTTACGATTACCTTAAATATAAATTACAAACTAAATAGAACTAAAAACTATCATATTGGACTAAATGATTTGTAGTCTTTAATAACCAACGCAATTGATGTTAAAATAAATGAACTAAACAAATCTTCAGTAAAACAAACAAATAAATCAAACTGAATTTATTTAAAATTAATTTACATTGTTATAATGCATATAAATACGTAAATAATTCATAAAGAACATATTGGCAAATGTCTGTAATTAATTAAAATAACATTAAATAAACAGGAGTTAAGTACACATAGGCAACGTAGTGCACCAGTTGACCAATCAAACAAATCGAAAAAAGGTTGCTAAAACATTATTATCGAAATATTGATTGAATATTGCAAGCTTTATAAATGCAAGTGAACAAAGTTTACATTTTTTCAATGTAAACGCATGTGTAAATTTACATAATAATTAAATGAATATTCTATCAGTGTTAGAGTACATATCAGGAATAAAAAAGTTAAATTTAATAGCAAAGATTTCAATTTGTATTATTTTGTTTGCAAATGATGATAGGCCTACATGAAATTTTTGTAGGGTGACAAAAAACTTACCGTTCATAAATATTAACAGTGCCTTTATTCCTTTTTGTAATGAGTTTATACTTTTTACTTTCTCTTGCCAATGTGATTATATAGGAAGGAAAGTATTGGTTTCATGTCAATTTTTCGAAATCGAGTTTTTACCGGATCGACACGTTTTCAGACCCCCTGAACCCCAAAAACATGTTTTAAGCGATTGGTCTGTGTGTGAACAGAATATCTCAAGAACGAAAATTGTACGAAGTTGAAACTTGAAACGTACGTTAGATACCACTAGAGGACCCGCATAAACATTTTAATCAAAATCGTTTATCATTTTTCACTTTTTTGTGATTTTCTCAAAAACGGAATTTTTAATTTCTTTTAAAAATCGCCTCATTTACTTCATTTTTTATGCTCAACAAGATACGGTAGGTGCCATGTCTGCTGAAATTCTTGCGGAGGCTGTTTTGTCGAAGAAAAAACAATTTTCCCTTTTTTTCTACGAGAGCACAGCCTTTCGAAGAATTTCAGAAGACAAGGCGCCTACTATCTTACAGAGCATAAAAAGGTAGTAAATGAGGCGATTTTTAAAAAAAATCGTTGGAGCCGTTTTTGAGAAAATCGCAAAAAGTGAAAAATGACACAAATAAACTACTACTTCCGGTTGACTGATTTATGTAAATGTTTGTGTCGGGTCCTCTAGTAGTACCTAACTTACGTTTGAAGTTTCAAGTTCGTACGATGTTCCGTTCTTGAGATATTTTGTTCCCACACACACACACACACACACACACCAATGACTAAAAACATTTTTTCTGGATTGAAGGGGTCTGAAAACGTGTAGATCCGGTGAAAACTTGATTTCAAAAAATCGACATGAAAACAATACCTTCCTTTCTATATATTCATATAGACAAGAGAAAGTAAAAACAGTGAATGTGCTGGTTAACTTTTCATCAACTCGTTTTTGGGCCACCTTGTGCTAAACTTATGTACATTTGTATCCACTAAAGAGAGACGAGGGAGGTTTATATTTGTGCGTTAAAAAAAGGATTGTGTATACGAAATAGGGAACCGTTAAAATTCAGTAAATAACAAAACGGCTTAAATAGGTATACATCAATCTACCCGACCATTTTTTTCTTTTTGGTCATAAAGTCCATGTTGGCCCATTTTCCTGATTGGATGTGATCCAATCAACCGCAATTATTATTTAAAACAATCGACCATAAATAAAAGCAGAATATCCAATTCACCCCTTCATCTAAATCTAAAGTATTTTCTGTACAGTATAAAATCCCCTATTTTAACACGGAAGCGTTTGGGGGGGGGGGGGTTATACATCTCGTTCTGTGGCAATCATACCATTAATAAACATACTCAAATGGGCATATGGGAAAACAGAAACCCATGTTATATTTAAACAGATCTCTCTCGATAATTGAAGGTTGATTGGTTGTAACCCTATCTTGTTCTATCGTTTACGTCCGTACATGCTTTCCCTTACCGGAAAACTAAAATTTAAATAAAACTTTATATTTTTTAGCTGAAAATTATCGTTTTTATTACTTAATGAATTTTAAATACTACTCTCTGGCTCAGTCAGACAAGTGCTCAACTGATAACTCAAATTTTCAAACCGAAGAAAATTTTTGTAGACTAAAGAAAATTAAACCTAGGTTTTTCTACGAACGATAAGATTCTACGAACGATAACGCAATGCCCCTTTTACATTACAAACTCAATGTTGCACAAAGACTTACAAATGCCATACGTAATTGATGTCTCGAAACAACTATAAAAGACGATGCATGACAAATTTGAACTACATGACAACCCTCTCATATAAAACATGTACACTAGGGCGACACCGGGTACTCAGCGCAGACGTTTGAAGCTCCTCTGGCCAAGAGATCTTCTTGGCCAACTGTAGGACTGTGGTGATGACTGCACGCTCCTTCAAGTAAATCAAGTTTTGAAACATTAGCTTCACATTTAGAAATTGTTATATTCATATAATAACAGATACTAAATTTCAATTAAAAGAGTCAAAAAAAGGTTTTTAATTTTCTAATTACTGGGAAATTTATGTAACAAAAATTCAGTATTGTTGTCCAAACCCAAAGTGGCCGCAAATAATAACAGTTTTTTTAACCTTTATTCAAGAAATTCACAATCTGGTATAATCAGTGAATGTGATAATACAAAATATGAAAAAATTAACGTTATAAAAAACCGTGAGTGGAGACACAGTCCAGTGATAGAACTTTGACGTGAGAAGATAACAGCAGCATTTAGATCACTGTAATATTGTAATGTATGGATTTATTTAAAGGATTTCAAAAACTTTTTGGATTTATTTGTATTTATTATGTAAATAAATAAACAATTTAAAACATAACTTCATGTTTATGGAGTTCATCATCATAGAATTTTTAATAACTTTTATTCCAAGTTGTAGGTTATTTGGCATGAATGCCACATTTATACATTATTTTGCATGAATGCCACATATTGTTGAAAAATTAATTTCATAAATTTTGGCCTGAAGGTCTCATAAAATTAAAATTAATGTTTCTTCTCGTAAAATTTGTTGATTTTTACACATGTTGTTACTTTTTAAGGACAACGGATTTTTATTAATTTTTCAATATGTTACTTAACAGTTAATGAAATTACATTATGGTACAGTCTATATTAAATTTTATTTCACAGATCAAGAAGTATAATAAGCTAAGTAAGCGATCTGAGGAAAAAAATTATACTTTTAATGTTTTACACGCATTAAACAATAAGTGAAACATAAAAATTAAAATGATTTAAAAGACAAAGTCATTTGTACTTCTTGTCGGTACCTTAAATGTGATTACCGCATGTTAAAAACCAATATATAACCTGTTAAAAACACTAATTTTTTATAATTCTCATTAAATTGATATCAAAAATATTATTAACCTGCTTATCGTACTATTAACTGTAAATTAAGATTAATTGTAGTTAATAAATTAATAAGTTGAATGATTTTTCATTTCTTAGTTTGATTAATTTCATTGACTTGTAGTAGGAAGCTAATTAAAATAACGTAAGGAAGGTAATAATATAGATAATTTATTTAGATCTGTAAAAAGAATGTAGTTTCAATTAAAAGTAATTTTCCGTTACGAGTCAAGGTATTTTTAGGTATGCCTAATTTCTAGACTGAAGGCGTTTCACACAAATTACTTCTGTTAGAATTTGATAATGTTCTGTTAAATAAGTCTTAAATATTTATTTATTATTTACAAAATCGAAAATATTTTATCGATTTCAACGGATTATTCTTTGTTTATTTACTTAGTATTACTTCAGTAATTAAGCATTTCGCTTGAAATGCGCCCGGTAAGAGTTTTCGCAGCCGGCGCAAGCGAACTGCTTATTTAGCGCTAACAACTTTGATCGAATTTCACATTTATCTTTATTCTTTTAATTATTGATCAAAACATGTTTCCATTCCAATGCTTTAGTATAACATTGTTTCACTTTAAACGACATTTAGTCTTCATTTCAGTATTAAAAACAAACTGCAAACATTTATTTTCAATAATTTTAATGCCGCGGGACCCGATTTAGTATGTTTTTCTATATCGGATCTCGGAAAATGTCCTCCTCCTCCGAATGACGTTAGGCGGCAGCACCGTATACATGTTACATGTTACGGTTCGGCTGCCCTGTCTTATATGCTATAATTTTGCTGTGAGTTGGCATGCTCGGCTAGCTCAGTCGGTAGAGCATTAGACTCTTAATCTCAGGGTCGTGGGTTCGAGCCCCACGTTGGGCGGTTAATTTTTTTCTTCAAAAAATCAATTTTATATAAGCAATTTATTTACAAAAAATGTAAAATTATAATAAATGATTATTTTTATTATTATTATTATTATAAATAATAAATTATTTTTTAACGTCATACTTATCATCTCGCGTATTGTTATGATAGAACATAATTATCCTCACAAAATTACAATAAAATTGTAAACTGACCGGTAAGAGTTTTGCAGAAACGGTCGCATCAATAATCAATTTATTTTTAGAAATTATATAATATATTCAACAAAACGTTATGATATCCTCTCAAAATTACAATAAAATTGTAAACTGACCGGTAAGAGTTTTGCAGAAACTACGTTGTACTAATAATTCAAAGGTGTAACAAAAGGTTAAGGATATCTGGAGTAGGTAAGAGTTTGAAAATATGGCACAAACATCACAAAAACGTATAAATTAAAAATCTATATATAATTAAGTTTATAAGTTTATAAGAGATTAAGAGTCTAATGCTCTACCGACTGAGCTAGCCGAGCATGCCAACTCACAGCAAAATTATAGCATATAAGACAGGGCAGCCGAACCGTAACATGTAACATGTATACGGTGCTGCCGCCTAACGTCAATCGGAGGAGGAGGACATTTTCCGAGATCCGATATAAAAAAACATACTAAATCGGGTCCCGCGGCATTAAAATTATTGAAAATAAATGTTTGCAGTTTGTTTTTAATACTGAAATGAAGACTAAATGTCGTTTAAAGTGAAACAATGTTATACTAAAGCATTGGAAACATGTTTTGATCAATAATTAATACTATTTTTCAAAGCTGATGAGCTCTGAACGTACGTATTGCTCTCTACCCACTTCATAGCTAGCCATTTCCATTCTTTGGTCTTTCAATAACAGTAACTTAAGAACATACAACCACCTGATTATATTATAAATTATTGCATGTTAACGCGCTCTATAAACGAAGTGTTCAGTACGAGATACAAAACACGCGTGAACTACTGTGGTTCTTATACGCGTGGGCGCGTAATGTTTGTCAATCAATGATATATTCGTTCAATCTGGCAACGCTGGCAAACATTCTGATTGGTCTAAACGCGTAGAACAGCAGAGCTCATCAACCGTAAAAAGCATTATAGTATTTCCGTAGTTATATTATAGTTTGTCCAATCTGAATTGGCACGCATAGCTATAGAGTTGTAATCATACCTCTCTTCGCCCCTCCCATAGATGTACAAGTATCTCACAAACAACGTGACAGAACATGAGAGAACTGTTTTTTTATTTTTCTCGAAAAGGATAAAAGTTTAAACAGTCTGTGGTTTTAGGAAACACTCTGTACTTGTACAGCTATTCGAGTTGATGTGCCAATTCAGCTTGGACATACTATACTTACTTTATATTATTAAAAAAAGACTTACGTTTTGTTGTGGAAGTCAGTAATTATGAAGGGTTTTGTCAAAAAAAATATTTTTATTTTTAGTTATGTTATTGGTTATAGTTCAGAACGAATCATCACTAGAAATACGTGCGCAGACCAATAGAATAAAATAATCATTGAAAGTTTAATATTTTGATTCCCTTTTTATCTAGTAATAAATTTGCTTTATGTATATTACACTCCCTATTAATAAATTTATTTTTGATTTATTTAACAGTACGTTTTCAATTCCAACAGAACACTTTTGTATAAAACGCCTTCAATTCAGAAATAAGGCATACCTGCAATTTTAAGGACAACGGAAAATATTGAACTTTTCAACTAGCATCTCATGATAGAAAATTATTTTTTCATGGATCAGTAAATCTACTTGAAAAGACTACTTGAAAACAGCTGGACTTAAAAGCTAGGGAAATTTATTGGCTCATTGGTACGCGTTCTGAGCTTTTGATTGAAATTATATAAAAAATATCTATTACTAATAAAATACAACAAAATGTCTATTTTTTACTAACTGTTCACTTTCACAAGTCAACTAAAATAAACTTATCTATAAGTCAATCTAATAATATTAATACTAAAACAAGTTACTTGTTTTAAATAAAATATTAAGTGTAGTACTTAAGCTATAAGTAGATTATACGTATAAATTACATATTTATTTAATCAACTCACATCATTACAGTATAAATTTAACACGATTTTCAAATAAATAATAAATAAAATAAATTTAAATAAAAATACAACATATTAATTAAGAAAATCCTACTGAATGTCTAGCGTAAGAACATGAAAATATATATTACATAAATAATAAGTTTATTTGTAATATTATTTTATTGTTTTTATTTGTTGTCAATTTAGTTTACCCTATTAATTTTCTAGAAAATGCATCGTGAGAAACCATGCAATTTTTATGATAATCATTAAAAGTTCATGTCTTATTTTTTGTTATTGATTGAAACGGATGCAAGTTGAGGTTTTTTTAAAAATGCAATTCACAGGATGCAGTAAAAAGAATCTGTTAAGCTCTTCAGTGCATATTATGCAATTATTAGAGGTAGGAAGTTGAAAGAGAGTGTGCGTGTGAGAGCGAGTGAGAGAAATCAAATCATGCGGTTGACAAACTTCCAGACACTCACTCATTAGTATTAAATTGCATTCTTCCAACATCCTTCAATAATTTTAATCCCATTTTCTTCATTCATTACATTCCATTATATTGCCCGCATGAACTAACACCAGTTTCAATTTAGAATATTAATTTAATTTGTTAATTAATAATAAATTAAATTTCCAATGACGAGTTTCTCCAGTTAGTAGTCTAATAATTAAATTCTGGTACAAAAATGTTTTAATAATTTCATTTATCATAGAAGGGTTTTCAATATTAAAAAAAAATTAATTTCTTAAATTATTTGCTTTAGCCTTAACTCACACACCTTCATACTTTATGTTTGACGAATTTTTTAAATGATGTTAATTCCTTAACAAAAATTCATTTCTACTAATCCTCATTTTTTCCTCAGCTACAGCACCTTCAATGAAAACGGTTGTGGACAGATGTTAACGCTCCTATGTTTACAATCGTACAATTGTCCATAGCAGGCAGGTGGAGTGTTAAATTATTTGCACTCAATCTGCTAGTTCAAGTGCTACCAAAAAAAATTCTGTTTCTTATCACATGGTCAGCTAAATGACTGAATAATTTAAGAACAGACGAGGTAGAGGTGTAAAAGACACGAATCAGAGTCATCGCTTCTGAAAGTAATGAATTCCATTATACAGCTAGTCGTGAATGAATTAAAGGTGTCATTTGCAGAGTGAAAAATATGAGCTTTTCAGAGGGCCTGGTATGCTGATAAGCATACTTTTTACTCACTGATGAAAGCAATTATAAACCACCTGACTCCTCGTTTTATTTAATAAAGCCTTTAGAACTTCAAACCAGCCTTTCGGCTGATGACCAACAATCATACACTGTACACAGATAACATTCCTTACATAAATTAAACAGTTCACCAAACATACCAGTGATTTAAATAAAAATTAGCACTAGCTATAAAGCTGAAGGTCCCGAGATCTATTCCCAGCTAGTGTCTGAATATTTTAACGCTTAAAACTCACCGTTACAGTATTGAAATCCACATTAGTTGCTAATGACTAAGCTGTTGATGCTACTTTAAATAATGTACAAAAAGAAAATTGTAAAAATACATCCCGCGAAACCATGTTGTTGTTGTGTAGGTCATTAGCCGAAAAGGCTGTTTTTTTAACTTCTAGAGATTCCACTAAGTTTGAATGAGGAGTGACTGTGTACATTTGCCTTCCTCACTGAGTTGAAAAGTATGCTTATCAGCAACCCGAACCCTCTGAAAAGCATCTACTTTCCATCCTGCAAATAACACTTTCACTTCATTTACCACTGGGTCTGGCTGTATAATGAAATTCATCACTCTTAAAGGAAATAACTCTGCCTATAATATGTCCACACTTCGGTGGAACCTTGATGATAAACCAACCCTTTCACACACACGCGCGTGCGTGCGCACAGCATCCCATACCTGCCTTAGCGTTGTTCTATATTGTTCACTACTGAACAATGTAGAACACTGGTAAGGCAGCCTTTGAGCAGGCAAGGGGTTGCTGCGTGTGTGTGTTTGTGTGTGTAAGGGTCGGTTTATGGTCTAGATGCCACTGAGCTGTGGACACATTAGAGTGTCTTTTACACCTCTACCTCTTCTGTTCTTAAATGCTTCAGTCATATAATTAATTAGCTGACCATGTGATAAGAAACAGAACTATTTTTGTAGACATGGAACTAAGAGATCAAGTGCAAATAATTTAATACTCCACCTGCCTTTTATTGGCAAAAAATGATTCATTATCAGTGTTGAAACGTTTTACTGTCGAGTATGAAGAAGTCAAGCAGTGGCAACCCTTTCGGGCACGCTTACATATCGTGTTTCTATTTCAATGTCTCTTTAGTCATGTACGTGTATTGTGAGGTAGTTCGTAGTGTAGACTACCTAACGTTACTTTAAAACCTAAAATTATCAACCGATTTCATTACCGAATCTATTTAAAAAGTTTTAAATCTATTTAAAATTTTAAATTTTGGCGAAAATAAATTCTAGTGCAAATACTTAAATTAACTTTTAAACTCCAGCATTGTTTGGAATTCTCCTAGTCATTGAGGCAAATTTTATCAATAACAATATTTTGTCTATAGTTTTAATTAATTTTGAGACTGGTAAGGAATTAAGAAAAAAAAATTAAGAATTTCAAAAAACCATTTAAAAAAAAATTAAGAATATAAAATGAATTTATGCTATGAACTCTAGAAATAAAGATTAAGATTTTTAGACGATGTTAATTAGTATTTGTGATTGTATGTTAATTAGGATTATCATTGTACAAAATCTCTAAGTTAATTACAATGACAACTGTTTACAGTTTTAATCTGTGACTTTTCGATTTTCTATATTTTATAGTTTTTCATGGTGCAGCATTTGTGTTAGCTTTTAGTAGCTTTTACAAAATTATTTTTATAATATCTGAGCTTTAAAATAAATGTATCAATACCAAAGGTTTTAAGTCGTTGTTTTGATTTTACTACCCATCTGTGCCGTAAGAGTGGATTTCATTTTCTTAATAATAAGTATTAAACCTGGTAGATTGTTTATTTTTTTGTGTTTTAAGGGATATTGGAACAAGTTTTTGTGTGAATGTGAATATTGAAACTGCATTGTAGTGTTTCTGTGGGTGCGAACAAAGCAGCAACAGGCGTGCTAATGACTCATCCTGTAACGTAATGTCGGTTGATGTATTCAACGGGTTCCGGATTAAGTAAGGGAGCTTTTTAATTAAACCCTTTGTGGATAAAATCCGTGTGTTATGCGTCGGTGAAGCTAGTCCGACACTTCGTATCCTGTACATCGAAATGATCTTTTAAGCTAATAGGATGTCACCGATCTATCCACATGGAAATGCAATAGGTTTCTGACAAGAACATCGTTTTGAAATAACGGACGCCTAAATAATAACTAAATACTTTTAAGTGTAATGTTTGAAGTCATTTAATTACTGTAATTAATTTTAACAGAAAATATTAAATTATTAAATTTAATGAAACCATTTGCTATTTCATTAACAAAAGAATTCTTCGTGAAGAAGAATCTGGTATAACGCTCAGAGTTTGTAAATTCAAAACGTAATATGAAATTGGATTTTATGTACAGTAATTACTTCTAAAATCAAACGCTACAAAATATTTTCAGTCTTTATTTAACTGTTCAGTATTTCCAGACAAAAATATACTCATATTTATTTAACCCACCGGGTTGGTCTAGAGGTAAAGTCGTCGCCGTGAGTCAGCTGTTTAACAGCTGATTTTCGGATACGAAGATTTCTGACTCAAACCTTAGTAAAGGTAGTAGTATACTTTTATACGGATTTGAATACCAGACAGTAGTTACCGGTGTACTTTGATGGTTGGGGTTCAATTAACCATACTTTCTCAGGAATGGTCAGCCTGGGTCTGTACAAGTTTACACATCATTTTACACGTCATGCACATCATCCTCATCTCATTGGGTCACGGGGTTGCTTAGTGTTCTAAATTGAACAGATTGCAAGGACACAAATTAGGTATTAAAATTAAGTATTTTTTTAAAGATTTGTATTTTTTCTTTCGGTTACATAGCAATCTGTTATTTGAAGAATAAGAAACTATTTCCTTCCATCCCTAATTTGTACATTGCAATCTGTTCAATTTAAGAACAATAAACTACCCTATGACCCAATGAGGTGCAAATAATATATTGTATGACGTTTAAATGAGGTGTAGACTTGTACAGACACAAGCTGACCATTTGAGGGAGTATGGTTAATTGAACCCCAACCATCAAAGTACACCGGTAACCTAGGTCTAGGTATTCTTATTTCTAGACCAACCCGGTGGGCAACTAATATAATAAATATAACTAATAAACTAATATAGTTAAGAGAATGAAAAACTTACGAAAAGTCAAATATCCATAGATTTTTGACCTTTGCGATATTTCCGAAAATAAAAAAACATAAAATACAAAGAATGTTAATGAATTTTTAATTACCATTGTGTTTAAGGCAAGTACAAACAATTAAATCGATTCTATCTTGAAGTTATAGTTAAACTATTCTCTAATAAAATTTTTATACCCATAAATTTTTTTATACTTTTTAATCTTGCCCGATATACTCATACACTAGGGTAAGAGAAAGCAAAAATATGCATCATGAGAAAAACGGTTCGTAGCAAAATGTATTCACAGGACTTCCTAATTTCTGTTGTTTTTCAACTAATTATTTATACGTACAGTACATGAATTCTTTTAAAACTTCTGGTTGCTTGAATATTGTCCAAAAGATTTGTCAGTAAACCTTATGCAACCCAATCATATTTTTATCAGTAAGCGTTATTACTTTCTGTGGGAAAAAATTACTGAGGTCACCGTGGTAACACTATTTATTAATTTTTTTAAAATATTTCCAGATGGCTCAGAACTTAATTAGACCAAATATATTTAACAAATATTTATAAATTTAATCAAAAAACGAAATTTGTAAAAAAATGTTTTTTCTCGTTTTTCAAGGTAGGGTGCCCTTAAGGTATATGCGTGAAATTAAGATAATACTTTGTTACTAGCAACACAAAGAAATCGTTTATAGTATAGATGTAGAAGAGGAGTACCCATGAATACGTACATAAAAATATTTTGAAAAATTCGTTGGGTTAGGAAATTAGGGGGGAGTCTACCTAAATTTTTTTATTTTTTACTGATACTCAGAAGCAATAAACGTTTTATCACAATAAAATAGTGTGTTTAATAGCATTTAAAATAATATTTTAAATTTAAAAAATATTTACCCGCACCCCTACAATTAACCAAAATGACGGATTTTAGCGCAATCTTAGAACGAACATATTATCTTTTTAATTAATTGTTTAATCAAATTTATTTAACGTTATGTCAAATTAAAGAGAAAATTCGGTTCTGTGATCTGTAAAAAGCTTTTGTTAAGATATCGTCTGCAAGGAACAAATTAATTTTTTTAATTAGTAAGCAAAAATTTACTTCAATTTTTATGGCATTGAGCTAATTTTAAAATTTTTACCATACAGGTTACAGTAAAATAAGCTCTATCAGATCACAGAATGTGTAAATGTGAACAATTTAAACGAAATTACAGCTCCAGCTTCTTTAGATCAAACGTTATGTTCGTTCTAGCAGTTAAACTACACGCAAAAAAATAATTTGCGGAAAACGATAAAACAAAATTACTAAGTTTTTTCTTACTGCTATGACACCCATTTATATTTATTTTTATAATGTTACTTAGCAACTACCGAAGATAAAACAAATTACACCATCTTTTTAAGAAAAGAATGGAGATTAATAATTGTGAACATAAAAGGTTTTTGCCAAAAACAATTTTTTGGTGTAAAATAAAGGCAGACCCCCCCCCCCTTAAAATGAATCTTTTTCAACGCAAAGAAATCACTTTATTTAATTTTGTATTGATGGAATAATAATACAATAAAAATATTTAGGTCAACAGCGTGACTATCATGACAACAATGGCAGACATATTTCTTGAATTATGTATGCAATATCACGAGTTGCATTATTTTAGTACCTATGTAATTTAGCTTATCATGTTTCGTACACTAGAGCGATGTTGATGATGACTCAAATAGAAACTGATGGAGTGTTCTATAGCATATATCTAAGTTAGGTCAGAACAGTATCAGTACGACACGCTTGGCCGAATTTACGATGCGTTGTTGATTGATGGTCGAGACTATAGGCATAAAATTTGGCGGGAGCTGGTAAAGCAGTTTGATGGAGTGTCCGGGGTAATCCAGCCCCTAGGCTATAAAATTTAAGAGAGAAACTAGTGAGAAGGGGTCAGATACGGTTCTTTCACTATCCGCTTGACATTTATAGCGAATCCCATAAAGTTAAACGAGAAAAAATATTAATAAATTTAATTTACATCAGGTGATTTATTATTCTATTTGAATTTTACAGGTTAACTAAACATGATTCTGTTAAAAATCGTTTTTTATGAAACTTAAATAATAAATTTATTCAACATAAACAAATATTTCATAACTTATAAACGACAGATCTATAAATAATATAACTTTATTAGTATCCTTGGAGATATTGAAGTCTTGATGATCAAATCAAAATTTAAAGACACTAAATAATTTCAAAATTTTGGCAAATCTTTCGGGAGTTAATGTAGGTATTCAATTTTGCTTAAAGATAAAATTAAAGTATTAAATATATATACAGCGCCAACATTTTTCTCTGTGTTATGATATTAAAACGTACTTTACTAGAAAAATAACAAAACGGATGTACATTTACGATTTTGTTAATCATTTAACAAATTTAATTTTTTTTTCTACTTCTACCACTAATCGTCATCTCATAATTGTCATCATTATCATCTCTATCATGGTCATCGTCATCTTCAGCTTCAAAAACTTCATGTTTCAAGATATTTACGCACAGTTCAGTAAATTTAGTTTTATTTTATGTTCACAGTTTAGTCTTTTTTTGAAACGCACTACTGAGTGAGGTTTATATTTCCATTCTAAAAACGTTATTTCTCAGATTTTTATCATATTTTATTAAATTTTATAAACATAATAATATTTTATTCCACATAATATGATACAACATATAGGAAAAATTACAAAAATCAGTATACAAAATGTAACCTAAATAAAATTTCACTAAAGCACCTTAAATTAAAAACAATGAAATGAAATGAAATTAAAACAAATAGGAATTTTATATAAAATGTGGAACTAGGTATCTCCTGTAGCAAAAGCTGTGATGGAAGATACTGTACATGAAATACAGTGTCAAAGATATAGCAACATATAGACAATATTAATGAAAATAAACATAAAATTACAACAAAGAGATAAAATACCAATTAATACAATTTACGACAATCTTTGACCGCAAAGCAAAAGCGGATAACTAATCAAAGGTGTAACTATACAAAAAAGTATCAATCAGATGTCTTTCTTATAATTATTTATTATAAAATTATATTTAGTTTATAATTACATTTTAAAAAAACTGATTGGATGAAATTTACACTTAATAAAAATTAACGAAATATTGACAATATTTGAAATTTCAAATCTGAAGTAGGCCTACTAATTTTGTACCAACAAACACGATGTAATACAAGGATTTTTTTAACTTTTATTGTTATCGGAATCTGTACACTACTGACAACCACCTTTATTTTGTAGCTGATTTTGCTGTATTTTTGACTTGAAGTAAACGAAGATTTACAAGGACCACCAGTGAAGTATGTTTACGGTAGTTGTCAGTTAGTCGTCAACTGATGAAATAACGAAGTTCGTCGCCCAACTGATGTTACTTAACAATCAATTGCAACTTCATATCACATGGCTGACGACTGGCCTTAGGAACACTAGGAAAATTGAAAAATTTAGTACCCGTTAACCACAATACCAGAATTATTTCCGAAGTTACAACTACAAAAGTAGACTATAATATATGTATATATATATATATTTCCAGAGCCCAGATCATTTGTTCTCATTGAAAATTCCTAACACAAAACCATAACATCGTTTTGATTTTTAAATCTAAGTTTTCATCAATCATTTGAGACATTCATCCGGTAAGAAGTCGAAGGCATTTGTCACACATAGCACAGACAGTGTAGGGTCGGATCTGATACGATAGGGTGTTACATGTATATATGTACGTTACATCAGATTTTTGGACGTCCATTACCACCACGGCTTTCTTTCATTTGTAACCACCCGTCATCGCAGCGACATTTACACATTTGTTTCATTGTGGAAGTCATATTTTATTTTAAGTTTTCATTTTTCTTCCCAAGTACAGATTTTTTAAAATTAAAATTTCTGTTACAAAAAATATATTACAAAATTTCTGATATCACCGGTACTAGATTTATAAGAAAAACTTTTTCGTTAATGATTTGTCAATTTTTAATAACCTTTTCAGGTAAAAGTTAGATTACTCCCTTATCAGTAATATCATCTACGCATATATAAAATATAATATTACATAGGATCAAATTATAATAGAAATAAGCCATAGAAAATAATAATAAAAATAATTGATAATAAAAATAAAAATAATAATAGAATTAAAAATAATAGATATTAAAAATAATTGCCATAAAAATAATTGATTTATCAAGCAAAAATTGAGAGACCAAAAGAGTGAAGTTGAAGTCACTTTTGTTGTAACTATTCCTGAAGAGATAATGCCATTAGCAGAATACTTATTCAAATATCAGGTCAACAAAAATTTTCTTCTACACCTACAGAATTATGCTCTGCCGAGTATATCTAATAGTATGGGAAAGTACAGATTGAAAGGTTCCACAGTCTGGTGCTGTGGTATGTGTAAGTACTTGATCAGCTTGATAATTTCGGCAAGAGAGTGTATGTGCTATATTTGATTCGGACATCTGTAAAGATTTTCCAGGAAGGTAGAAATTTCCGCAGATCAGGCTGACCCGTTGGTGTAGTCATCAGTGTAAATGCCTTCTATATCAGGGGTCGAGGTTTCAATTCCTGGTCAGATCTGAAACTTCTTCTTTTTGCTATCAATGATTAGGTTCATGCCTATTCCGAACTCACTTCTACGAGGTAGGGTCAAAAAGTTCCCGGAATGGGTTAACAAAAATTTATTGAAAGCATTTTCACTTTATTTGTATTCAAAATACTCTGCTCATGCATCTACACACTTATTCCACCATTCATAAAATTGTTGGAAACAGTCCTGAAAGCCGTTTTTCAAAAGTTTTATCAACCGCATTGTCACATTTTCTATCACCTCTGATGAATCAGCGAAACGATGTCCCTTCGATGTCATTTTCAGCTGTGGAAACAGGTAAAAATCTGGTGGTGCAAGATCTGGAGAATATGAAGGGTGTTTCAGAGTAGTAACATTGATCCTTTGCACGGTACCGTTTCACCATTAGGGATCATGGTCAACGATCTCATCTGTGGTGGAAGTGGAAGGCCACCCAGTCCGAAAGTCATCTTCAATAGTTGTGCGACCGTCAAAAAAACGTTTTTACCATTCGTAAACTGCCGTTTTCTTCGTCGCATACTTTTTCCGTATGGTTTCTTCAGCATTTCAAAAGTCTCCAAGGGCGATTTCTTCAGCAACACATAAAATTTGAAATTGGTACGCTGCTCTGATAACGAAATTTCACAATCTGACGAAAGCAAAAAATTATGTCTAAAATATCATTCACCGCAAGCAGAAAACCAACTCCAACCTGCTGAGCGGTACAGCACCTTCCCTAATAGTGACGCCAACCTCCCAAACAAAAATTTCCCTTCCAGCAAACAAATGCTTGACTGTACGAGACTATTCCGGAAACCTTTTGACCCTACCTCGTATACGATATATATCGAATATATATAAATATATATATATACGAATATATCGTATAATATATTTATTGTTTTCAGCGAATAGCTATTTATCACACTTTCCACAATTTAGCTACTGCCATCTTCTCCGTGGCCTTTAAATGACTCTTCATCGTTGTGGTCTATAGTTCCTCCCTTTAAGGGTATTCTCCCTTCAAGCATTCTTTCCAGATGCAGCGTCCATTTACCACCATTAATTTTTTATTCTTTCGTTTAAGCTTTCTACGTACAGTAAAACCTCTCTAATTCGTCACTCTCTAATTCATCACCTTCTATAATTCGTCAGCCCTCCCCAGTTCAACCATTGTGTGTGTGTGAGTGTGTATGTGTGTCTGCGATACGTGTTTGCGCCGTAGTCACGTATCAACGCTGCTGATGACTAATAGCCTCCTGTTTACACTGTTAATCTTTAGTAATATACAAGGAAAACATCCTGTGCAAGTTGTATTTGTACTAACGAACTTGGGTATGAGATTTTAAGTGACAAAGAAATTGTGGTCTACGTTCAAAACAAAGATTCACCTGTTGAGGAAGATAGCAACGAAGAATATGTTTCAAGCCCTGAAAATATTGGTACGTATCGAGAAATAGAAGGAATGCTGACGAAGTGCATCGAATGGTATGAAAGACAGAAAGAAGCAGAGTTATCAAAATTAATTGTAATACGACAAATTCGCCAGTTGGCTGTGGAAAAAGAAAAAAAACTCGTTGGTACAAAAGAAGATAACCCACTTTTTCAAGAAATAAATTTGGCATTTTACATACATATTAGTATAATTAAGTAACGTTTCCTAAATTTTAATGTGATTTTTTTGTAGTGTTAAGTGATACATAGTTAAAGATTCGTTTCATCGATTTTGCAAATTTATACTTTTTCGATTGTAATTTTATATTCGGTAACGTGTACTGTGTTATGCGTTCTACAAATTAGAAAATGTAAGTACAACCATATACAGAATTTTTGAAGTACGTAGTATAAAACTAGATACGTAGACTAATACAAATTTATTGTAGTTATAGGACTTAGAATTACTTATTGTGTTTATCGATAATGTAAGTTTCATTTATGTAATTCAACTTTTATGGAACTAATATACGTACGAGTATGTTATTTATTAACCGTTCATAGCAAATTCCATAATTCGTCACTTTCTGTATTTCGTCACTCCTTCGGTCCCGAACGAGACGAATTAGAGAGGTTCCACTGTATTTCCAAATCGGCTCTTATTTCTTCATTCCATTTATATGATCTAATCTTGTGTTCTCTTTTGTCCTTCGTAGGAACCTCTTCTCTGCTGCCTGAATCTTGCTCTTTTGTGACTTTGTAGTGACCCAAGCAAGACTCACTTCCAAAACGAACAGGGGGAGTAGCCATCATATAAAAGTTTATTTTTGGTCTTCCTCTAACCTTGTTTTGCAGTGTTCTGCTGACGGCCTATGCTCTGAAACTTTTACACCATAAATTTTCATATGTCACCCTTCACCGTCTTCATTAGCCTTTATATGTGTAAGAATTGAAAGTCAAACTTATGGTACGCATTATTCATCCTACATTTCTGAATAAATGTTATACTGTTTTTGGTAATTAAGTTGACCAGAGTTCATTGATTTCCTCTTGAAGGTGAACGTAATTTATCAAGGTACTGCAATTTTCTATTCGTTGGCTTTTGAATGATTATCTTATTTTTATTTTATTTTGTAAAATATAGTTACATTAAAATTACAATTCATGACTATACTAAGCTATGTACAATATTTTAAACTAAATATACTTATACGCAAAAACTCTTCTTCACAAAGAGTTCTGTCCGCGCATAGGAGTATACAGAACAAAAACATTAATTCACTGAAACACTTATAACTACTATAAAATTACTAAGTTAAATTACTACTGGTAGCTATATTATATTAGCGATATTATAATTTTTATTTTATAACTATCACCAGTAAGGTACATTTTTATCCCCAAATAGAAATTGTAAAACTATTGTGAGTTACGTATTTTAAAAAAATATATGTTTTTTTATTACTTTTTGTAATTTTATACGATCTTGTATTTGTTATTTAAGTCTTTATGAGTTAGTCGTAGGTAATTAGTTTTATTTTTAGTGTTATGGTCAAACAATTTGACGTCTATAATAATTGGTGATTTACAGTCTACCACGAAATCGTTAGTAATATCTTTAGCAAAGTTTTGTCTAAATATGTGATTTATCAGAAGTTGTAATAGATTCTATTTTAAAACAATATTAGTCGGTTAAGTGGATAGTAGCCTACATAAATATTTATTAAGAATACTAGTAGGTTACTAGGAAGAAATTAATCACTGAAAACAGTCATATGATGAAATTATTGATTTATTTTACTTCTTAACAAGATAGTACTTTAGTATTCCATCATACGAAAGGGAGCCATCATACGAAAGGAGTTAGCCTTTTAGTAGCAGAAGTGAGATTGGGGTTTGAAATCATCCCCAGTAAACGTCATTTTTCAACGAGAACGTGTCGCACGTAATCGCTTTCCAGTTCGCGCCTTCAATCCTGGTTTTTACCATATTTTTGTTATTCAAAACAGGGGAAGATCCTTGTCAGGAAATAAAATTTGTGTCTTGTTTTATTAGGTTTTTCGCGTCGATGGCAAAACAAGAGAGTGTCGCTGACCGGCACTCGTAAAGCTGGTGACCATTATATAGCCGGTTTTTATAAGGGGAGTAGAACAGCGAGTGGTTCTTCCATTACAATTCCTCCCATCCATCCCTTTATAGTCCTTGACAGACATGCCTATGAATATTTTTGTATCCATGTTTTATGAACAGAAGAAATCCAAGTGGAATATAAAATCTAAAAATGACTTTATTTAATTATTCATTATTACTTTTTCAAATATCAATATTTATAATAAATTCTGATAAAACGAATTTTCATTAAATAATAATGTTCATTTCAAATAGATAGGAAATTGAAATACTAATGAGTATCTTATAAAATCTCTGTGTAAAAAAACAAATTACTGACTACATACATTGATTTACAGATTAGGAAAAATTTCTTAAAACACTATGTTTAGATTGTAGCATTATACGGGAATGAAACGTGGTTGATAGGGGCTGTAGAAGGGAAGAGGATAGAAGCTTTTGAAATTTGGTGTTACAGGAAAATGTTAAAAATTAGGTGGGTGGACAAAATAAGTAGTTTAGAGGTTTTTAGACGAGTGGATGAAAAATAAAGTATTTGGAAGAAAAAATAAGTATATGGAAATATCTTACCAGAAGAACGGATAGGCTAGTGGGGGACATCTTAAGACATCCAGGTATTGGTCTATGAATAATGGAGCGTAGATAATATTGAGGGAGTGAATTGTAGGGGGAGGCAAAGGTTAGAATATTTAGAACACATTACAAAATATGTAGAGTGTTACAGGTATGTAGATATTGAACTACTTGCGCAATATAGAACAGCTTGGAGAACTTCATCAAATCAGTCGAGAGACTGATGACAAAAAATTTATAGTCTCATGAAGTATCTAGTTGTATGTACAGGGTTCTACCTGCGATTTCCGAAATTGGGGGCATAATTAATAGCAAACTTTCTACCTATTAATATAATTTTACAATTTTACAATATTTTTTATTTCATTGATTTGGTTTAATTTTGATGTCATATTTGTGTCTTGTATGTTTCTTTACAACTCTACTTTACTCATTCATGCCCGATCATCTCGTTCACAGCACATCTGTTTTTGTAATTTAATAGCATTAAGTAGAGACTATATTGCAAAAATCACTGTCTGTTCTATAAACAGGAATTGATTTTATTGATATAACATTGGATCAAGTGTTTGATATAATTTTATCAATGGGTCACGAAAACTTGCAGTTATTATTTAACATGTAAATATTGTACAGACCCCAAGAAAGCATTTGTCTTTAAACAGCAATATCTTTTGAACCGTTGTGTGTAAAATCAATTATTATACATCAAATTAAAGCTTGTTTTATTGTTGGTTACAGAATTACACTAACATATAATACTTTATAGCCCTATACATTTTAAAGTACGCGTGAACAAAGTAATAGTACCTTGAAGTTGGGTAACTGAAAAAGTGGTTAATAACAGGATACTTTTACTTTCTCTTGCCTATATGAATATATAGGAAGGAAAGTATTGTTTTCATGTCGATTTTTCGAAATCGAGTTTTCACCGGATCTATACGTTTTCAGACCCCCTGAATCCAAAAAACATGTTTTTAGCGATTGGTCTGTGTGTGTGTCTGTGTGTCTGTGTGTCTGTGTGTGTGTGTGTGAACAGAATATCTCAAGAACGGAACATCGTACGAACTTGAAACTTGAAACTTAAGTTACATACCACTACCGGACGCGACACGAACATTTTCATCAAAATCGGTCAACCGGAAGTAGTAGTTTATTCGTATAATTTTTCAGTTTTTTGCGATTTTCTCAAAAACCGGTCCTACGATTTTTTTTAAAATCGCCTATTTTACTCAATTTTTTATTCTCTACAAGATAGGGTAGGCGCCATGTCTGCTGAAATTCTCGGTGAGGCTGTTTTCACGTAAAAACGTTGTTTTTTTAAGATTGCGGCTTTAATATAAATTTTAGCGCAAAAACTTATATAATAAAAGTTGTAGAGAATTTAAAAACCTACAACTTTTATTTCAAACATTTTTTTGTATAACGCTTAGTTTAGCGGTAATTTGCGATTTTCTGTTTTTTTTCTCACGAAAACGTGAGAAAAATCGATTTTTTTAACATTTCGGTCTTAGTATGCATTTTACGACAAAAAAGTATTTTATAAAAGTTATAGAAAATTAAAAGATCTACAACTTTTGTTTAGAGAATTTTTCTCTACAGAGCCTAGTTTAGCGTGAAAGTGTGATTTTCCATTTTTTTTAAGCCAAATTGAGTTCGATTTTCATTTTGCGTCTTCCACTCATGATTAAAATAAGGTTATGTTTTTGAGGTTAGTTGTTGTTTATTTTTAATATTTTATTAATAATGTTAGGTTTATTATTAATTATTTGCATTGGCAAGAGAAAGTTGTGTGAGTGTTTCACACCAGATTTTTATGCGTAATTCGTTATATTTAATACACTGTTAATTGCCAAAAACGTTAATGTATATCCTGTAACCAACAATAAAACAAGCTTTAATTTGATATGTCATAATTGTTTTTACATACAATTGTTCAAAAAATATTGCTGTTTAAAGACTGGAGTTTTCTTTCATGAATCAGATTTTAATTTAGGCTAATAATACGTAAATGACACCTGACCAACAGAAGTAGTTAAAACATTAATAATGTTTTATAGGCTCTATTTTGTTAGTTGACCAGATCATATCTGTTAGTTGCAGGGCTAAAAAAAAATCTGTTTCTTATCACACGGTCAGCCAGTTAAATATGACTGAATCATTTAATAAGAGAAGAGGCAGAGATGTATAACACTAACGAGAGTTATCTCTTCTGAAAGTAATAAATTTCATTGTACAGCCGTACCCTGTGGCGAATGAAGTGAAGGTGTCATTTGCAGAGTGAAAAATTTGTGCTTTTCAGAGGGCCCGGCATGCTGATAAGTGTACTTTTCCACTCAATGAAGAAGGCATGGTGAGCCACTTCACTTCTCGTTTTACTTAGTAAAACCTCTACAGGGACAAACCAGCTTTTCGGCTGATGACGTAAACATCAACAGACCCTATTCAATATTAAAATATTTTATTGAACTTTGTTATAATCCTTACAAACGATAAGTTTCAAAAATTATGTATTCTGATATTGTTGTCAAGGTAAAAAATTTAAAAACTGAAATTGTTTTCGATCAATAATACGTTCTTTCATTGGCGAAAGTAATTATTAATTTGTTTTCTGTTAGGCGAATCCGATAATTTTTTATTTTTATTTTTTAATTCCTAATGTGTACGTTGCAATCTGTTCAATTCAGAATAATAAGCAACCCCATGACCCAATGAGATGAAGATAATGTGTATGGCGTGTAAATGAGGCGTAGTCTTGTACAGATCCAGGCCGACTATTCCTGAGAGAGTATGGTTAATCTAACCCCAACCATAAAAGTACACCGGTAACCACTGTCTAGTATTCAAATCCGTTTAAAAGTAACTACCTTTACTAAGATTTGAACCAGGAACCTTTGTCTTCGACAATCAGTTGTTAAACAGCTGATCCGCGGCGAAGACTTTACCTCTAGACCAACCCGGTGTGTCCCGATAAAATTTAGTACATTTTACGCGAGGTTTCATTCAAAATTGAACGGCCACCGTAACCCGCTTGTAAGGGGAATTCTGATCAATCCTCGGCTCGCCAGACGACTAAAAAGAAGATGGAGCAGAGATCTGCTGAGATGACACCATTCCACTACTTTCCACCATTTCACCACTCTGTGCTACTGTTATCCCCATCATTTATCATCAAATTTCTTAGTTTTTAATACTTGTTAATTTGTTATGTCTATTTGCTATGTTTGTTACTATTTGTATGTTTTTTATTTTTTGAACCCAAAATGAATGTCAATGGACATGTAATTTTATCCTACAATCACTGTGATTTATATTACTCTGTGCTAAAATTTGGTCGTTGTATTGTTATTGTACAGTTCCAAATAAATAATAAAAGAAAAAAAAACATTTTGCTAAAATTGGCTTAATCAAGAAGGCATGTATTATGTATGTAAAATTCGGGAATGGTTTTTTTAAAATTTAATATCATCCGTTTACATCAAAGATAATTGCAATTCTTTTGATTCAACCCAAGGTTAATATCTAGTAAAGTAACCGTGATTCAACCTATAAAGATGTAATGGAAAAATAATACAGTTACAATGAACTTAAGATACATTTAAGTTAAGTTGAATCATCATCTCTTCTTGTTTAATCTTGACTACCTGTGAATCAAGTGATGAATCACTGAATATCTCTTCAAACAATGAAACGATTCATAAATAGGCAACGTTACTTTTATAAAGGTACTAAATTACTGAACAACCTACAAAAAAGAAAACAAAATATGACTCACATCATAGTTTTATATTTTATAAACTGAAGTTATCATAAAATAAAGAGGAAATAAATACATTAATAATATATCTGTCATGAATAATATCTGGAGGAATATTATTCACGTGACAGGCGTTAGCCGGCGGCAATATTAATTTTATAATACTGAGGATAGAATAGCACTAATGTATTTTGTAAAACGAAATCTTATTTTGTGTAACACATGTAAACCATAACAATAACAATTTAAATCTTTTCAATTCTTTTACTTCGTGAATCACTATCTGGATTATTTACTGGTTGGGAGATGGTATGTTATACTTAACATTTCTGATCTCATTAAGGACTCGAACTTCCACTAATCACTTACTCAATAAGCATTTGGTTGAAATAAAACAAGCGAATAAAAGGACACGAATAATAAATACTTTAATTTAAGTTAATTATATTGATATTTCAATAATTTTTGCAATCTTTTGGCCTTAGTAATTAAATTTTGGCAATATTCAAAAATGTTAACCTCGGATAGCTTAATGTTTGAAAATTGGAAATGTTTAAATAAATTTATTCGATTTGCAATTCAAATTTTTGACTGTGATTCAATATAATTCGCCTTACCGATTCTGAACGTTCCTTCAGGTACTGCTATTTACTTTAATTCTTCTTAATAATTACTTTCAGTTATTTATCTGAGATTTGCTAAAATTAACATTTCTGTAACAAAAATAATGATTGAGATACACCTTTCAATTACTCTCAATTGGAATCATTGATTTCCTGAAATTCACCTTACGACAGTAATTCTGGAAAAAATTGATATAAGCCATGGCTTGTACTTAAATAATGATATGAGGTGATAAAAAGATAAAGAAAGAAAAAAACTTGACCGGAAATCGAACAGGGACTCCTGGCACAGAAGCCAGTTGCGCTGAACGCTATAACAGTAGGCCGTTGATTTCGGCTAAGGCATTAGAGATTTCCTTATCTAAAAATTCTATTGTAACTCATTTTGTAATCTTATCGATAATAATATTGTACTCATATCGATTCTATTGCAATCCGTAGCTAAAAACGTGTGAACTTAAACGAGCAGTTCGCTAAAGCATATGTATTTAAAAATAGTATTAGATGAACCGAAGTATTATAGTTAAAAGAAGTCAGTTTTCATCGTGAAATAAAATCAATCATGACTACTTCATTATCAGTTAAAGCGACGTCACCGTAGCTATGAAAGACATTATGATCGAATTAAGTGATTACTTTGGAGCATTGTATTTATAGGTTACTTTTAAAAATGGACAAAAGAGAAAACAAGATTTGACAAATAATTTTAAAAACTATTTTAATTTCTTTTTATTGTAATACCTAAGACAACAGAGTTTTAATAGAGGATATCCTGGAGTAAATTTAGATTTGTCTAACGAAACAATATTCTCGTTTCTTTCAAATTCGATTCTAACCTAATTGGAAAGTTTGGAAACCCCATTCTCGATATAAGAACAAAAACAAATCCTATCATTTCCAATCAAGTAAGAATTGTTATTATGTTGGTAGCAATAGAAGAACACAATCATCCAGAAGAGTCAATTGTTTTGTTTCTCTTACGAAGTTAGAAAGTGCATAGGACTACAGCACCTAAAGTTGTGTAGGACACGTGTGATGGGCAAACAATCTTGGGACGTAATTGAGCTCAACTCTGTCAACACACACAGGCGATGAAATGGTTCACCAACAGTAATGAAAAGAAAACGTGAGGTTGTTGATGAAACTTTATTCGCCTCCTCAGGCTTATTTTCTGTATCCAAAGAAAAAAATCATGAACTTAAAATCAACAGATCCAAATTAAGTAATTTAATCTTAGTTATTACATCTTTATTTTTAAAATCCGTAACTGATAATTTTAGTATAATAGTCAAGTAAAAAGTAAAGTAAGTAAAATCTCGATGAACCGTCACTCTTTTAACCGTCACTTTTTGTTATCAGTCAGTACCCCAAACAAGAGGTTTATTACATTAAAGTACAGTACCTATTTTGTTAAGCACAAGTTTAATGGGACATCGCAAATACGCAACAAAGCTCGAGACTCAAAGAAACAGAAGAAGGTGACAGATTATAAAGTGTAAACCTAACTTCTTTTTCATGTAGAATTTCTAAAGTAAGTTTAGCTATTAAATATCAGTTTATAGTTCTGAACCAGATTTTTGTAGTTTACTTGTAAAAAATATAAACTTGTATTATCCGTTTGTATTTTTTCATTTTCGTCTTGACCACCTACGAAATTAGGCTACATACTGCATAATCAATAATTCATATATTATAATCAGTTATTCACATAATATGTGAATTGAGAATTTCCTGTTATCCTTCTATTCGGTTATCCGTCAGGGTCATTGTCCCAACAATGATGGATAATCGATGTTACACTGTAGTATAATAGTAAAGGGCTTTCCATAATATTTATAGAGTATTTAGGGACTTTAATAAGTTACAAAAGTTTAGTTATTAACTTTTTCAGAAAGTTTGTAAGTTTTAAAATAAATTTAGTATGTAATAACATCCCTGAGGTTTCAAGGCGTAATTTGGTATTTGTTTTGTTGAATGCGAAAATAATGCATACCACCTGTATATAAAGATACTTGCACAAGTATGCCAATAATCTGAAATTTTCAGGAAATTAATATTAGTTTTTTTCATTAATAATAAAGAATAAAATGATAGAGTATCAACTATTTTATTATGTAGAAGAAATTTATTTCGTTATAAGAATCTATTAAAGCGTAGATAGAAGTATAATGAGCGAATGATAAAAGGGCGTTTGTTAGAGAGAGAGAGAGAAAGAGAGAGAGAGAGAAAGAGAGAGAGAGAGAGAGAGAGAGAGTGAAAAAACAATCCGGTATTTTATGGCCAAGGTTTGAAAATCGCCCAGAATCGTTTACTAGTATTGTCAATAAATGTAATCACCATTCGATGACCATAAATCACTGGGTATTTTACAACGGCTGTTTGTTGAGGTGTTACTCAGGTAATAAACGTGTTACGAGCTTCGGACGACGCCGATGTTGGTTAGTGGTAGATTCACTACTCGTCGTCTATCTAAATCGGGGGAACAACATGGGGGAATGGCATGGGGGAACGAACGGTTAGCCATAATAGTAATAGACAGTATGGATACGTAGGTTACCATTAAATGAGCTTGACATTTACAACGAGATGCGTTACGAGTCTGTTTGTTGGTCCTATTTATTCTAGTAATGCATATTAAAATCATACTGTCAATGGGTCGTAAAATAAATATCCCATGATGTTTTGACAATAAAATCATCTTCAGTAATAATTATTATATGCACGCAAATTTGGCAATTAAAATTATTTATCAATAGGTAAAACATAAATAATTCCTCATAAAAATTTCCGTATTATTGTGAAATTAATTGAAGGATTCGTTTAGGACGTAATAAAATTCTAATTAAACTATCTGCGAAACTATTCACAACAGATTTAATTACCGAATCAATATAATAGTAATAGAAATAATGAAATATTACAATTAAAATATGAAATCTGAATTAAATTTTTTTAGGTAATCAATCATATTATGAACTATAAAATATTTTAAAAAATCAAGGGACCGTCCATAGGAAAGGGACCTTATCTTCGCCCAAATCAAAAATGAGGTTTTTAGTGTTTCTTACTGAGAATTTAAAGCTAAAACAATGATTTTTTACTTTTTTACCACTATTTATAAAAAAGTTACAGAACTTTAAAAATGAAGTTTAAGTCTCCTTTTTTCGGGAAATTGCAATTAAAGTTAGTTAAAATTTAGTGATAATATTGTTCAATTAATATATTTCTATTCGTATTTACTTGAGGCCTACTTGTATTTGTCAGATGTCAGTCTTACTTATGTAAAATTTTGTACTGAATCCAGTGATTTCTTCTAATAATTGATATTTGAAATAGTTAAAATCCTGTAGCAGATTTTGTGAGACCATGACAAATGTAAAAATTCCCCGGATGGAAAAAAATTGAAAAATTTTATCGGAATTTTAACAAAAAACAGAGATAAAGCATAACAAAATATATACTTTTTTTAACAAATTGCAGTAGTAATTGAAATGATATTAAGGAAACTAATTTTAAAACCTGCTCATAAAGACAGGTGAAATGTCAAATTATTTGAACTTAATCTGTTCGTTGCAGGGCTAAAATAAATAGTTCTGTTTCTTATTGCATGGTCAGCCAATTAAATGACTGAATCATTTAAGAACAGAAGAGGCAGAGGTGTAAAAGTCACTAATCAGAGTTATTTCCTCTGAAAGTAATGAAATTTCATTATACATCCAGACCCTGTGATAAATAAAGTGAAGGTGTTATTTGCAGAGTGTAAAATATATGTATATACTTTTATTATTTATGTATGTGCTCGTATGTGCTTTTCGGCATGCTGATAAGCGTACTTTCCCACTCAGTGAGAAAGGCAATGGCAAACCACCTTACTTCTCGTTTTACTTAGTAAAACCTCTACAGGTTCAAACCAGCCTGTCGGCTGATGTCCTACACAACAATCTAAAAACAAAAAAATAAGAAGATAATGGTACTGTAAATAGGCTTAAACTGAAAATTTACATTCTGAGAATTTTATTGATTTTCTTGTTAAGTGTGGAGGCACCAATCTTGACTATTTTCTTGGAAGAAATGCTTCCACTTTTCTCATGTTTTGAGCCAGAAATTTTAGTTTTTCTTTTACGTATCCAAACGAAAAGGTATCTTAACTTTACTAATGTATTTCTTATTGGACATATGTGATGTACTGTCCATTTTTGGGAATTTAATCAGGTTTAAAATTCAAAATAAAATAAAATTAGGGTTATTTTTATTCACAGAAAATAGTAAGCAATATTTTAAACAAAATAACAGGAAAATGTTATTTTTGACGTAATTTCGTTGTTTTTCTCTCCTGAAAATTTTGCTTAGTGAAGATAAAGTCCATTGTCCTATAGACGGTCACTGGTTTTCCTTGATTTTACTAGCTAGTAAAATTTACAACTGTTTATAAAACAAGGAGTGAATGAGATGATTATGAAATGAGACAAAACGCGCTTTAAGACTTTGAGCAGATCACCACCCAACAGTGGACCATAACTGTAATTTTTCTCTAAATGTTTTACATAAGTTCATGTACTATCGAAATTACTTATTAAAAAATTATATCACTACTCCATCGTCGGCATACACGTCTGCAGAGATTTTAGAGAAAGTGTGGAAGGTAAAGATTACCTGTTCGTTGCTGAGGGAAG
Organism: Catonia carolina; assembly: GCA_035578175.1. Taxonomy (NCBI): domain Eukaryota; kingdom Metazoa; phylum Arthropoda; class Insecta; order Hemiptera; family Achilidae; genus Catonia; species Catonia carolina. The sequence continues at coordinate 803,598 of JAQMRL010000011.1, forward strand.
GTAATTTCTTACGTGATCTTTTGTAATTGTCACGTACGGGATTTTGACGTCATTTGCAAAAGGGAGCATTTGTAATTTGTCGCAATAATAAATCAAAAAAAAGTTCCATAGATTTGGCTAGCTAAATACGCTATTATAAGCGTACTTGTAATATTTTTAACCTTATAGGTATTATTTTATCGATATGGTTTGTTCCTATGATACGCTTGTTCAAGATTGGTGCTATTTAGCAGGCAGAATACAAAATTAGAACTTTCTAAACGTAAAAATCATTTCTATTAGCCCAAATTGTTTTACTGTTTCCGTAGGTTTATTCTGTGAAAACAGAATCCATAAATCGTTTGACGAAAAGTTTATTCTGCTTAGTGAACTGCGATCGAATGTTACTCCTACATATCAGCACACTCATCATACGATGTGATTCTAACGTAGCCAGGAATCGAAACATCCCTATGTATAATATATATCCCATTGTTTACATGCCCGTGCATAGTATACATTACTCAAAGCCCTTCTAAAATAGTCGTTCATCATTCGTAAAGCTTTTATCGGCCATCTCCTAGCTACTCCCAACATATTCACTTTGCCCTTCTAGAAGAAAAAACCGTATAAAAAATTGAAAAATAAGCATGGGTTTTACAAATTTAGTTTCTGTTCAACATTATACACTTAGGGGAATAAGGGATGTTGAAATTGCTTAAATTGAAAGGTTTTTAAATGAAACTTTTCGAGTGAAAACATACATTTTGAACATATACATTTGAGTTCATAAATATTTACCCGATACATTGAATTTTGGTTTATGTTAAATACATTTTATTACCGTTTACAAAACAATATTTAAGTAGTATTTTCTCAACTTACTCTTGAAAATAAAGTTCTCTTGCACAAGGTAATACTCAAACCAGTTTTGTACTGGTTAAACCTATGGGCTATTTTATCAAAAATATAGAAATCTGCAGCGCTTTCAATCAAATTGCCTGAGACTGATCGCTGTAGCATCATAGTATGTAACCAATGAAATATTGCACAACAATCTAAATCTGTCCTTCATAAAAGAAGAAATTGAGCAACGTAGCGAGAAACATTTAAAAAAGTTAGGAGAGCATCAAAATCCTTTTACAGTTAACCTTCTCGACATAAGCGAAGATGCTCACAGACTAAAACATTTTAAAACATTGGACTTCCACAATTACTACGACTATTACTACTGCCGCTACTACTATTACTATTACTACTATACTACTACTACCAATAATAATAATAATAATATAATAAAATTATAATCGTCATTTCGTAATCAGCATTATATTCTCCACCATGTTACTTTTAGTTCAACTAACGTTATAATTCAGACTATTATAATTTTTGCTTAGTTGATATTTAAATTTACAAAACTGATTGCAAAATAATTGCAATTGCACCTTGTTTTTTTAACTTTTATTCTTTATTTAGAAACTTTACTTTTATACGAATTTGAATACTAGACAGTGGTTACCGGTGTACTTTGATGGATGGGGTTCAATTGACCATACTTTCAGGAATGGTCGCAGTCTATACAAGACTACAAAAACCTCATTTACATCGTCATCTACTTCATACTCATCTCATTGATTCATGGGGTTGATTATTGTTGTTAAATCGAACAGATTGCAACGTATTGACTTTCTCTTTGATTAAAATATTTAATTTAAAGTGATTAAGCCCGATTTACTAATATTATTTTCCAAAAACATTCCTTTGATTTAATAGCTACAGGGTTTGTATTTAAGAAATCGTTAACTCAATTTACCGTAAATTGGCTATCTGAATCAAAAATTTAAAATTGTACATACAAATAGTTATAGTGATTTAATGAAATTTAAAAATCATAAGTACTTTTATTTTAAAGGAAGAAGACAAGTAATTATCACCAAATGATGTAAACATATTTTTACCAACATTTTGTTTTATTTAAATCTTATTAAGTAGCATTATATTGGTTTCTTTTTCTAAAAAAAATAATATAATGAAGAAAATGAAGTGAAAAGAATACAGAAGATACAGATAAAGTCAAACTTCATGAAGTGGAACGGAGTTGTTATATAGGGGTTTATGTCTCCTTTGAAAATGTCACAACGCCTTTTCGACCGCCAGTTATCTGCTCAAGAAACTGAAAATGTCACCTGCGTTATTGGATGGAAGAAAACTAAACATAGAAAAGAAAGAAAGAAAACGTATCTTTACTACATCATGTCAACAACATCACATAACATCCCCTTCATGTATTATTTTGACTTGGTCTGCGTACTAAAAGACATCTTCTAAACTATTACATAAACCCAAACGATCTGTGTTGTGCAGTACCAGAAAACATAATGTAACAATATGATTGTAATAACACATAACATAAAAGATTATTTCTATGTTTAACGCTATAATATACCAGTATTACTAGATTTCTTCCTTTTGTAATTCAATTTACTCTCAGAAATAAATACGAATATATTCATGAACATATTTCTAATCTTCTTATTCAACATAAGAAAATATGATCATAAGAAAACATTGAAACGATTGAAAATATGGTGGAAATATGTTGCATCAAACATTTTACCCATTTTTAAATACTCATATTATTTTATTTAGAAAGAAATAAAATTAAGGATAACAGAGAATGTAAATATTTAGGTTTTTCTTTTTATTTTAAATTCCCACCAATACTAAAGGTAGTTTTGGAAGTTTATTTAGAAATCATAGAAAACTTACAGCTTTAGTGATTTTACAAAAAACATTTTTAAACATTAGGCAATATTGAAACAAAGCAAATTTGAAACCAGAATAAAATAATAACATGTCTAAGAGAAGTATAAACCATAAACTAGAACATATAAAATTCCTTTAATTTTTTTAAGTTCATGAACTCAAAAATTTAGATCATATAAAGTTTCATAAAATTCAATAAAGATTTCTGTTTTTGTTGTTCAAGAAAATAATTCTCTTAAATAAAAAACATTATTCGAGACATAGAAATTAGTTCATTGAAACAATTTTATTTTGTATATCACAAGGAATTTTCAATTTAGACATCAGTATTTGTAAAGCACTGCATCTAATCAACAGATATCTCTGTGTTCAAATTTTCTTTCTACAAGAATACCAATAAATAACATTTTTGAGACCACTTGTCTTGATTCCAACAGGATATTTTTTTGAAAATTGGTCTATACTTATCAAATTTCGGTCAGTTGGCAATAAAAATTAAAAAGATCAAAAAAACATCCCTTAGAGACTCGTATTTTAATATTTTTTTATTATGTCATACTGCTCAGTCCTAAGTAAGCCTTAGTAATTATTAGAGAAACTACTCGGAAAAAAGAGTAAAACTATGACATTTTTCTATAATACTTAAATATCACGGATGTATCACACCGCTAACTAATTATTGCAACAAAGGGAAAGGACGAATAATTTAAAAAAAAATTAAGGTAAGGTACTTCAGACATAATTTGAAGAATACGAATACCAGTTCTTATAAATAGTCACCCGGAGTAAAATTAAAATTATCAGAGTTTCAAGAAAATGCTTAAATTTTGACTAAAAATAACAAGCGCTGAACCAGAAATCCGAGGATTTTTGGGCTAGGATAGCCTATTTATCGATGTTCTTAAATAAGCACATTTCAATATAAAAATAACTGTCATTAACTGACGAGGAATTTATTTAGTACATAAAGTTTTAGAAACAGTTTTAAATAACAACTTTTTTAATTTTACATAAACAAAGTAACAAATCTAATTTAACTAAATTAAGTAATTTAATTTTTAATGTAACATAAAAATAACTGTAAGAAAAATCTTACAATTCTTACAAAATAAAATATAAATAAATGTAAAAACTTGTCGGCATACCTAAAAACAAAACGAAAAAATGCATTTAAGAAGTGCAATAATATATTATAAAATGAAACTGAAAAAGTTTTACAATAATTAATTTTTTTTCTATATAAATTTTATAAAAATTTAAAATATATGTAATTATATTAATAATATGAAATAATATTAAGTATAGTACACTGTTTATCTAAATTCATAAAATATAATAAAACATTTTACAATATCATAGGCTAATAATTAATTCTTTATTTTACATAATATTTAATTTTTATTGTTACAAATATTTCGTAATATCAAATTTAATTTGGTCGGCCGCATTGGCGCAGTTGGTAACGTGCTCGCCTCTCATCATGCGGTCCTGGGTTTGAATCCCACTCAGGCATGGCATATTTTCATACGTTACATAAAATCATTTCATCCTACATCGCATAAAGTTCCATCCCAACGTCGTCGCTAATGACCGTTGCAGTTGATGCGACGTTAAATAAATAAACTAAAAAAAAAAAATAATTAATTTCTTTTTTAACTAATTGATCAAACAATACCGGACGCCCAGTTAAAGAAGTTTTATTTTCAATTCTTCATTGTGTTTATGATGCAGGGATTTATCTGGTAACAAATTTAAAAGTCTAGGCACAATGTAAGAATCCAGTCGAATACCATACGTATTATTAGGGAAACTGGAAATAAATGTTTTGTTTCTTAGTTTGTAATCAGTAACAGCTAATTTACGATAATTAGCGTGTAAATAATCATGTCATTCTATATAGAAGGAAATAAAATTAAGGGTAACAGAGAATGTAAAATCAAGAATTGAACAGTAGTAAAACTTTTGGATGTAAAGCAGTTGGAAAAGAGAATTGTATTGGTTCATGATCAGGATTAAAATTTCAACTGTTATTGAACTCTTTTTCTAGAATATCAGATTAATGTATCAGTAATTTAAAAGCTTTTAATCTCTTGAAGTTAAAAGCTAATTAATAGACAATATCCACAGAACTGTATATTTGTTAACAACTTGAATAAAGTTATATTCACCAATCAAGCATAAAAAATGAAATGAAGGCTGTACGCATTGTCAGTTAGAAGAAGATATATTGAAGTTTTTTTTCATCTCCAACCATTTGATTTATGACTGTTTTCCGTTTTCTTCCAGTTTGATGGATTTTCACATAGTGCACATCGTATGCAAAACTTTGTTTAGGGAATTTATATTCACTTGTCCAAGCTTTTAGTCTAACTACAATTCATGGGATCTACTTTTATTCAATTTTAGTTTCCGTCATTTATCAAACTGAACTGTAAAAACATCAAGTTTAAACCAATGGATAGGTTTTTAAAATTTTTGGGTAATTTGCTTGTTACAATAAACATTGTTCATCCCGAAAAACCTAAAACGGCGATGAGTAGAGATATCCTTGTAGGAAAATTGGAATTTTTTTCAACTTCACATTAAGTTACTTCATTGTTCTTTAGGTCATCAGCCAAGAGGCTATTTGAACTTCTAGAGGTTTTACTGAGTAAAACGAGAAAAGAGGTGGTTTACGATTATCTTCTTCACTGAGTTGAAAAGTAAGCAAATCAGCATGCCAGGCTCTCTGAAAAGCACATATTTCCCACCTCCTCTGCAAATGACACCTTCACTTCATTCACAAGTGGCTGTATAATGAAATTCATTACTTTATGAGGAGGTAACTCTGATTAGTGTCTTTTACACCTCTAACTTTTCTGTCATTGGATGATTCAGTCATTTAATTGGCTGAACATGTGATAAGAAATAGAACTATTTTTTATAGCCCTGAACTAAAACATTGAGTGTAAATAATTTAACGCCTGTCTTGTAGCAGTCAGTTTTACCTGATGACATTCTAAACAGCTGATTAATCAAATCAGATGTCATTTTAGAAATAAATGATTTTCAAAATTTACAGTTTGAATAATTCTTTATATATTTTTTAAATTAAATTTTAATAAAACAAAAAGTATTCATATTTAAAGAAAAATTTGTTAATAAACTCAATTTATTGGATAATATTAATTTTTGTTTGTTAATTTAAAAATAAATGTGCATTTTAATTAAATTAAATAAATTTTAGTTACATAACATTGTTTAACAAAGGAAATGAAAATTTTAATTTGTAGGTCTTTGAATACCAAACCTACAACACACACTGTAAAGAATCTTTTAAATATTTTATTATACCAACATCATTTTATTTATAAATCTTTTCGTCACCATCAGTGACAAAAGATCAGTGGTTAGATGTTTCTTCTAACTAAATTATATATAACTTAATTTTTTTTTTAAATTTAAATTCTTAAAATTAATTTTTTATAATATAGTCAGTAATGTTTCATTTAAACAATACGGTAATATAAATTTCGTTCTCTGTGACATTTCGTTTTCTTTATTTGTAGTGATAGTTTTCAGTAGTAATTTAGATTTATTAAATAGTTTTTCAGTTAAATTTAAACGTTTTCCACGCAGCTGAATTTAGCCGGACAACGCTCATTAGTTAACAATTAGCTGCACTACAGTCTGCTGTGGACAGATTACTTCCATTATCAAAATTAATTCACTACTAGAGTGGCAGACGCCTAAATGATTTTTTAGCTTAACACCAGTTTAAATTTTACAAATCCTATCAAATTTACTAGTCTGTATTTTACTTGTTTTTATAAAATAAACTAAGTTAAAGAAACTATAAAATATATGGAAAAAGTATTGAAAAATTATTTATTGTAAACCCCATTTTAAGGTTTTTAAAAAGTGGGTGAACTCATTAAATTTGTGAACAAATTAATGAAAGTTAAATAGTAAAATGAATTGGGGTGATAGAGTGTGGATTTTAAATTGTATGATTGTAATGTGCACATTTATAAATGTATTCCCTTTAAGTGTATTTTAGGACAGATGTTACTTAAGGGTGTTTAAATGAGGATGGAAAAAGAGAGAGAGACCTCAGGACTGACATTTGACGCTGAATCCTTTGACTTTACATATCTAATAACAAAAACCCCTTTACCTCAACTCAACCCCTTTTTACTTTAAACTGAACGCATTTTGATTTCGCAAGGGTAGTTTACAATGGATTTTTCAAAACCTGTCACGGTTGAATTTAATTTTCGTGGCGCCCTTTTCAATTTGTTACAGTCTTATAAACCTTGTGGGTGGCTATATTCACTTTACCCACCCGATATGATTTTATTGTAGTAATAGGTTTCTTTCTTTAAAAAAAAAATAAAAGAAACCTTATCTCGTTTCACTTGATATCATGTTCATTTTCATGTAATGCCATATTACCAGAAGTAGGGATAAATTTAAATGAATTTAATTTTAATAAAATCTATAATCGGAGTAATTTGAGATATTTGAAAAAAATAGTTTTTACTATTTGAATTTTCGGTAACCAACCTTTATAATGTAAATCAAAAATTAAAAAAAATTCTAGAAATCTTCCTAGATACATCACTTTAGTACATAAATTTTGTTAAAACCACGGATTGGTAATTTTGGAAAAATCGTTAACGACATTTGCTGACGACGCGGCAATTCTTGTAAGGGAAATACCGCAGATGAAGCTTAAAGATTGGTACAGCAAAATTTTTTACTGACACGGATAGCGTTACCCGTTGGCGTATTAAGGTGAATCCAAATAAATTAACACAGGTTACTTTCATCTTACTTCAGTGTCCACATGTGATGCTGAACAACGTGCACAACTCCCAAGCAAGAGTGGTGCAATATCTTGGCTTGTGGCTTGACAGGTGACTAACTTAGAATACCATCTGCGTACAAAACGTTTAGAACTTAATCCCCCGCCAGAAACTAATATTCTGCTTAATTAACCCTCGGTCAAAATTGAACTTCCGTTCCGAAATTTTTATTTACAAAACCCTTTGAGATTAATTTGGGTCTCTAGTTCATTGTAGCAGCGGCAGAGAGTAATTTAAAGTCGATTCAGGTAAAATTCTTAAGACGTGCTTTTGATGCTCCTTTTTATGTAAGCAATGAAACCCTCCACGATGATTTCAAAATTTTGACAGTAAAGAAACTAACTGCGTCCTTCTACAGTAAATTTCGCGTAGGCTACGACTAGATACCCAACTCAACCAACTAGCTCGTGACCTAGTTACAAGGGAATTCTTTACTGTATATCGTCTAAAGCGAAAATGGAGGAAAGACCTCTTGGTCTGAATAACGGACAACACCCGTAGTTCTAAACGGAGAATGTACCACTGGGTTCTCCTGAAATTAAATTTTCTCACCGCCCGTTAAATTAAATTTCGTATTCTGAAATTGTGCAGTTTATTGTACAATACCGTAATAAAAATTAAAGACAAAAAGAAGCACAGAGGAAGTTTAAGGTCTTGAATTTTTAATCATTTTTAAGTACACTTGTATTTATCATGACAAAATGTAGACGCTCCTAATATAGTTAAGAGAACTCTGGTTCGATTCCTGGTTAAGCCAGACATTTTTTCACCACTCATTTTTATCTTTTACCTTTCATCGTCTGCGTTACCTGGCAATGCAATCGGACGTAAAACCAAAAAAATTCTACAACATTTACGACGTATAGGCTATCTGTCATCTCAATTGTTATTAGTTCTTGGTAAAAGTAAAATTATTTCAGTCACCAAACATTTTAATTTAAGAGCCTATTTTTAGAGTCGCTTTGGAATTCCAATGAGAGCGGTGTTCTCCTACAGGCAAAATAAATAAATATTAAAAAATATAGTACTTGTTAGAAAAAAATAAAAACTTAAAATTGAGTAAAATTTCAGTACTAATTTTTTTATATTTTCCGACATCTAATTGGAAGTTTGTTTGGATTGCTAAGATCTCAAAAAGTATAGAAATATTGAAATAATTGTATACAGTTTATCACATTTTCTTCATTACTAAGGACATCTACGCGGTAAGCCAGAGACGAAATTCACGTATTAAAATTATTTCAAATTTTTTGTTGGAATGAACGTTATTATGTAGACTAAATAAGAATATAATCCAATAACTCTGGATTA